>OZ038509.1:19953916-20071416 GCA_964036315.1 Acanthosepion esculentum | reverse complement strand
CAGAGGGAAAAATTAACAGGAGATAACTGATAACTGACATCTATTAAAACATGGCACGTGGAACTAGAACAGTCTACCCCAGTGAGCGAAATAAAGGGTTCAGTTCGACATTCCAACCACCTGAAGAAGGTCTGAGCGTACAACGGCCGAAACGTTGTAATAAAAATGACGATAAAGATGAGGACAATATACCGAATAATGTAAATAAAGTAAAACCTTTAATTAATATAGGATTTGTCTATATTTCTGAGATGAGGTATTATGTACCTTATTTACATTGTTCGGACTATCATCATCTTTGTTGCCATATTTATCACAACGTTTGGTTGGAATGTCGAACTTAACCCTTTATTTCGCTTACTGGGTAGACTGTTCTAGTTCCATATGCAATGTCTAATGGATGTCAGTTATAAGTTATCTCCTGTTAATTCCCCTCTCCAAGTTCTCTGGGTATTGAACTGACACTGTTTGGGTCCTGTCTAACGCCTTTATCCACTGAGCCATGTGTCCTTTTTGGACATATATGTATAAATTTCTGGGTATTATAAACCTAATGTCTTCAGCAACCATTTTTTGCAGTGCTCATATTGCAATTTTTGCGGTTATCATAACATTTTTTTACCTGAGCTCATATTGCAATTTTTTTTGTTATTATCGCTATGGAGAGAAATGCGAAATCACCGCCCTTTGTGGGATTATGTTGAGATCATAGACAAAGAACACCATCGGAAAATTTGTAAACTTAAGGAATTACCACATATGCTAGGCCACAAAAATTTCCTGAGCTGACCAAGCATAGGAATGAATACAATATGGGAACCAGTAATGAGAAGTGCCAGAGAAAAGCGATAAAGGCGTTGGTTAGATCCAGTGACAAGACCCAAAGTGTGTCAGTTCAATACCCAGTTAAGGCAGTGGAGAACTAGGAGAGGGGAATTTACAGGAGATAACTGACAACTGACATCCATTAAACATTGCTCGTGGAACTAGAACAGTCTACCCCAGTGAGTGAAATAAAGGGTTCAGTTCAACATTCCAACCACCTGAAGAAGGCCGGAGCGTACAACGTTCGAAACGTTGTAATAAATATGGCGACAAAGATGGGGACAATAGTCCGAATAATGTAAATAGTGTAATATAGGATTCTTGAAGAAAACATAGTTGCTAAAAAAAAATAGTCTAAAAAGGTCCCTTCTGGGGACCAGATTCGTTACGTTCAGAGTAGTTAGTTGCGGAGGCACATTTTTTGTTTTTGTTTTGTCACTCAGACCAAACGTCGCAAGCCTCTCGCTGCTCTATTGTTATGTCTATGGAAAGTTAATCCTGGGTACGACGATAAACTACATCCATGAACAAGGCCTCTGATCAGGACATTGAAACTTTTGTGGCACATGGAACCATCTCTTAATTACAGTAGTTCCCAGGACCACCCTGATCCGTGGAGGTAGCAACTGTTAGTCTCCAAATTCTGGGTAACCCCCCAACCAAAGACAAAACGCTATGAATGTATAACCTATTTTTGTTATAGTAAAATGATCAATAATTCATTTTTAAAGTAAAAAAGACCAGCAATACATTTTATCGTAAAAGTACCAGCAATATATTTATAGTAAAATGACCAACAATACATTTTTATAGTAAAATGACCAACAATACAATTTTATAGTAAAATGACCAACAATAGATCTTATAGCAAAATGACCAACAAAACATTTTTATAGTAAAATTACCAACAATACATTTTTATAGTAAAATGACCAACAATATATTTTTATAGTAAAATGACCAACAATACATTTTATAGTAAAATGACTAACAATACATTTTTATAGTAAAATTACAAACAATACATTTTATAGTAAGATGACCAACAATATATATTTGTAGTAAAATGACCTACAATACATCTTATAGCAAAATGACCAATAATACATTTTTACAGTAAAATGACCAGCAATACATTTTATAGCAAAATGATCAACAATACATTTTATAGTAAAATGACCAACAATACATTTTATAGTAAAATGACCCACAATATATATTTATCTAAAATGATCAACAATATATATTTATAGTAAAATGACGAACAAAACATCTTATAGCAAAATGACCAACAATACATTTTTATAGTAAAATGACCAGCAATACATTTTATAGCAAAATGATCAACAATACATTTTATAGTAAAATGACCAACAATACATTTTATAGACAAATGACCAACAGTATATATTTATCTAAAATGACCAACAATAAATATTTATAGTAAAATGCCCAACAATACATTTTTATAGTAAAATGACCAGCAATACATTTTATAGCAAAATGACCAACAATATACTTTTATAGTAAAATGACCAACAATATACTTTTATAGTAAAATGACCCACAATATATATTTATAGTAAAATGACCAACAATACATATTTGTAGTAAAATGACCAACAATACATTTTATAGTAAAATGACCAACAATGCATTTCATCTGTCGCTGAAGGCATACAAGTGCGTTGAAATTATTAAGATTTCAGCATAAAATAACCCATAGAGGTGTTGATATGCTGCTAAACAAAATCAATCAACCAAATAACCAACATGAAAGAATTATTTCCTGATATTAATTCATATTAGATCCAAAAATGTCTTAAATCAAACTCTATTCCATTACATGATATGGGTTCTATAGCCTTAGATGGCAACTGGTCTACCGTAGAAAGAAATGGCAAATGGCAATCTACTGTAGGTAAAAAATCTGCCTCGTCAGTCATGTATTGAAAGTCACATGATCGCCTAAGTGTGTATCATGCATGTCACATAACTGAACTGAATGGTAATACTTTTGGTAATTTCCATCTATTTATGGTTCTCTGGACAATATTTACTTTGCTCCAAGACCAACATTGACCAACAGGGGTGGACTATCCATCTGTTCTTTTCTACTCTTTCAACCATTGTCGACAAATTGGAATTGGCTTATATATTTTAGTCCTGGGTATGACGATAAGCTACATCCAGCAGCATGGACTCTGTTTGGGAGATTGGCAGTTTTGAGAGCGTGAAACTACATCTTAATTGCTGCTGTTTCCAGGTCCGCCCTGATCTGGTGTGGTAGTACCTGTTAATGTCCCAGTTATGTGCAAATAGTGAACTCCCAAAAGAAAACAAAAAAAAAACAAAAAAAAACATAATCCTATGAAAGTATAAAAATACCAGCAATACATTTGTTATATAAAAAAAAAATTGCCAACAATACCTATTTATTGTAGAATTACCAATAATATATTTTATCTGTAGTTGAAGGCATACAATTGTGTTCAAAATATTTACATTTCAGCATTAAATAACCCATAGAGGTTGATATGCTGCTAAACAATATCAAACAACCAACATGAAAGAATTATTTCATGACATTAATCCATATTTCTTAAATTGTATTCCAAAACTTCAACAAAACTACAACTTTATCACCACCTCTAGTAATCATGTCCACACAAACATATGCACAAAAGCTGGGTATCATCTACCATGTATTCAATTGTGAAAGCAGAATAACATTTCTATTACTTACAAGCTCCCAAGAAAATTAAATTTTGGCATTAAATGACCTGTAACCTATATTAATATGCTGTTAAACATAAAAAAATAATCAATCAACAACTTGTAAATTTTTAATAATTTCACCCCAAGCAAGGTAATAAAGCCACTAAGACACCAGGATATTACTGAATATAAAAGAATATGAGAAAAGAAACCAACCAAACACACAAACATGTATATGCACAAAAGCTGAGTATCATCTACCATGGACTCAATTGTGAAAGCAGAATAAATTTGGCATCAGTCAGTGATTCAACCACATCGAACGTTTAATTTGTTTTACTTAAACGTTATTTTAGATGGATACTCATATTCGAGTAAATGCTCTGTTTATTTAATTAAACGTATTTTATTTAATTACATTTACCGGCCTAAACATATATATATATATAAACAGACCACTTTAAGGCTCCATTTGTAATAATTTATTTCACCAGAGAATTTTACTTTTGACGGGCAGTATTAAGCTTATATAATTTGACATAGAAGGTAGTGAGTAATAGTGTGAGAGACATGGTCGAGTTTAGAGAGGGAAGGGAGAGTTTTAACAATATATATATATATATATATATATATATATATATATATATATATATATATATATATATTTAAGCAGCAACCCTTCGTTTATGCATGTTTCATTAACAACGTACTACAGTTAAGCTTTTTATTTAATTTTTCTTGTGTTCGAACAAGAGCTTTCTTTTCTGGACAAAGAGTGTGTAGAAACTGTCCAAATGTTTTATAGTTTTGAGTGCTTTCGGCTATAGCTTTAGCCAATATTAAGGATGATTCGATTTTTCAGTTTAATTGAGTGTCATCCTTGATAATGGCTAAGGGTATAGCCGAAAGCGCTCAGGACTATAAAACATTTGGACAGTTTTTACACACTTTTTGCCCAGAAAAGAAAGCTCTTGTTCGAACACAAGAAAAATTAAATAAAACACTTAACCGTAGTAACCTTGTCTGTCGTTTTTAATGAAACATGCATATATATATATATATATATATATATATATATATATATATATATATATATATATATATATACCTTCTGCATAAACTGAACCTCTTACTCGGTAACCCTCTGCCTCGATTGCCGACATTTTCTAGGAGTTCTGAATCGACCATTTTATCCTATAAAATAAGCAACTAGCGTCCGTCCTTTGTTTATTCACACAATTCCATGTGAAATTTAAGCGACATCTTTTTTCACTCTTTTTCTTATCATTAAATGACCCATGAAGGAGTTGATATGCCGTTAAACAAATGAATCAAATCAAAGCGTAAAACTATGTTCAAAATATTTAGCTTTCGGCATTATTTAACCCATAGCGGTTGATATGCCCCTAAACAAAATCAACCAAGGAACTAACCAACACGAAAGAAATCTTTCATGACATTAATCCATATAATATCTACAATTTCTTAAAGAAATCAAATGATATTCCAAAATATAAGTTCAACAAAACTACAACATAAAACACATATCACTGCCTCTAGTAAACATGTTCACACAAACATGTATATGCACAAAAGCAGAGTATCCTCTACCATGTATTCAATTGTGTAAGCAGAATAACATTATATTTTTATTACTTCAAAGCCTGCCAGAGAATTAAATTTCGGCATTAAATGACCCATGAAGGAGTTGATATGCCGTTAAACAAACAAATCATTAAATCATTATTCAATCATGAGCGTATTCTCCATGACTTTCCATGAACTTAGGCCTGGTTATGAAATGAAGACATTAACCTAAAAACTCGCGTCATGTTCATAAGAGCCTCATCAGATTGAGCCTTTCATGTGGCTTTCATTGGTAATCTCACCAAACTTGTCCAGAAATATCTAACCTGTCCCTCACCCTTTTCACCGCTACTGCAGCCCATGTCCAGTTCTAATTCTTATTGGGAGATTGGAGATTTTATGGAGCGTGGAACCACCTTTTAATTGCTGACCTGGGGTGGTAGCACCTGTTAGGGTCCCAGTTATGGGCAAATAGTGAACCCCTCCAAACAAAAACAAAACACTATAAAAGTATAAAAAATATATTTTTATAGCAAAATGTCCAGCAATACATTTTATAGTAAAATGACCAACAATACATTTTATAGACAAATGACCAACAATACATTTTATAGTAGAATGACCAGCAATACATTTTATAGTAAATTGACCAACAATACATTTTATAGTAAAATGACCAGCAATACATTTTATAGTAAAATGACCAACGATACATTTTATAGTAAAATGACCAACAATACATTTTATAGTAAAATGACCAGCAATACATTTTATAGTAAAATGACCAGCAATACATTTTATAGTAAAATGACCAACAATATATATTTATAGTAAAATGACCAACAATACATTTTATAGTAAAATGACCAGCAATACATTTTATAGTAAAATGACCAGCAATACATTTTATAGTAAAATGACCGGCAATACATTTTGTAGTAAAATGACCAACAATACATTTTATAGTAAAGTGACCAACAATACATTTTTAAAGCAAAATGACTAACAACAGTTAAAGCCATAAAATTGTGTTTAAAATATATAGAAAATATAAAATCATAGATGCTGATATGCCATTAAACAAAATCAGCCAACCAAACCAACAACATGAAAGCATCTTTCATGACATTAATCTGTATAATATCCTACAATTTCTTAAAGAAATCAAATGGTATTCCAAAATATAATTTCAACAAAACTACAGCATAATACAAACATATTACCGCCTCCAGTAATTATGTCCACACAAACATGTATATGCATAAAAGCGGAGTATCATCTACCATGGATTCAATTGTGAAGGCAGAATAACATTATATTTTTATTACTTCAAAGCTCGCGACAATTAAATTTCGGCATTAAATGACCCATGAAGGAGTTGATATGCTGTTAAACAGACAAATCAATCCATGGAAAGTGTTCAGAAGAACTCCATTCCTTAGTTCCACCAATTCTAACCTTCACGACTAAGACCGACATGCTACAAACATTATAGCGAAGCACGTTCATTCTCTTCGCTAGTGGTGAGATGTAAGTTCCAATCGAGTAACATCTTCCCACGAACCGTTGCTTCGTGAAACTGACTTTCAAGATGATGCCTTCGCATTCATTGCCATGTTAACCTCTCCCCCACCCATCCCCATAAACTTTGCCTCTACCTTTTTAACTCTCTCCCCGAGTGGCTCTTGGGCCTTGTACAGAGTGAACATCTTTGTAAAAAAATAAAGAAATTAAAAGAAGATATCCACCATTATTTCTCTTTGAATTTATAGGATGAGGAGGCAGCATTATTTACTCTATGGATCTTCAGACTATTGTCCTCATCCTTGTTGTTGTTATCACATCGTTTCGGCTGTTGCGCCCCCGCCCTCCTCAGGTGTAAATCGATTTGGATAACCCACAGGAAATTTTGAACTTAACCCTTTATTTAATCTACGAGGTTAGACAGTTCTTGTTCCATTGTCCATGTCTAGGGATATCTTATTTTTATTACTGAAAGGTGGTGGAGCATAGAATAATAAGATGGTTTTAAACTAAGAACTAGACGATATCTAATATGGTTGTATGATCGGAGTGATAGTGTGTTGGCCTTAATTCATGCTTACTGAGGGATGAGGGTCGGTACTGCAACAAATTAATATTTGCATCAGATGTGAAATGTACTCAAGATGCACAAAGTGGTTGGTGTGAGGAAAAGGAGGCGTACGTGAGTAAGGGAGTGGCATAAAGAGGGAGAGGATTAAGTAGGGGAAAAGGATAGAGAGAGAGAGAGCAGAAGAAAGAGAGTAAAAGTAAGATGTGAGCGAAATAGAGAAAAAGTGAGTAAGGAACTGAGGGAGAGAGAGAGAGAGAGAGCATGTGAGCAAGATTAAGTGGGCATTAGCGTACGCGCGCGAGATAGAGGGAGAGGAAGAAGAAAAACTGAACGGGGAGAAAGAGAGCAATAGGAGATATAAAAAGAGGGAGTGAATATGAGAGTGGGAAGAGGATCGCTGAACGAGAGAGGTAAACAAAGAGAGAAAGAGTGAGAGGGGGAGAAATAGGGAAAGAAAAAAAAGAAAAGAAAAGATGAGAATGATTGATGCGGGAAGCAAGTGGATTGAGAGAGAGATATAAAGAACGAGAGTAAGGGGAAGAGAGAGAGAGAGAGAGAGAGAAAGGGAGAGATTAAGAGTGTAAATTAGAGAAAGTAAGAGAGACAGACCGAAAGAAGGAGATTAAGTGTGTAAAGGAGAAAACGTAAGAGAGAGAAAGAGAGAGAAAGAGACAGAAATTAAGAGAGTAAAGGAGAGAAGGTAAGAAGTTGAGAAAAAAAGGGAGATATTAAGAGTGTAAAAGAGAGAAAGTAAGAGAGAGTGGGAGAAAGAGAGAAAGTAAAAGAGTAAAGAAAAGAGATAGATTAAGAGTGTGAAGGAGAGAAAGTAAAAGAAAGAAACAAACAAAGAGAGATTAAGATTGTAAAGGAGAGAAAGTAAGAGAGAGAAAGTAAGAGGGAAATGAAGAGTGTAAAGGAAAGTAAGTAAGAGAGAGAGAGAGAGAAAGAGAGAGATTAAGTGTGTAAAGGAGAGATAGCAAAAGAGAGAAAGAAAGCAAGAGAGAGGGAGATGAATAGCGTAAAGGAGAGAAAGTAAGAGAGAGATGGAAAAGGTAAAAGAGAGAAAGTAAAAGAGAGAGAGAGAGCGAAAAAAACGAAAGATAGGGAGTGTCCTTTTCTCCCTTACGTTAAGTGAATAAAGAACCTTTCAGTCGCAAATTTCTGCAGTTTGTACAGCAATTCGGCCAGCCAGGTGAAAGCTTTCTAGTCTGGGTATGGGGATTTTATTTTCATAATCCTGTTAAGGTTGGTAAAATCTAACCTAGCCAGTGAGACGTATCCAACAACGTTACGGAGTACGACAAACCCCTGACAAAGACCTGAGGGTATGACATCCGAAACGTTGCGAATATAACAACTAAGTCTCTCTCTCCCTCTCTCTTTCTCACACACACACACACACACACACACACACACACACACACACACACACACACACACACACACACACACACAAAAACGCAGGGTGAAAAAAGGGAGGAACGAACGAATGAACGAAGGAAACTGAAATGAAGAAGCTAGCTGGCCAAGAAAGAAAGAAACGGACGCTGAAAGAGTAAAAAGAAGGTAGAAAGAAAGAAAAGCGAATGAATGAATGAATTATAAAGGAAGAGTTCAAAAGATCAAGGATAAAGAGGGAAGAAAATAAAGAATGAAGACAGGAATGAATGAAGGAAGGGAAGAAATAAAGATGAATCAGGCGCAATGTGTAAAAGAGTAAAAAAAAATAAACAGACAGAAGAAAGCAAGAAAGAAATAAACTAATGAAGGAGAAATAAAGAAACGAATGAATAAGAAAGAAAGAAAGGAAAAAAGAAAGAAAGAAAGCAGCGAGTCATTGGAAAAATAGATGGATGGAGGAGAAGAAAGAATGAAAAAGAAACGAATGAAAAAGAAAGAAAGGAATGAATGGGAAAGAAAGATACGAATGAATAAGAAAGAAAGAATGAATGAAAGAAAGAAAGAAAGAAAGAAAGAAAGAAAGAAAGAAAGAAAGAAAGAAAGAAAGAAAGCAGTGAGTTAGTGGAAAAATAGACGGATGAAGGACAAGAAAGAATGAAAAAGAAACGAATGAAAAAGAAAGAAAGAAAGAAAGAAAGAAAGAAAGAAAGAAAGAAGCGAGTGACTGGAAAGAAATAGACGAATGAATGAGAAAGAAACGAATGAATGAGAAATAAAGAAATGAAAGAGAAAGAAAGAAAAGAATGAAACAATAAGAAAGGAACGAACAGATGAGAAAGAAAGAAAGACACGAAAGGGAAATAAATGAATGAAGAATAAGACATAAAGAAACGAACGAAGAAGAAAGAAAGAAAAAAGAAAGAACCGAATGAAGGAAAAAGAAAGAAATGACTGAAGGAGAAAGAAAAAAAAAGAAAGAAAGAAAGAAGGGAATAAAAACGAAGTGTAGAAATAAAGAAACAAATAATTAAAATGAAATAATATATTATGAATACAAAAGAAAAAATAAGACGAATTTATCCCATAAAATGAAAAGTAATAACAACAACAACAACAATAATAATAATAATAATAATAATAATAATCAGCAGCAGCAGCAGCAGCTCGTGTGGCTCGTCATCATTGATTTCTCACTGCTCACATGCTTATATTTTTTATCCTAATAAAAAAAATGACAGCGGGAAAATCTTCTGATGGTTTAATTGCCTTTCACTTTATTTTCTTTCTTTCTTTCTTTCTTTCTTTATTTCTTTCTTTCCTTCTTTCTTTCTTTTCATGTCTCTTTGGCTTGTAGGTTGTGGCTTGTCAAGTGCTAAAGCTTGTCCAGTACTCTCATCACACACAACATGAGATCCATGCACGCATGCGCACACTAATTACCTTCTTCGTTTGATGCATTCAGAGATCAGAATTTGTACATATGGGGGCGTTTTAGGAAAGGAACTTTGTGAGTATCTGATGCTAAACAACTCGAAAGAATTCCAAGATTTATTTCGGAGACCATTCATTAACTTCTCCGACCGTCTTTTCCCTACTCGGGACCATCTTGTTTGGCTATCTTCCTTCAAGAGGGAAACATTTTTTGAGGTAATTTCCTTCTGTGGTCGCAAAAGTGAAGAGAGTACAAGAAATCAAAATGACAAATATAGATAAGTATATACATATATATATATATATATATATATATATATATATATATATATATATATATATATATATATATATATATATATATTGTATATTTGGGCAACAAACTCTTTTTTATACATGTTTCATTAAATGTTACAGACACGTTAAGATTTGTAGTTTTTTTTATTCATCTTTTTTGATTAAGGGTGTGCAGAAAATGCCCGTAGCAATTATTGTCCCCAGCGCTTTAGGCAAATTAATTAGCCATTTTCAAAAGGTTCGTTGTCCGTATATTTTACTATTTGTGTTCTAAGCTGTATTGTGTAAGATGGTGGGAAGGAAAGTTCGTAGGCTGACCAAGATATACACCCTTGTGCAAATTAATTGAAACAAAACGAATAATTCAGTTATTTTTTTCCTTATTTTTCAAATGAAACATGACCCAGTGCACATGTTAGTACTTCGTATGTCCATTCCACGAAGTCGTTCCTTGCAGATTGACCACGGGTTCTCGACTGGATTTAATCTAGGAGAGATTCCTTATCAGTCTATAGTACTTTGATTTGCTCACTATTAGGCTTGACAGTGTGTTCATGCAGTGTTACAATTCTCATATGCTTCCTTGGAATAACCTCCATCGCAGACAATGGCTGTAGGACAACTAATAGACAGTCGAGACACTATTGTGTGAGCGAGATAAAAAATCTGATGCAATCACAGATGGCGCAATATTTTTCAAGGCTAGACAAATTTCATCATACATCCAGAAAATAAATTCATATTACTGCACACTATTGCAAATGACCTAATCTGAGGAAAAAATAGAAATCGATTACACCCTGTCCCTTCAGTGGGCCTAAAACTGACCGAATGGTGAAAGAAAGGAAGCTAAAGCAGTTGTTATAATTAATTTGCGCAGGGTGTATATGTAAGTACAAGATATAAATGTAAATCCTGGTACACTTGAATTATATTTTAGTCTACCAAATGATGCGTCTACTTACATTTTCCGGGTTAAATTTATTTCAGTCCTTCATGAGCTTCCGATTCTTAGCTATTATTAATTAATGATGAACATGTCATTTTCGTTTATGATCGATTTCATCACGATTCTTCTCTTAAGCTTGGAAAGTTTTTGTTTGTTTGTTTTGTTTTGTTTTACGGCATATCAACCTCAATGGGTTATTTAAAGCCGACAACATTTTTAGGATAGATTCGTATGAATAGAATATGTATTCTTTGGTTTAGATTAGTTTGGTTTATTTTGTTTTACGGCATATCAACCTCAATGGATTATTTAATGCCGACAACATGTTTAGGATATATTCGTATGAATAGAATATGTAATCTTTGGTTTAGATTGGTTTATTTTGTTTTGCTTTACGGCATATCAACCTCAATGGGTTATTTAATGCCGACAACATTTTTAGGATAGTTTCGTATGAATAGAATATGTATTCTTTGGTTTAGATTGGTTTGTTTTATTTTGTTTTACGGCATATCAACCTCAATGGGTTATTTAATGCCGACAAAATTTTCTGGTAATATTTTTTCCTTCAAAAATCTATTTCTGGTAAGAATTTTCCTTCACTGGTAATATTTTTTTTCAATGTATTGCTGGTAATATTTGTTTTTCAAAAACGTATTGCTGGTAATAATTTTTTTACAAGGTATTTCTGGTATTAAAACCTATTTTTACCCTTTCATAGTCATAGCTGGGACCCCTAACAGGTGCTGCCACCCCGGGCAATTAAGAGATGATTCCACGCTCCTCAAAATTTCCTGATCAGAGGCCTTGCTGTTGGACGTAGTTTATCGTCTTACCCAGGACGGTGGAGAGTAATTATAGATTATTATTGCTCAAAGTAGTGTCCAATAGTGTTATAAAAACTTCGGACAATTCCAGTAAGATATCTTTAAGCATTTTTAAGATACAACGGTTGAAATCTTAATCTAACAATTGGACAATTTTGCTGTTATACGATTTGAACAATTTTGCTGTTACACCCGGTATATCTTGGTGGGTGTCCTATAGTTTCGGCTTTGTTCCAAATCTAACCTACGCTTAGAAAATCATTTAATACTTACCTGGCACAAGTCGGGTAGGGTTTATCATCTCTCAGTTGCGTCTCGGTCTTCGGGAAGAGTGTGGCTCAGTTGAGTCTTTGTCCACGGACAGAGATGCAGCTGTGAAAAACAAAATACTGAGAGGTGCTCTGTCCGCGGCTACCCGCGGCTGTATCCCACATATAGCACTAGATAAGACGATTGGTAACCATTTCGATACCAGCGCAACCGATGGTTGCAGGAGCTGTGGATTTTTTTTTAACCCGGCCTGAGGGTACATACTCGGGTTCCCCCACATTAAACCCGACCTTGTATTACATCACGTCTAATGGGGACTGGGTTAATATACTTACATTTATATCTTGGTGGACGCCCTATACTTTAGGACTTGTGCTACATCTACGCTTACAAATCAGTTAACACTTATGCCGAGTAGGTTTTTATCATCTCTCAGTTGCGTCTCTGTCTTCGTGCCGAGTGCGAGTCAGTTGTGGTTGCGTCAGAGGACGGGGTTGCAACTGAGGAAAATCACACTGTGAGGTGCCCAGGGTAACAGATGCCAGAGGCTGAACCTTCTCATAGGACTAGAGAGAAGGATCAGTGCTTGCACCTAGGCCAGTGCAACCGAAAGAACAACCGAGGAAAATCATACAGTGAGGTACCCGGCTCTGGGGAACAGATTCCCGAAGCTGGACCCTTTCATAGCACTAGAAAAAGGGATCGGTGCTCGCACCGGGGCCAGCGCAATGTCAATCGTTATCTTCTGTCTTCTTAATTGCCATTCTTTTATTGTTCGCTCTCTGTAATAGTGTTTTTTATTTTCTCATATTCTCTTACACTCAGTAACCCCTTGCATCTTAGTGGCTATATTGCCTTTCTTGGGATGAAATCATTAAAAAAAAAAACAAGTATATCATCTTCTTGATTCAATCTACTTACCTGGCACAGGCCAGGTAGGTTTTATCATCTCTCAGTTACGTCTCTGCCTTCGTGCAGAGTACGACTCAGTTGCGGCTCCGTCAGAGGACGGGGTTGCAACTGAGGAAAATCACACTGTGAGGTGCCCAGCCCTGGGGAACAGATGCCAGAGGCTGCACCTTCTCATAGGACTAGAGAGAAGGATCGGTGCTTGCACCGAGGCCAGTGCAACCGAGAGAAATTTTTGTTCTTGGCCTAAGTGTATGCGCTCAGGTTTCCCTACATTAAAAACGGACCCTGTCACACAACCACATTCAGTGGGGAGGCTAGGGTAAATATACTTACGTCATTGTTTCTACTGGTAATGAAAAGGACATTGTTTACCCAGCCAGTGGCACACTGATTCATCAAAAGTGGGAATATAAATCTGTAAATATAAACAATACATTAGTAATCATTTTTTTTTTTTTTGCTATAATATTCATAGATTCAATCTACTTACCTAGCACAGGCCAGGTAGGTCATATCATCTCTCAGTTGCGTCTCTTTCTTCCGGAAGAGTGCGAGTCAGTTGCGGCTGCGTCAGAGGCGCAACTGAGGAAAATCATACAGTGAGGTGCCCGGCTCTGGGGAACAGATGCCAGAGGCTGCACCCTCTCATTTCACTAAAGAGAGGTATCAGTGCTCGACGGTTGCGGGGGCTCGGGGATTTTTTTGCCCAGTGTCCCGATTGCATACCCTCGGGTTCCACCTTGTGTCACTACCTGACTCCGTTGGTTGGGTGGTAAGTCCATCACCTTACCTAGCACATGCCGTGGAAGTTTAAAAAAAACATTAAGCCCAGGCCTCACGTTTGCCTCAAGCATTACTTTTTCCTTCTGAAAGTGGATGGGTTTATTGTCCGGCGCCTGAGTGGTCCCCAAACGTATTGTCGGTCCTCGGTATCGCCGGTAAACCTACTTTAAACATCGACATTTTGTCACATTCGCTATCGACGTGCGCGCACTGAAAATACTCTTACATCTTGGTCAGTCTATGAACCTTCCACCGACTCTCATAGGAGTAGTAATTCTAAGCAATGCTGGATGGGAATACTAATTATTCCATGTTGGATATGCCTTTCAAAGACCGCCAACACGTTCTTCCCGTTCTCAAACTTTTTATATAAAGCGCTTCTTTAGAAGTCTTTTTCAAATAGATGTTCTTAGAATGAAAGTCTTATCTACAAGGAATTTTCTAATATATATATATATATATATATATATATATATATATATATATATATATATATATATATACATATATATATATATATATATACATATATATATATATATATATACATATATATATATATATATATATATATATATATATGTATTATGAAATGGACAAACTCCGACAATTATTTTTAGACATTTTTATGTTTATACATTTTTTTTATAGATACAAATATTTAAGTAAATGCTCTGTTTTATAATAAACAGTATTAATAACATTTACCGGCCTGAATGTCCAAGAAATTTTCATAGGCTAAATGAAGGTTCGTATAGGATACAGGTTCGATTCCTGTCGGAGAACGAATATTTTCTATGAAAATTTCTCGGACATTCAGGCCGGTAAATGTTATTAATACTGTTTATTATAAAACAGACCATTTACTTAAATATTTGTATCTATAAAAAGAATGTATAAACAGAAATAAAACATAGAAGTAAACAAAAAGGACGTCATGTTATACCTTAGGTACCTTTCGACCAACACGTTTTCAGAGTTATACGCTGGCAAATTGGAAAACAATCAAAAACCCAATCAATATAACGAATGAGGAGGGAAGCTACGAACGCGATTAAAACGAGATAAATTTTAATTAAAGGCAATTAAAATTCAAAAGACACTCACTGTCCCTCCTACAAGCGTAAGGAGCGTACAAAATACATGCGTCCTGGGTATGACGGCAAACTACATCCGACAGGAAGGCCTCTGATTAGGAGGTTTTGAGGAGCGTGGAACCACCGCTTAAATGCTGACCCGGGGTGGGAGCACCTGTTAGGGGTCCCAGATTTGGGCAAATAGTTAACCCCTAAACAGGGGTCAAAACACCATGAAAGTGTAAAAACAGGTTTTAATACCAGAAATACTTTGTAAAGAATTATTACCAGCAATTAATTTTTAAAGGGAAAAATTATTACCAGCAATACATTTTTGAAAAAAAAATATTACCAGCTATACATTTTTGAAAAAAAAATATAACCAGCTATACATTTTTTAAGGAAAATATTACCAGAAATACATTTTTGAAAAAAAATATTAACACCAATAAAAATTGTTGGCATTAAAAAACCCTTTGAGGTTGATATGCCGTAAAAGAAACCAATATATATATATATATATATATATATATATATATATATATATATATATATATATATATATATTAAGCTTTTCACCCCAGGCAAGGCTGGAAGCCACTAGCATGCAAGGGGTTACAGAGGATTTGGAGCGAGAGCAAATAGAAGTGTTAGAGGAAAGGATGTGGAGAAGGATAGAGGATAGATCAAGGCAACTGGAGATGTCGATTGACGTTACACTTGAATAGTTGGAGATCATAGTCGTCAGGGAAACAGGAATGAGGAAGGGAGTTCCACAGGCGTGATGTGCGAGATATGAAGCTATTGGAGTAGAAGAGACGTCTACATTTAACAGTTTCAACAGTGAAAGGGTGGGAGCGGGATGCCAGCCTCGTAGGACGCTTGAATTCAAGGAGCCTGGGAACCAGCGATAGCAGCTCATCGGAGCAATGGCCATGGAAGTATTTATAAAAGAGACAGAGAGAGGCGACGGTGCGTCTGTGAGAGAGAGTCTGCAGACGAGAATCCACATGAGGGCCAATTACATTTGAACCTTGAGGCAAACAGAAAGGGCTCCAGACCATATATGGCAGCAATACTCCATGCAAGGGCGGATGGTTGATTTGTAAATTTGGAGGATCGATTCCAGGGAGAAAAATTTCCTGGCCCGGCACAGGGAGCCAACTTTCCTTGCGGTGGATGAAGCAATCGACTCAATGTAGTTGTTCCATCTCAGGTCAGCAGACAGCGTGAGACCGAGCAGCCGCAGAGAGGAGCTCTCGAGAAGTTGGGTTTCAGACATTATATATATATATATATATATATATATATATATATATATATATATATATATATATATATATGTTTAAATTTAAAAACGGCTTGCGTCTCTCGTTCGTGCACATGTGTAGGCAGAACAACGTAAACAAACCCAGTCTGATGAAGTCCTAACAGATGAAACACGTCACAAAAACTTTTTCCAATTTGTCATACCTCTTTTATTTCAAAACCTTTCTTGATACATACATACATACATACATACATACATACATACATACATACATACATACATACATACATACATACATACATACATACGCACGCACGCACACACAGTGGTTTAATGGATAACGGCTTGGATTGAGGAATCGGAGAGCCGAGTTCGAATTCCACTCGAATCCATTACATTCACTTACGTGCTAATATCCTTGGAAAAGGTGTGAATCCTCTTCTTCTCCCTCCAACTATGGGTAAATAGCAGGGCAGACTGGGTTCTATAGCCTTGGATGGCAACTGGTCTAGGAGGACAACTCTGAATTCAAAACCTGCGGAGGGTCGTTTGGGGACCTTTGTGGCATTCGCTGCACCAGGTCCCTGTATTCGTCCCTCCAAAAAGTGTGGATGGCCCTTGAACAAAGCCTTCACCACTATAATCAAATCTCATGTTTCGGTGTCGGGCTCTCAGTTTCTAGGAAATGATCTGCCTGACCCTCATACGTCGAATTCGACGTGAGAGTCGATCATATATATATATATATCAGGAAATGTCTTATGAATTGAGTTGGATCTTTTCTAATTAATTTTTTTTTACCTCTTGAAATGATGATCCCTATTCCTGTTGTGACATCCTGATCCAGTTTCCTCTCTACTTTTATCGCTTTTTAAATTTATTCACCATTCTATTGATGGTTCATGAATGGACTTTGGAGATGAAAGCCAGAGTATGAACGCTGGTACCATATATATCAGGAATCTATGGATTTATTTTTAATCCGACGTTTTTATTCAAATATTATTTTTAGTTAATAACCGTATTTTAAATAGACGCCGCGTCTTTTATATTAACCAGGGTGTATCCCATCTATCGACTTGCGCAATCGAGTATTCGTTATTCAGGAACCAGAAATTTGAAGATTACTTGAGGTGTGAAATTGATAGACATCATGCAATGTTGATTCCTATATCCACATTGTGTACATGCAGACACGAATCCACTCCATACACACAAACACACGCATACACGCGCGCGAACACACACACACATCTTGAAGGAGAAGGCCTTCTCAACACTGTGGAAAGTGTTAAGCGTTTGTCCAGTTTTCAAGAACGCGGGCGTATGATCTTCCCCCTTCCAGTACAGACCCATCAATCTCCTTAGCATAATCAGCAACCTCTTCAGTGACAAGCGTTATGGGTTTCGGTCTTCCCGATCCACTGCCGAAGTCCTATTATCACTTACAGAATCAGTGAGGGTCTGGACGACAAACATACTTCCTTACCTATAGCATAAGATATCTCAAAGGCCTTCGACAAGGTGTGGTACAAAGGCTTACTACACAAGCTCTCCAGCGGAAGGGTCTTATCGATCATAAAATCCTTCCTAACATGTAGTTCCATGAAGATAGTTATTAACGGTCAGTCCTCTGGAGCCCTACAGGTCAACGCAAGCGGTCCCCAGGGGTCACTCATCGGACCAACACAATTTTTTATCTTCATAGATGATCTTTTTCAGAATATACTCAGATCAGTTGTAAACATCTATGACGATGATACGACTATTTGCAGGAGCACGTCTGCAACTCTCGATGGTCGGAGATTTGGCAGATGAACTCTCTTCCGATCTTAGACAAACTATCCAGTGGGGGTAAAACTAGCTGGTTACATTCAATGCCTCAAAGACCAAGCTAGTTACATTCTATCACCGCCGATCGGACCCCGAACTACCATCAATCAGGATGAATTGATGTCCCCTCCCCATCGGGAAGGCACAATGTCTTGAAAGACTATTGGGCTTCAGACTCGCACCTAACGTCAAGTGGAACTCGTACATCACATCCATCGCTAAGGATGCTGGAAAAATGGTTGACTCCCTGTACTGCTCCAGTAAGTACCTGACTCCTGACACTCTCTACCTTTACAAGAGCCACACCAGGCGGACAATGAAGTACCGCTGTCATATTTGACATAATCTAAAACATCTCCGGTTACTACAATATTTCCCTGATTTCTACAATCTTAACCTGTTCAAGTCGTGTTTGATTTACATAAATCACCTTCCTAAGAATATGCTCAGATAACATTATTTACATTATTCGGACTAATGTCCTCATCTTTGTCGCCATATCTATTACAAAGTTTCGGCCATTGTACCCTCCGGCCTTCTTCTTGGAATGTCGAACTGAAACCTTTATTTCGCTTACTGGGGTAGACTGTTCTAGTTCCACGTGCCATGTTTAATGGATGTCAGTTATCAGTTATCTCCTGTTAATTTTTCCCTCTGAAAGTTCTCCACTGCCTTAACCGGGTATTGAACTCACACTCTTTGGATCCTGTCACTGGATCTAACCAACGCCTTTATCCACTGTGCCATGTGCCTTCCGATCTTACACAAACTACCCAGTGAGGGTAAAACTAGCTGGTTACATTCAATGCCTCGAAGACCAAGCTGTTTAAATTCCATCATCACCGATCTGACCCCGAACTACCACCATCCAGGATGAAAGGCGATCCACTCAGGGTAACACCGTGCCTTGACTATTGGGCCTCAAACTCACACCCGACCTGAAGTAGAACTCGTACACACCATCTATTGCTAACGATGCAGGTAAAATGATCGGCTGTCTGTACCGCTCCAGTACGTACCTCACACCTAATGCTATACCAATGATTCCCAACGTGGAACACATGCTACATCGATAAGGCATGGTAATATTTTGGTGGGGTATGCATAGGATGTGCACCCTTCGGTTTACTATACCAACAGAATAAGGAGTCAAATCGAGAATGAGTTATTAACAGTTATTAACATAAATTTGTTACCATTTCCGTCTTCATATTTAGCTGAATATGGCTTTACTGCTGTAAATGATTTGTTATTGAAGAAAAGAAAAAACGACTGGATATCACTAAACGAGACTTGAGAGTTAAGCTGACTAAATTGATGCCTACTATAAAGTCTATCTGTAGCAGGCATGACGCAAAAGGATCTCACTAACAGTCATTTTGTGATTAGCTCAAATTTCATTTTGCATTATTATTTCATGATTAAAATGATCAAAGTATATTACAGAATAAGTTTTCATTTAAATATTTTATATTTCTGCCTTTCAGTTCTCTATTATATGTTTTGAAACTGTTTTTTTTTCCTTTCATGAACGCCATGATATTCGGAGGCTTGTTTAGAGACCAAGTTAATGGCCTTTTAAGCTTCCTTCAGGTTAATTGTAGTAAAATGCTAAATATGTAAGAATTAAATAGAATTTTAGGAATACCAAAATGGAGCATGTCCCAAAATCGGTTCGGAGCCACTGGTCTAAAAGGACAAATCAGAATCTGAAAGCTGAGGTGGACATTACTAGAATATTAATAGAATTACTCTCACATACACCCAAACACTAGCTACAAATAAGCTTACTATATCTTCCGGTTTGGCAGGGACTGTTCTAGTTTTAGGGGTCATTTTGCATTATTATTTCATGATTAAAATGATCAAAGTATATTACAGAATAAGCTTTCATTGAAATATTTTATATTTCTGTCTTCCAGTTCTCTATTATGTTTTGAAACTATATATATTTAACTCTCTTTGGGCACCTCAGTGTGGTGTAATGGTTAGCAAGCGTGTCACACTGAAACAATTACGACTGAATTGTGAGTTCGATCATTACTCGGTGTCTTATTCTTTCGACCTTGTGCCACATCTAAGCTACGCTTGAAAAATCACTACATTTCTGCTTTACAGTTATATGTTTTGAAATATATATTTAACTGTCTTTGGGCACCCCGAAGTGGTGCAATAGTTAGCGAGCTTGTCTCACTAGAATAATTACGACTGAGTAGAGAGTTTGATCCACACTGGGTATCCCCTGCTTTCGGCCTTGGGCCACATCTAAGCTACGCTTGGAAAATCATTATATATCTAACTGTCATTTTACAAACAAAATTCTCTTTCATGGACGCCATGATCTTTGGATGGTTGTTTAGAGACCAAGTTAATGGACTTATTGCGATCATCAACATCGCACACACACACACACACACACACACACACACACATATATACACCCTTACAAATTCAAATCTCCAACAACATTCATTCATTGGTCAGAAAGCAACGCTGCTATCTGAAGCGACAATTTTAAAATCGCTATATTTTCATATAGTAAATTTTGTGCACTTTTGGGAGAACCGGCTCCCAGAAGTCTCCCCAAAATCTCAGGCACTGATTGGTTAGTATCGACCAATCAGATTCTCTGCATGTGGAGAATGATTCTTCCCGCGCAGATTCCCAAATTCAATGGTTACCTATATAAACAGAAGAAAAGACAACCGCATCAGTGAGACCTTCAGCTGCCACAGGAATCCACGACAGTTGAAGACATGCGCCCATCTTCTCACTGAATTCACAAACCATATTCTTTTACGCTATATCATATTCCTCTCGCACGGCAGAACTGTCTAAAACATTTATAACAGACTAACAACTCTTTCATCTCGTTTTCAGAGAACCTTGATAAACTTCTATAGTCTAAGAGAGACTACTCTTGTCTGACTCATTGCATGCTTGCTTTTCGTATATATTCTTTATTGTATGTTTCGTTGAATACAATTATACGAGGGTCATTCAAAAAATAAGGTGAATTTTTCGGTATAAGGACTTCTAATACAGATAGAAGCTTACTTTTTATTTTATTTTTCAACGTAGTCTCCCAGCACTGTCACACACTTTTCCCACCTGTGCACAAGCTTCCGTATTCCCACAGCGTAAAAATCTTTGGACTGATGTCTCAGCCAGTCGCTCACAACACTTTTGACTTCATCGTCACTTTTAAACTTCGTGCCTCTCGTGAACGCTTTCAAGGGACCAAACAGGTGAAAGTCTGAAGGGGCAAGGTCTGGGCTGTAAGGGGGATGAGGAAGCAGTTCCCAGCCCAGCTCGTTGATGGTCTGCACCGTTTGGGCTGCTGTGTAAGGCCTTGCGTTGTCATGATGCGAGATGACTCCTTCTGACTGATGACCCCTGCGTTTGTCCCAACAGATAAGCTCAAAGTCCTTGCAATGTCATCTACTGTCAGACTGAATGAGGTCATTGACTGATTCGATCACCTCAGGAGACCTCACTTCTGTAGGCCTCCCAGGCCTGTCTAAATCCTCAACACTGCTCCGTACTTCTTTAAACAATTTAGCCCACTTGTAGACATTCTTTTGGCTGAAACATGTGGCACCATACACAGTTGACATTCTCCTATGAATTTCCACTGGTTTGCACCCTTCAGCAACCAAAAACCTGATAACTGACCGCTGTTCAATCCTGGAGCATGCTTCTTGGTCGGCCATCTTTGTTAATCGGCAAAACTCTCAAAGTTTTTTTTTAATCTGCAAAAGAAATTAAATCCATGTGAAAAAGAAGTAAAACAAAAAAAAAAATTAAAAAGAATAAGCTTCTATCTGTATTAGAAGTCCTTATACCGAAAAATTCAACTTATTTATTGAATGACCCTCGTATCTATATGTATATATATATATATATATATATATATATATATATATATATATATATATATATATATATATATATATATGCCTTGTTACTTTCTTTTACATACAGTTTAGAGTCCCTAAACAAAACAAAATTAAATAAGTCTGTCTATATTTCTGAGATGAGGTATTATGTACAGTATTTACATTAGTCGGACTATTGTGGATAAAGGCGTTGGTTAGATCCAGTGACAGACCCAAAGAGTGTGAGTTCAATACCCGGTTAAGGCAGTGGAGAACTTTCAGAGGGAAAATTAGCAGGAGATAACTGATAACTGACATCCATCAAACATGGCACGTGGAACTAGAACAGTCTACCCCAGTGATCGAAATAAAGGGTTCAGTTCGAAATTCCAACCACCTGAAGAAGGCCGGAGCGTACAACGGTCGAAACGTTGTGACAAATATGGCGACAAAGATGAGGACAATAGTCCGACTAATGTAAATACTGAAAATTAAATAAGTCTGGTAAAAGGCCGCCACAGACTTTCAGTCTCTCTTCACGGGAATTGCAGTAAAATTTTGAATATGTAAGAATTAAATATTGCAGAGGGCACCAGAATTTTAGAAATATCAAAGTCGGCCATGGTCCAAAATCAGTTGGAAACCACAGTGCAATACGCTACCTTTACAAGAGACAGATCAGGCTAAAAATGGAATACTGTTGTCCTATTAGGGTGGCTGCTGTCTTGACAAGAGTTCAAGAGCGTCTCCGAGCTACGTTGGTGACGAATTATTCTCCACCGTTCAACCTCTCTCCGACATGCTTTGATGTGGCAAGCCGCTCGCTGCTCTACAGCTACTTCCACGGTAAGTGCTCGGACGAACTACATTCCCTTGTCCCGCTGAGGCAAGCCTTCACGGCAAAAAACACGTCATATCACTTACATAGTAGCAAATCACCCCAAATTCCCTCTGTAGTCCATTGGTGAGAAGTAAGTTCCACTCGAACAGCTTCTTTCCTGTGAACCACTACCCCGTGGAACCGATTCCCAACGAGATATTTCTTCGATCACTACAACCTGTTCAAAGCCAGAGTTAACTTTACACACAAATGGCCCCCAAACTTAACTTTCTACCTCGAATGGCCCCCAGGCCTTGTAAATGAGAAACCTCGCTGTAAATATATATATATATATATATATATATATATATATATATATATATATATATATATATATATTAGCTAAAATAACAAAATGTGATTTCAGGCATTACTGTAAATTAGTTGGCAAATGTTTTCCGTGAACTGCAAAATCGTATTACCCTTTGTATTGCTAATGATGGAGGACATGTGGAAACTTAAATAAAATTTCAATAAAACTTTTAAAAATATAGATTTACTTCTTTCTAATCCTTTTTACAAATTATTTCTATCGCAAATACAAATAAAGTTATAAATTTTTTAAAATGCACATGAACTTTATGGACGCCCTGTATATATATATATATATATATATATATATATATATATATATATATAGATAGATAGATAGATAGATAGATAGATAGGTTTACTAAATCCACATCCTGAATGGTGCCATCAATGGTGCCATCAATTTTTTCATTATGTAAACTTCTAACTCGAGTGGCTCCAGGGCCTTATACAGTGTTTTGGAAGAGGGGTGGTAAGGGACCAGACGTTGTTTTTAGATACAAGGGACTAGAAGTTGAGGAGAGACATGATCGCCGACTTCCTGGCACATATATTCTATCGCATATTTTCTCTTTCTCAAGCGCACGCTTTGATACCTGCCGATCGTCTACATACAGACCGCCCAGGCAAATGTACCCGTTAGAGAGGCATGCCCAGGCGGGCCGGTCGGCCGGCCGAACGACCTGTGGGGCCCGGGGTTAATATGTAATTAATCATGTCTTTCCGTTCTGCATTCCACTTGACTTCAAGTGGCAAGTGTAATTATTTGTTGCAAGAGGGAGATTCTGAGCCTCTCCAGCGAGCAACACGCCATGGAAGAAAGACACGGAATGAGCACGTCGTCGTTTTTAGCGTTTCAAATCAGGTCATTCAACATTTCAACGAGGCTAATTTCAATCCTCTTCACGCGAAAGATGTAAAATCGGACGGACGGGCTTTTGACAAGTTTCTTTATGCGCAATTTCATTTTCTGTTGTTATTATTATTATTATTATTATTATTATTATTATTATTATTATTATTATTATTATTATTATTCTATTGTTACTATTGGTGATACGATTTATGATTTTTGCATTATGAGATGTTAATGAGGAATGAACGGCCTTTTAAAACCTCTTTAACGTTACCTTACATTCCTTTTGAATTCATTAAACTTTATTCATTGTTTTATTTCTCAGCTTTATCTTTCCTCCTTTCTTTCTTTCTTTCTTTCTTCCTTTCTATCTTTCTTTCACCATTTTCCCTTCATTTCTTTTTATTCTATATATTTCTTTCTTTCTCCCTTTATTCATTCTATATATTTCTTTCTTTCTCCCTTTCTTTTTCTTTCTTTCTTTCTTTCTTTTTTCTTTCTTTTCTTCTTTCTTTCTTTCTCCCTTTCTTTTTCTTTCTTTCTTTCTTTCTTTCTTTCACCATTTTTTCCTTCATTTCTTTTTATTCTATATATTTCTTTCTTTCTCCCTTTCTTTTTCTTTCTTTCTTTCTTTCTTTCACCATTTTTCCCTTCATTTCTTTTTATTCTATATATTTCTTTCTTTCTCCCTTTATTCATTCTATATATTTCTTTCTTTCTCCCTTTCTTTTTCTTTCTTTCTTTCTTTCTTTTTTCTTTCTTTTCTTCTTTCTTTCTTTCTCCCTTTGTTTTTCTTTCTTTCTTTCTTTCTTTCTTTCACCATTTTTCCCTTCATTTCTTTTTATTCTATATATTTCTTTCTTTCTCCCTTTATTCATTCTATATATTTCTTTCTTTCTCCCTTTCTTTTTCTTTCTTTCTTTCTTTCTTTTTTCTTTTTTTCTTTCTTTCTTTTTTCTTTCTTTTCTTCTTTCTTTCTTTCTCCCTTTCTTTTTCTTTCTTTCTTTCACCATTTTTTCCTTCATTTCTTTTTATTCTATATATTTCTATCTTTCTCCCTTTCTTTTTCTTTCTTTCTTTCTTTCTTTCTTTCTTTCTTTCTTTCACCAGTTTTCCCTTCATTTCTTTTTATTCTATATATTTCTTTCTTTCTCCCTTTCTTCATTCTATATATTTCTATCTTTCTCCCTTTCTTTTTCTTTCTTTCTTTCTTTCTTTTTTCTTTCTTTTCTTCTTTCTTTCTTTCTCCCTTTCTTTTTCTTTCTTTCTTTCACCATTTTTTCCTTCATTTCTTTTTATTCTATATATTTCTATCTTTCTCCCTTTCTTTTTCTTTCTTTCTTTCTTTCTTTCTTTCTTTCACCATTTTTCTCTTCATTTCTTTTTATTCTATATATTTCTTTCTTTCTCCCTTTATTCATTCTATATATTTCTATCTTTCTCCCTTTCGTTTTCTTTCTTTCTTTCTTTCTTTTTTCTTTCTTTTCTTCTTTCTTTCTTTCTCCCTTTGTTTTTCTTTCTTTCTTTCTTTCACCATTTTTTCCTTCATTTCTTTTTATTCTATATATTTCTTTCTTTCTCCCTTTCTTCATTCTATATATTTCTTTCTTTCTCCCTTTCTTTTTCTTTCTTTCTTTCTTTTTTCTTTCTTTTCTTCTTTCTTTCTTTCTCCCTTTCTTTTTCTTTCTTTCTTTCTTTCTTTCACCATTTTTCCCTTCATTTCTTTTTATTCTATATATTTCTTTCTTTCTCCCTTTATTCATTCTATATATTTCTTTCTTTCTCCCTTTCTTTTTCTTTCTTTCTTTCTTTCTTTTTTCTTTCTTTTCTTCTTTCTTTCTTTCTCCCTTTCTTTTTCTTTCTTTCTTTCACCATTTTTTCCTTCATTTCTTTTTATTCTATATATTTCTATCTTTCTCCCTTTCTTTTTCTTTCTTTCTTTCTTTCTTTCTTTCTTTCTTTCTTTCTTTCTTTCTTTTTTACACCATTTTTCTCTTCATTTCTTTTTATTCTATATATTTCTTTCTTTCTCCCTTTATTCATTCTATATATTTCTATCTTTCTCCCTTTCGTTTTCTTTCTTTCTTTCTTTCTTTTTTCTTTCTTTTCTTCTTTCTTTCTTTCTCCCTTTGTTTTTCTTTCTTTCTTTCTTTCACCATTTTTTCCTTCATTTCTTTTTATTCTATATATTTCTTTCTTTCTCCCTTTCTTCATTCTATATATTTCTTTCTTTCTCCCTTTCTTTTTCTTTCTTTCTTTCTTTCTTTCTTTCACCATTTTCCCTTCATTTCTTTTTATTCTATATATTTCTTTCTTTCTCCCTTTCTTCATTCTATATATTTCTTTCTTTCTCCGTTTCTTTTTCTTTCTTTCTTTCTTTCTTTTTTCTTTCTTTTCTTCTTTCTTTCTTTCTCCCTTTCTTTTTCTTTCTTTTTTATTTCTTTCTTTCTTTCTCCCTTTGTTTTTCTTTCTTTCTTTCTTTCTTTCACCATTTTTTCCTTCATTTCTTTTTATTCTATATATTTCTTTCTTTCTCCCTTTCTTTCTTTCTTTCTTTCTTCCTTTTTTCTTTCTTTCATTCACCACTTGTTCCTTCATTTTTTTTTATTTCTATATATTTCTTTTTTTTTTCTTACTTTCTTCTTCATCTGTTCTTACATTTATTTTTTATCCCTCTAGATTTCTTTCTTTTTTCTTTCTTTCTGGCTGAATCTGCTCCTTCATTTCTTATTTTCTATTTCTTTCTTTCTTTCTTTCTTTCTTTCATTCTTTCTTTCTTTTGTTTTAGTTGTTCCTTCATTTCTTTTTATTTCAATATCTTTCTTTCTTATTCCTATGGCCCTTCATTTCTTTTGATTTCTATATATTTCTTTCTTTCTTTCTTCTTCATATGTTCCTTCTTGTTTTTATTCCTAAATCTTTCTTACTTTCTTTTTTCTGCATCTATTTCCTCATTTCTTTTTATTGCTATATATTTCTTTCTTTCTCCTATTCTTTCTTCCTATTTCTTTCTTTCTTTCTTTCTTTTGCTTGAGCTTTTCTTTCATTTCTTTTTTATTTCAATATCATTCTTTTTCCTTCATATGTCCATTTATCTCATTTTATTTCTATATATTTCTTTCTTTCTTTCTTTCTTCTTCCATTCTTCTATATATTTGATTCTTTCTTTCTTCTTCATATATTCCTTCATTTTTATCCCTGTAACTTTATTTCTTTATTTTTTCTGTATCTGTTTTTTCATTTCTTTTTATTTCTGCATCTTTCTTTCGTTCTTTCTTACTTTCTTTCTTTCATAATTTACTCCTTCATTCCTTATTTTCTCTCCTTTCTTTCTTTCTTTCTTTTACTTTAGTTGTTCCTTCATTTCTTTTTATTTCTATATATCTGTTTGTTTCTTTCTTTTTTCTTTCATTCATTCTTTCTTCTTCATGTGTTCCTTCATTTTTAATTCCTTTATCTTTCTTTCTTTGTTTCTTTTTTTCAGCATCTGTTTCCTCATTTGTTTTTATTTCTATATATTTCTTTCTTTCTCCAATTCTTTCTTTCTTTCTTTTTTCTTCTTCTTCATCTGTTCCTTCATTTCTTAGTTTTTCTATATCATTCTTTCCTTCTTCCTCCATATGTTCCTTCATTTCTTTGCATTTTTATATTTTTCTTTCATTCTGATTCATCGGTTCCTTCATTTCTGTTTCTGTAAATTTTTTCTTTGTTTTCTATTTTCTTCCTTCATTTCCTTGGACTTCTATATTTTTTTTCTTTCTTCATCTTTCCCTTGATTGTTTAGTTTTTATAGATCTTTCTTTATTATTCATCTGTTTCCCCATTTCTTTGCATTTTTCTTTCTTTTTTCTTTCGCATCGATTCCTTCATTACTTTCTTTCTTTCTTTTTCTTCGTCTGTTACTTTTTTTCAATCTGTCGTTTTAATCTAATGGTTTCTTCTTTTATTCACATTTTCCTTTAATTTTCCTCTGCATTTTACATTTTTCTTTGATTTTCTGTTTTCATATTAAGATTTGTTTCTTCGACATTTCTTTTTTATTCCTTCTTTTTTACTCGTTCTCGCTTTCTTTTAACTTTCTAATTCCTTTCATTCTTTCTTGAGTTAGCTTTGCTTTTCTTTCATTCTTTTTTCTTTCTTAGGTCGTTTCTGTTCTAAATCTACTATGATTTGCTTCTTCTTTCGCTGTTCCTTCCTCCCTCCCTGCCTTCCTTCCTTCCTTCCTTCCTTCCTTCCTCCCTTCCTTCCTTCCTTCCTTCCTTCCTTCCTTTCTTTCTTTCTTTTCTTCTTTCTTTTTCTATTTCTTCTTCCTTTCTACTTCTTTCTTTCTCTCTTTCTTCCATCCTTTCTGTTCTGTTCTTTCTTTCTCTCTTTCTTTCTTACTTTCTTTCGTTCTTTCTTTCTTTCTTTTTTTTTTTGAGCCTGTCTGTCTACGTCATTCTGTTCGTATCTATCTATCTATCTATCTATCTATCTATCTATCTATCTATCTATCTATCTATCTATATTAGTCTATTTTTATCCCATGTCTGTCTGTCTGTCTATCTATGTATGTCTGTTATCTTATGTCTCTCTCGCTCCTCCTCTCTATCTCAGTCTATTTTTTAACTTTCTTTCTTTCTTTTTTCTATTTCTTCTTCCTTTCTATTTCTTTCTTTCTTTCTTTTTATTTGAGCCTGTCTGCCTATGTCATTCTGTTCGTATCTATCTATCTATCTATCTATCTATCTATCTATCTATCTATGTATGTTAGTCTATTTTTATCCCATGTCTGTCTGTCTGTCTATCTATGTATGTTTGTTATCCTATGTCTCTCTCTACCCCCTCTCTCTATCTCAGTTTATTTTTTAACTTTCTCTCTCTCTTTCTTTCTTTCTTTCTTTCTTTCTTTCTGTAATTTATTCAATCAGACAGGCAAATGAAAGCAAAGGTATAAAAAAGACAACGAAAAGAAATAAGAAAGGTGAAATGACATCCAGATGAAGAAAAGAAACAGAAAGGATAGGTATAGGAAAAGTAACAAATGAAATGATAATGTCGGAATACAGAAACGAAACGAAAGATCTAGAAAAAAGAAACAAATTAAAGGAGAATGTTGGAAGAAAGAAACTAAGAATCTGGAAAAAGAAACACGAGAAAGGCGAATGCAGGGAGGATGAAACTGAGGATCTAGGAAAAGAAACAAGTGAAAGGAGAATGTAGGGAAAAAGTAACAGAAAGCCTAGAAAAAGAAACACAAGAAAGGAGATTGTAGGCAGAAAGAAACTAGGGATCTATTAAAAAGAAACAAGTGAATGGAGAATGTAGGGAGAAAGTAACAGAAGGCCTAGAAAAAGAAACACATGAAAGAGCAATGTAGGCCGAAAGAAACTAGGGATCTATTAAAAAGAAACAAGTGAAAGGAGAATGTAGGGAGAAAGTAACAGAAGGCCTAGAAAAAGAAACACATTAAAGAGCAATGTGGGCAGAAAGAAACTAGGGATCTATTAAAAAGAAACAAGTGAAAGGAGAATGTAGCGAGAAAGTAACAGAAAGCCTAGAAAAAGAAACACAAGAAAGGAGATTGTAGTCAGAAAGAAACTAGGGATCTATTAAAAAGAAACAAGTGAAAGGAGAATGTAGGGAGAAAGTAACAGAAGGCCTAGAAAAAGAAACACATGGAAGGGGAATGTAGGCAGAAAGAAACTAGGGATCTATAAAAAAAGAAACAAGTGAAAGGAGAATTTAGGGAGAAAGTAACAGACGGCCTAGAAAAAGAAACCCATGAAAGGGGAATGTAGGAAGAAAGGAACTAAATCCCCCCAAAATGTTATATATGAATAAAGTGTCGCTGCCGATACTTGAATTTGAACATAGATCGCCCGTGAGCAAACACAGGCGATCTCATTATTGCATTGAGCGTATCACGTGACCATAGAGGAAACGCATATATGGGCGGTATCGTGATGACAACGATCGCTATTTCTATTCTATCCTCTATTAATATTCGGATCTCCATTTCTATTCTATCCTTTATTACTATACGGATTACCATTGCTACTCTATCCTCGATTACTATATGGATCAGCATTTCTATTTTATCCTCTATTAATATACGGAACACTATTTCTATTCTATCCTCTATTACTATTCGGATCACTATTTCTATTGTATCTTCTATTACTATACGGATCACCATTTCTATTCTATCCTCTATTACTATACGGATAGCCATTTCTATTCTATCCTATATTACTATTCTGATCACTATTTCTATTCTATCCTCTATTACTATACGGATCACCATTTCTATTCTATCCTCTATTACTATACGGATAGCCATTTCTATTCTATCCTATATTACTATTCTGATCACTATTTCTATTCTATCCTCTATTACTATACGGATCACCATTTCTATTCTATCCTCTATTACTATACGGATAGCCATTTCTATTCTATCCTATATTACTATTCTGATCACTATTTCTATTCTATCCTCTATTACTATACGGATCACCATTTCTATTCTATCCTCTATTACTATACGACTCACCATTTCTATTTTATCCTCTATTACTATACGGATCACCATTTCTATTCTATCCTATATTACTATTCTGATCACTATTTCTATTCTATCCTCTATTACTATACGGATCACCATTTCTATTCTATCCTCTATTACTATACGGATAGCCATTTCTATTCTATCCTATATTACTATTCTGATCACTATTTCTATTCTATCCTCTATTACTATACGGATCACCATTTCTATTCTATCCTCTATTACTATACGGATAGCCATTTCTATTCTATCCTATATTACTATTCTGATCACTATTTCTATTCTATCCTCTATTACTATACGGATCACCATTTCTATTTTATCCCGTATTTCTAAACGGACCGCTATTCTCTATTCTTTTCACTATACTATTTCTCTGTTCGGTTTACTATTCGATGCTTACAATCGAGCGAGTATTCTCGAGCAAGTACCGTTAGTGCAAGTGCTATTCGAAGGCGTCTGACACCGGTATTGTTCAACGGGTTACTTTAGTTCTAATCTGCGATTCCAAAGTCTCTACTACAACGAGCATCACGAAACTGACAACGAAAATTCGCTGACATCCCAAAAGCGGCAATGAGTGTTCGTTGACATCACAAAAAAGAAACAAATGAAATTATACTGTAGAGAGAAGAAACGAAGCGAATAAAAACGTTTCGTATTCAACCGTATAGCAATCAAATTCCTAACAAAAATCATTGGCAGCACATTTTTGTCGTAACATCTCTATGGCATTTATAGAAAAATCATTGAAATTTTTTTTATTGGCAATTGTTTTCTTTTGGGAGGTGATTTGCAATGATTTTTTTATCTACTAAAATTTGTAGCGTATTTTGTAGGAAGACACTGTGCAGTTATTATCGTGTAATCTTGGTCAATCGATTCATATATTAAAACCATTTGAAATGCATGTCTTTTCTTTATTTTAAAAGCGTTGACAATGTATTTTCCTTCGAAAATAATTTCCAGTGTATTTTATAGTGTAAAATAATTTGTAATGTTTTTCAGAGTAAAAATCATTTCCATGCATTTTCATGGTAAAAATCCTTTCCAATACATTCTCATAGTAAAAATCATTGCCATTGAATTTTCATAGTAAAAATCATTACCATTGCATTTTCATAGTAAAAATCATTTACAATGCATTTTCATAGTAAAAATCATTTCCAACGCATTTTCATAATAAAAATCATTTCTTATGCATTTTCACTGTAAAATCATTTCCAATGAATTTTAGTAGTAAAAATCATTGGTCAATGCATTTTCATAGCAAAAGTCATTGGCTAATGCATTTTCATAGCAAAAATCATTTCCATTGTATTTTCATAGTAAAAATCTTTGGCCAATTTATTTTCATAGTAAAAATCATTGGCCAATGCATTTTCATAGCAAAAATCATTGGCTAATGCATTTTAATAGCAAAAATCATTTCCAATCCATTTTCATAGTAAAAATCATTTGCAATGCATTGTCATAGTAAAAATCATTGGGAAATGCATTTTCATAGTAAAAATCATTGGTCAATGCATTTTCATAATAAAAATCATTGGCCAATGCATTTTCATAGTAAAAAATCATTGGCTAATGCATTTTCATAGTAAAAATAATTTCCAATGCATTGTCATAGTAAAAATCATTGGGAAATGCATTTTCATAGTAAAAATCATTGGTCAATGCATTTTCATAATAAAAATCATTGGCCAATGCATTTTCATAGTAAAAAATCATTGGCCAATTCATTTTCATAGTAAAAAAACATTGGTCAATGCATTTTCAGAGCAAAAATTATTGGCCAATGCATTTTCATAGTAAAAATCATTGGCCAATGCATTTTCATAGTAAAAGTTAATTCAAATGTATATTCATAGTAAAAATCTTTTCCAATACATTTTTATAGTAAAAATCCTTTATCAATTTTTATGGAAAATTTCGTCACAATACTTTCATATAATAAAATAATTGTGCTTATATTTTGTCTGAACATAACAGGCAATGTTGCTTTTATAAAACTATTGCTAACGAATTTTCGTACTTTAATTATCGGCAGTATCCTCTTCTTAGGTTATTCGGTAAGTAATGTCCGATTTCAGAATCAACTTTCATTCCTGAATTAATTTATTTAAACCTTGTCTGAATGAGTCAAAACACGAACCCTAAATATTTCTACGTTTCTGTCATCGGGTTGCGGGGTTATATATGACTTTACGATAAAACTCTAAAGGTTTGGATGCTAAGACATCTTTGAATGTGGTATCTGCACCTTCTTTGCAATGGAATGTCTTATGTCAAGATGCTCGAAATGGTAGTAGCCATTGGGCGAGAGACCAGCTGAATGTGGTGTGTGCGGCAAAGTCTCCTATCCCAAGTCGGTGAGCATCTGCAATGACATCCTTGTAGGATGTGGTCAAGAAATGCCATGAAGTAGAATTGTACTTCATTGAATGCCGGTAGCATCCTGCTTAACTGAAATATGCATTTAATTTTTTTCATTCTTGGCGTAATTTCGATTTTGGAAAGTGTTTGTGTCCGTCATCAACATCAAGCCATTTGATGTTTTAAAAAATGGTAATACACACACACACCCACCCACCCCCCCACACACACACACACACACACACACACACACACACATATATATATATATATATATATATATATATACATATATATATATATAATTTTTTTTTAAATGTTAGAAATTACCGTGTTTCAAAAACAGAAGCTAAAAACTTCTAAATCAGTCATAGAAATTAAATTAAATTAAAGTGTCTAGTTATGTTTCATCCTCAAGCGAATTTTGGAATAACTAATTTTGAAATTTACGGAGCTTTATAAGCATATACATTACGAATTTTGAAATTTACGGAGTTTTATAAGCATATGCATTACGAATGAAAATTGAGGAAAAAGCACAATAAAAGAACAGGTTTTAGAAAGGCAAAATATGGCGATTGACGTTGCATTTAAACCTTTGGAGATTGTCGGTAGCAGTGAGGCAAGAAGTTGGAAGAGTGTGAGAAGTGTGACTAAAGAAACTATTAGAATAGAACTTACGGTTTATACTCCTTCCCGGTCTTTTGAACAGGAGTAGAGGTTTATCCTTTGTTTCCTGTTCAGGATTGGGTTTCCGGTTCCTTCTAAAATCTTCTCGTCCTGTTTTCCTCTCAGTAGCCTTTTGTGTCTTAGTGGCATTATCGCCTTGCTTGGAGTGAATTGATTAAAAAAGTTATTTTACAGTAAAACGATGAGATCTATTCGGCTCTAGTTGTACACTTGAATTCACGGGCTTCAGATGCCAACGAGGGGAATACACGAAGGGTGCACCTCGGATCGTGTAGGATTTCTCTTTCTTGGCGGACATCTCTGGAGAGATGGTGAGACATACCGTATCAACAGTTGTCCACAGCTCTTTGATAGGTTAGAAGCGATTGAGAAAACCGAGGAGGAGAACACATTAGAACAACCGCCATCAAAATATTTACAGAAAAGATGATATGGTAAATTTGAATTCTATCCAGATTTCTGAATAACACATCTTTCTCGTGATAGACATTGTCCTTTTTCGCTTTAAAACCTTGTCTTTGTTTGTTATTTCCGGTCATTTATAGGTTAGTCTGATAACAAAACATTAAAGAATAATTCCCGTGAATCCCTGTCCCAAGCAGTACCTTCCTATCACTAAAAAACCGGCCAAGTGTACTTCTTGATGCCTGTGTTTATATCTCGAAGGACCTGGGTAGAATTTTATTTTATTTTACTTTATTTATTTATTTATTTTGCAATATTCCATATATAAATAAGCGAAAGATTTCCCCGTTTAAAAAGTGCTTTGTGCCAAATTCCAACCCCGTGGGAGTCTTTGAAAAGATCCTCATTAAATTTCTAAGCAAACATGGTCGACTGGCTTGCTTCGACGCTTGGATGAACCAAAACGGAAAATAAGAATCGTGAACAACACCTCGACATTGAAAAGTCATGCATGGGAACAGGTATAGTTTCGGGCGGGAAATATCATTACCACTAAAGTAAGAAAGAGAAGGAAATGTAGCAATGGGATGTGTTAAAGGTTGCCGGTTGAGACATTCAGTCATGCGTGAACAGTGGCGGTTTTAATCGAATCGGTACGTAAAATCCGAGAAACTTGTAATCGTTACGCAATATTTAGTTGTATCTTCGTGTATATTCACAAAGGGCGTTCAGGAGACATGATGTCAAAAAAGAATAACATCCTATTTTAATTGTCATTGTCCCTTTCTTTCTCTCTCTCTCTCTCTCTCTCTCTCTCTCTCTCTATATATATATATATATATATATATATATATATATATATATATATATTAATCTATTTCTATTCCAGTCAATCTATCCATTTTTCCTATCTATCTATCTATCTATCTATCTATCTATCTATCTATCTCAGTCTGTTCCAATATATCTATCTAGCTAGCTAGCTAGCTAGCTATGTTCCAATCTATCTATCTATCTATCTATCTATCTATCTATCTATCTATCTATCTATCTATCTATCTATCTGTCTGTCTGTTTATCTATCTCTCTCAGTCTGTTTATCTATCTATCTATCTATTTCAATCTGTTTATCTATCTCTCTCAGTCTGTTTATCTATCTATCTATCTATCTATCTATCTCAGTCTGTTCCAATATATCTATCTATCTGTCTATCTATCTATCTAGCTAGCTAGCTAGCTAGCTATGTTCCAATCTATCTATCTATCTATCTATCTATCTATCTATCTATCTATCTATCTCAATCTGTTTATCTATCTCTCTCAGTCTGTTTATCTATCTATCTATCTATATAGTCTTGATTTGTACAGAAAGAAACAAAGAAAGGAAGGAAGAAGTGTTTAACTTCTCCAGTCAGTACCTCATAAATAATGGCTTATTCCGTTTTGATTACGTAGAAAAATCACCCATACACTACTTAGTTTCCGTGAGAAAATGAATGAAAGAAGAAAAAAAGGAAAGAAAGATGAGAATAGAATAGAGAGGTGTTTAATGATTATTTTACTGAAATGGAAAAAGTGGTTACTTTAGAATCTTTTCATTTGTACCCCCTTACTTCTTAAAATAACGGCCAGCATTCATATTTATGATTGTTATTGCAATATTTTTTTTTAAGTTGTTAAGCTCAAATATTTAACAATGTGAATTTCTACGGATATTTTATTGTCGTAGAACACGCCTTGAGCTTATTCAATCATTAACTGAAGAATTCGTATTCTTCAGAAGATTCAAAGGGGGTATTTGAGAATGTCATGGGTCTTTCTACAATAAGCTAGACTTTCTGTTAGAGAAATAAGATGCAAGAGATAATATAAACAAAAGAAAACAGTATTTTGTAAACAAGAAGTCCTACTAGGATTTATTACCGGTGGGCTCAATCTGAAGATGCAATGAAGGTGCGTTGTTTTTTATAACAGACACATCAAAAGAAAGAAATTTTATTTGGCTCCCTGTGCCGAGGCAGGAAATTTTTCTCCCCGGAATCGATCCTCCAAATCTATAAATCGACCATTCGCCCTTGCATGGAGTATTGCTGCCATATATGGTCTGGAGCCCCTGCTGTTTGCCTCAGGGTTCTTGATAAGATCCAGAGACGCATATGCAATGTAATTGGCCCTGATCTGTCATCTCGTCTGCAGTTGCTCTCTCACAGACGCGACGTTGCCTCGCTCTGTCTTTTTTACAAATACTTTCACGGTAATTGCTCCGAAGAGCTGCTTTTGCTGGTTCCTAGGCCTCATGAATTTAAACGTCCTACGAGGCTGGCATCCCGTTCCCACCCCTTCACCGTTGAAACTGTTAGATGTAGACGTCTCTTCTACTCTAATAGCTTCATGTCTCGCACCTTTTCTCCTGTGGAACTCCCTTCCTTATTCCTGTTTCCCTGACAAATACAATCTCCAACTATTTAAGTGTAACGTCAATCGACATCCCCAGTTTCCTTGATCTATCCACTTCCCTTCTCCACATCCTTTCACCTTTCATTCCTATCTGCTCTCGCTCCAAATCTTCTGTAACCCCCTTCCCTTGATCGATCCACTGTCTTTCTCCACATCCTCTCCTTTACCACTCCTATCTGCTCTTCCTCCAAACCTTCTGTAACCCCTTGCGTGCTAGTGGCTTCCAGCCTTGCTTGGGGTGATAAGCCTAAAAAAAAAAATTTAAAAATATACTTTTGAAGCCTTTCTATACTTAAGACGAGGTCGTAAAGGATAGCGAGAAGAAAAGACTAATCTTAAGTTGTAATGTAATACCTATCCTGACCCCACTGGATCGATGTACTCTACAAGACCGGCCGTTGGTCCTGTCCTGGTCCAGTATTACAGGTTCAATCAAAGTCTCCGGTTCACAATATCGATTCGATTCCACTTTCCAGGCACGTTGTGAATTTTTGATCCTGGAGAGCAATTAACAAATCGTAGATTCCGGAAGATTCAGCTTGTCTTCCTGCAAGTTCATTGGGGCGAGAATCGGGCCAAGCAGAAAAATTAAATATGAACAAGTCGTTTCGAGTTCAAAGAAAAATTTATGTATATGTATATAAGGAAGAAATTGGTACAAAAAGGATAATGCTTCTTTTACAAGAAAGTAGTGTATATGAAATAAAGTCCGGAAAAAAAAACTAATATTACAAATAATTCTAAAAGTAGAGAAGTAGTTTTCGTGTTCATCCTTTTTGTTCTTAGTAGTTGCCGTAATTATTTCACTATCAGGATATAAGAGAGTTCACTGGCAGTATTGCGCCAATATTGCAGATAACTTGAGTTCACTTCCTCCCTTATTACAGCAGCAAGCGGACGCTTTCACTCTCACTACCCCCCCTCTCTCTCTCTCTCTTTCTCTCTCTCTCTCTCTATCTCTTTCTCTGGGCGACGTCTTGTCAAATTATTTCACCCAGCTCCAATCCCAACTTCAACTTCGACTGTTTCTTTTCGCACAAACACGCGGTTAAATAAACGCGGTGGTAGCGACAAAATCCCGGGTTGTCAGTAAACTTAAAATACAACCTGATTACTGACCTCTCCCCTTCATGATGAAAAGAACAGTCTCTTCTTCTCAATTGGTATTCCATCGTTCATATAAACACTATTGTTTTGACATTTTATATTAATAATTCTGACGAAGCACAGATTCTCTGGGCACAAACTTCATCACAGATTATTTTTCTCACAAAATTCTATATTACTATAATTATTAATATTTCAAGGATGACCATTGCTCTCTGCCACAGTAAAAAGACAGACTATATGGTTATCAGCAAGAGGAACAGCCGAAGACGACAATGATGAATTGGTGTTGCCAAAATCTAGCAAATCTTCTTCCTCTATGAGCCGTGTTCCTTCAGGTGATCATGGCTCTCCACAACTCCCTCGCCTTTGTAGCTTTAATATTTAATATAAACTTTTTCTATTTTGTCTTACAATTTTCTCAATAATGTTCTTGATATACAAAATATATATCGTTATCTCATATCACATAAGGTAGTGAAATATCTGTGCTAGCAAAGGATTAATTTATACCTGTTATTTCTTTCTGTTTTAGACATTTAATTCATATGTTATTTCTTCTGTGCATAAATTTTACAATGATTGCCTAAATTCCTCATTCATACTGCAGACATTAGGGAATACATTATCCTTTTTTAATGAAGAGGTATTAGAAATTCTCTTATTTTTTATTGCTACAAATGTCGTTTTTAGAATCTGATTAACCATTCTTTTCTTTTTTCTTTTTAAATTAAGATAATAGCAAGCGGTCTAGTTTGAGAGATATTAGTAAGGAGAAACTGTGTGCCCGATGCGCACGTTTCGACTATATAAAAGGATTCCCTGAAGGAAAAGGGGATACAGGTTCGATTTCTATCGGGGGCACAATCTTTCTTTAGTAGGACTTCTCAATTTAGGCCGGTAGATAAATGAAAAACAGGGATTGGAACACAAATACGGGGACCCACTAAAAAATAACGATTATCGTAATAAAGAAAAAAATCACTTATGCATGATGTCATAAATTCGATTAAAATAAATATTTTCCGGAATTTGGAAAAATATATTTTTATCTATAGGATAATGATATAAACATTTTTATATATCTCTATCTATAAAAGGCAGGATGTGTGTGTGTGTGTGTGTGTGTGTGTGTGTGTGTGTGTGTGTGTGTGTGTGTGTGTAACGAATGAAAGGCCGCAATTTTCGACGAATTTGCACCAAAATTTACATGCACATGCTCCAAGTTAGCAGAAGGCCAAGACCGAACCTTGCATTTCCCAACTCCCATCGATAGTGGAAATAATCGATTTTTTCATGCTTCTACGGCAGTTTTCATGTAGTTTGCGGCCATTTTCTACTGGCCAGAGTGAGAGCCTATAGCTGGCTGCCACAAATAGGCAGGAAGATTCTATTGGCCAGCGTGAGAGCTGACTGACACGAATGTTAACTAGCTTGCTAGCATGCAAAAAAAATCGATAGCTGCATTCGTCACAAGTGGGAAACATTTAAATCTGCATGGCACTTTACTCCAATTGGCCCATTCGCTTGCTTAAACTCAACGTTGATTCTGATTCCGCAGAACTGGGTTGGGCGTGTAAAAGTATTTGTTGTTAACATTCTTTTTTCATTCGGTTTTCTAGTTACGAGTCCTTTTTTAAAGCTGATCGTTTTGTGTTCATTTTGTTTAGTTCTTTTTTCGTAACAGATTTAATGTTTAGTATAGAGCTTAGAAAAAATTCGCAGTATGAGATAGGCAAGAAGTAAGGCATGTAGCAACATCAGCATGGCAAAGGGCACTCCTTTAAAGGCAAGGAAGGGCAAAAATATTTTAAGTCAAGTGATAGCGATTGCTGTATGAGTCGTACGATTTTTTAATCAAGCACGGGCAACGCTGGGCCATGCTGCTAGTTAAGAACTATTTTGGGAAACGAATGAAAAAGTGAAAAAGTGAAAAAGTTTTCTTGTGACGCTTTTCGTCCTTTCATCAGGCTAAATTTGTTTATGTTGGCACATGCGCACGAACGACACATCCTGGGAATTCTAAATTTTAAATTATTTTTCATTTTGTTTTTTTTTTAGTGTTTTGGGTATATAATGTAGGCGATTTCATTTAGATTCTTTTTCATTTTGTTTCCATCACTTTTTTAAATCAGATATTTCGCACTATGATAATAGAAGATCTGACAGGAATGGTGAAATGTTGTAAGAGCTTCGGTGCAAATTTACTGTGGACGACCTAGCGATCAAGTCATTTTCGTCTCCTTTGATCACAGTCGCATTTTTATATTAAAATTCTGGCCAGTCTCGTTACGCTGAGCAACAGATGAATTTAATCTGTTGCTTTGTAAAATATCCCTTTTGTGCTCATATAATCTTTTATGTAAATTCTTTGAGGTTTCTCCAATATATATTTTATAACAATCATTACAGGCGATAGAGTAAATACTGTGAATATTTTAGCTAATGCTTTAGCTTATCGTTTTGTATTGTTTCAGATGTAAGCAAACTTATGTAGAGTTTAGATAAATTCTTTTCGCTTGTAGTTGTGATAGAATTAGTTTGTTGGGACAATATATTTTTTTTATCGTTGGGTTTGTCAGGAGGGGCAGTTTTTTTATTTTGAAATATTTTATGAGCCTTTTGTTTCGTATTGAAATCAATAGCATAATTCTTCTTTCATATAGCATGTCGTATCATGACGTTGGCGATCACAGTTTTTTTTGTTTTTCTTTTTGCTTTAAGTACCGGAAATAGAGAGTTTGTAAATATTTAAAGTACCGGAAATAGAAATATTTAAGTAACGGAAGTAGATAGTTTGGAAATATTTAAAGTACCGGAAATAGAAATATTTAAGTACCGGAAATAGAGTTTAGAAATATTTAAAGTACCGGAAATAGAAATATTTAAGTACCGGAAATAGAGAGTTTGGAAGTATTTAAAGTACCGGAAATAGACATATTTATGTACCGGAAATAGAGAGTTTGGAAATATTTAAAGTACCGGAAATAGAAATACTTAAGTACCGGAAATAGAGAGTTTGGAAATATTGACAGTATGGACAAGGGAATCAACACTGCATGGAAAATCTCAGGTTCACACCTCAAGCAATCTGCAGATCATGTGTCGCTACTCTTATAGCGGGCCTTATATATAGGTCGTTGGGGGATTAAGTAAGCTGGCGAAATAACGAAGCCGTCCCAGTTCTTTTGTTTAAGGTTTATATTTTTAGTTTGTTTATAATGGTGATCTTTATTTTGTTTATCTTATTTAATATTTAAGTTTTTCATTTTATTCCATTTTTATTATTATCCACAGCTCATCGAAACCCGTACTTACTTTGTGAATAAATACGACTGACAGTGCTCAATCCAGGGAAGAGCTTGTAATATTGTTTACAAATTCACACTTAACTTTCAAGAGTGCACAACCGAATTTAATTTTTTCGGGTGCGTATATATTGTCATCAACAGACAGACTGTTTCGCTGTTTCACAGCTCATTAGTGTGGCTAGACATTTGATTGCTTCAAGGCGAGATCGAAATCCGACTGATGTCATATCAGTCGGAGATTTCCCCTCGGTTGAAAGAAAGGCGACATTTTACGTACTTACTCTGTGAATAAACACTGACTGACAGTGCTCAATTCTTTTGGTCTAAATCTTCATACAAATAACTAATATTCGACTTAAAGAATGCAGTTTTCATTCAAAGAGAAAATAATTGATTAAATCAAAAATCTATTGAAAGTGCACTAATTTCAGAATATTCTTTGACAAATTTATATCCAAGATCATACAAAATGTCTCCTCCAAAAACTACTGCTGATACAATGTGAAATAATTATAATAATAAAACAATAAAGATGAAACTAAAAGCATAACTAAAGATAAATTATTTGATCGATTGATTTGGTTTTTACGGCTTATCAACCCATTTCGAGTTATTTAAAGCTGAAACCAATTTTAAGCATTTCTTGTGATTGTTTAATAAGTCCAAGCAAATTTGATATTTTGAGTTGTTGGGGTTAAGGAAAATCCGATCTTTTGACAAGACTTATTTGGCAATTATTCAGTCAGTCATGTGAACCTCATAATGTTCATGTGGGACGCCATCATTGCAATATTAAAACGAGGCTAAATGCGTGACGTCATCATTGCAATGAGAAAACGAGGCTAAATGAATGATGCCTTCATTGCAATTTAAAAACGAGTCTGAATATGTAAAGCCATCATTGCAATATAAAATCGAGGCTAAATGAGTGGCAGCTTCATTACAATATGAAAACGAGGCTAAATGTGTGACGGCTTCATTGCAATGTGAAAACGAGGCTAAAATGAGTGATGCCTTCAATTCAATATTAAATCGAAGCCAAATTTCATTTACATCATTCTATGTTAATGAACGAATTTAAAGTTTTCAGATTTTAATGCTGTTATTAACAATGTTAATAACATTTTTTTAATCCCAAAAAACGGTACTGCTGGTGTGGGTGTTCTAATTGAATTGGCAACCATCAAAAAGAGCTTTAGGGCCGATCTATTCTTTGCAAGATAGACAAATTATAAACGTCTTTTTTAGAAATCCATGCATTACACGCATCTTGGGTTTTGCTTCTGGGAAATACGCATAGATTTTCGAAAAGATTCAAATTGGAATGTTAGAATGTAAAATACAATTCAATTATACAGCATTCTTTTAATCAACAGACATTAATGGTTTTATAGTTTATTAAGGAAGCGTTTTCAGCCCACGAGCATTTAAAACAGTATTAGAAATATAAAAAAAAATCGTGTGGTTTATTGTTGATAAATAATTGCAATAACGGAATGATTTCTGGAGAAATTTCGAGACGATATTAAACTTTTCAAATGATGTACTTAGCTAGGTAAATACACACACACACACACACACACGCACACATACACATACACACACACACACATATATATATATGAAGAAATATACTCTTAAGATGTGCTATATTTATGGGATAAAGTGGTCAATATCAGTGACAGAGCGTGTGTAAATATAAAAGTCAACATAGAAGTCAACACTTAGAGGCGACAGTCTGTTTCATGCTAGATATAATCGTCAGGCCACGAGTGCTGTTATTTTACTCGGCTATTTATATATACGGGTCAGTGGTGCATTGTGGGTAGTCTATTTTGGCGGTTATTTTACCGGAAGTCGTTTATTTGATTATTTATTTATTTGGGTTAAATCATTTTGCTTGTTTTTATTTATTTTTATTTTTATTTTAATTATTTATATTAATTAGTGCATATACCCGTATATGTGCTAATTAATATATATATATATATATATATATATGTGTGTGTGTGTGTGTGTGTGTGTGTGTGTGTGTGTGTGTGTGTGTGTGTGTGTTTATGCTCTCGTTATAAAAGATTGAGTACTGTAGGGAAAGGCTAATTTTAGAAACAGTCGCTGATCCTGCAGTTAACGCTTCGCTCTTCAGTTACGAATTGAGCGCTATTGGCTACTGGCGCTTGTATACATCACGTATATAATACGTTAACATTTTCTTTTCTCTGTCGTGCGCCGTTAGCTTAGGAGTAGGATCTCTGAACGATGCCAACAAAATTGCTTGAGGCAATCGGATATCTAGATACACTGATTTGCTGTGATACATCGAAAGAGGCTTGAATGTGGATATATATATATATATATATATATATATATATATATATATATATATATATGTAGTAATGCGTTGGTATAATGCAGGCGAGTCCTATTAACACAACATAGAATTTGAAATATGTTAAAGCTGACTCACAAAAGAGTGCTCAATGTTTATTTTTATTAAACAGAGCAAATTTTCCAGCGAAACTCCACACCAAAAATAATTCCAGTAACACTGCCTTCTTCTTCTCCCCATACCTCCCAATAAGTCTCCTATAACTTTCTCTCTCTCTTTCTTTCTCCAAATAAACAGTACACTACAAACTGATACCATAAACAGTTTGAAAAATCCTGCGAATGTTTTAATTAAATTTCGTAGGTGAAAACGGTCACTTACTAAAGGTATCTTAATTCCAGTTGTAAAGAAAAAGTATATATATATATATATATATATATATATATATATATATATATATATATATTAACTGCTACTATCTACACAGGAATTACTATGTTTCACAAACAGAAATTAACAACTTCAAATGCAATTATTTAATTAAATTAAAAGCACTAGTTCTGTTTCATTTTCAAGCGAATTTTGGAATAACTTATTTTGAAATTTACTGACATTTAAAAGCACATACAATACCTAACTGCTCTTTCATTTTTATGATAATATATGTATATATATATATATATATATATATATATATATATATATATATATATATGTATAATGTCGAGAGAGAGAGAGAGAAATAAACAGATAGAAAGAAAGAATTGAACTGAATTAGATAGATAGATAGAACATAGATAGATAGATAGATAGATAGATAGATAGATAGATAGATAGATAGATAGATAGATAATGAACATAGATAAATATATAGATATTGCAATAGATATGAGCTATCTGATATAAATTGATGTCATGGTAATTTACTTACGCACGCATGGACTCGTCCAGCTATAAAGAGGAGCAGGTACTGCCTTTTGGAGAGGGAAGTTTTCCGCAGTCAGCTCTGACTGTCGGGCCTTACATTCTTTCTGTAACACTCTCGTTTGTATATGTTTGTATTACTGTTTCTGTTAATATATTTGTTTAACTCAATTGCTCTCTTTGTGTCTTTATTTCGGGCCCCTAACAAGGCCACATCATTTCAGTTGTCTCTTTCTAAGTATAAGGGCCAATTTTGATTCCATTTCCTTTAAAACTTACCGCTTATTCAGATACTATGACCATTGTATTCTCAGACTTGAGGCAACAAATATGTTGCCTCATGTCTCGTATTCATTCAGCATGAAAACTTTTTTCTTTGCTTCTAATGAAATGTTCCTGTTTCTTAATACATTGCTTAGCTTTTTGATAGCATCCTTTGCTATTGCAATGCAACTTCGGAATTCGGTGTCATATTTTTTGTCTTCTGTTAAAACACTTCTTTGAGATTTCAGTTTTCCTACTTTTGATATCTCCCATTTGTAATTCGCATCTTGGGCTGTTCATCGGGCTAACGATCATACATTCTTTTAAAATTAATATTTTATTGTTTTCTGAAAAGTACCTCAAGAAATACGGAGGGCATATGCCTAAGACAGTCGGGATCGCCCTTTCTACTGCAGTAGAAATGTTTTGTAAAAACAAATTGCGAAATATTAGGCCATAGCGAGGAGTTTTCGTTTCTGCTCATCAAATTTATATTACTTCTTCTTAAGTCCAATAACGTTTTATTCAATTATAAACTCACCATTAGTTGAAATAACTTTGAGTTTCTTACCAGGCAGCTCTGCGATACACTAGAAGTAAAGTTCCGTAGGTTTCGATGAAAAAATGTTTTCAAAGAACTTGAACATAGTTTTCAGATATAGAGATTTTTACTATGAAAATACATTGGCCAATAATTTTTACTATGAAAATGAATTGGAAATGATTTTTACTATGAAAATGCATTGACCAATGATTTTTACTGTGAAAATGCATTGGCCAATGATTTTTACTATGAAAATGCATTGGCCAATGATTTTTACTATGAAAATGCATTGGCCAATGATTTTTACTATGAAAATGCATTGGAAATGATTTTTATATGAAAATACATTGAAAATGATTTTTACTATGAAAATGCATTGGCCAATGATTTTTACTATGAAAATACATTGGAAATGATTTTTACTATGAAAATGCATTGTCCAATGATTTTTATATGAAAATGCATTGGAAATGATTTTTACTATGAAAATGCATTGGCCAATGATTTTTATATGAAAATGTATTGGAAATGATTTTTACTATGAAAATGCATTGGCCAATGATTCTTCTTATGAAAATGCTTTAGAAATGATTCTTACTATGAAAATGCTTTAGAAATGATTATTACTATAAAAATGCATCGCCAATGTATTTTACTATGAAAATGCATTGGAAATGATTTTTACTATGAAAATGCATTGACCAATGATTTTTACTATGAAAATACATTGGCCAATGATTTTTACTATGAAAATGCATTATCCAATGATTTTTACTATGAAAATGCATTAGAAATTATTTTTACTATGAAAATGCATTGGCCAATGATTTTTACTATGAAAATGCATTGAAAATGATTTTTATTATGAAAATGCATTGGAAATAATTTTTACTTTGAAAATGCATTGGAAATGATTTTTACTATGAAAATGCTTTAGAAATGATTATTACTATAAAAATGCATCGCCAATGTATTTTACTATGAAAATGAATTGGAAATGATTTTTACTATGAAAATGCATTTGCCAATGATTTTTACTATGAAAATGCATTAGAAATGATTTTTACTATGAAAGCGCATCGGCCATTTATTTTTACTATGAAAGTGCATTGACCAATGATTTTTACTGTGAAAATGCATTGGCCAATGATTTTTATATGAAAATGTATTGGAAATGATTTTTACTAGGAAAATGCATTGGCCAATGATTTTTACTATGAAAATGCATTGGCCAATGATTTTTACTATGAAAATGCATTGGCCAATGATTTTTACTATGAAAATGCATTGGAAATGATTTTTATATGAAAATACATTGAAAATGATTTTTACTATGAAAATGCATTGGCCAATGATTTTTACTATGAAAATACATTGGAAATGATTTTTACTATGAAAATGCATTGGCCAATGATTTTTATATGAAAATGCATTGGAAATGATTTTTACTATGAAAATGCATTGGCCAATGATTTTTATATGAAAATGTATTGGAAATGATTTTTACTATGAAAATGCATTGGCCAATGATTCTTATGAAAATGCTTTAGAAATGATTCTTACTATGAAAATGCTTTAGAAATGATTATTACTATAAAAATGCATCGCCAATGTATTTTACTATGAAAATGCATTGGAAATGATTTTTACTATGAAAATGCATTGACCAATGATTTTTACTATGAAAATACATTGGCCAATGATTTTTACTATGAAAATGCATTATCCAATGATTTTTACTATGAAAATGCATTAGAAATTATTTTTACTATGAAAATGCATTGGCCAATGATTTTTACTATGAAAATGCATTGAAAATGATTTTTATTATGAAAATGCATTGGAAATAATTTTTACTTTGAAAATGCATTGGAAATGATTTTTACTATGAAAATGCTTTAGAAATGATTATTACTATAAAAATGCATCGCCAATGTATTTTACTATGAAAATGAATTGGAAATGATTTTTACTATGAAAATGCATTTGCCAATGATTTTTACTATGAAAATGCATTAGAAATGATTTTTTTCTATGAAAGCGCATCGGCCATTTATTTTTACTATGAAAGTGCATTGACCAATGATTTTTACTGTGAAAATGCATTGGCCAATGATTTTTATATGAAAATGTATTGGAAATGATTTTTACTAGGAAAATGCATTGGCCAATGATTTTTACTATGAAAATGCATTGACTAAAGGTTTTTTCTATCAAATACATTGGCCAATGATTTTTACTATGAAAATGCATTATTCAATGATTTTTACTATGAAAATGCATTAGAAATGATTTTTACTATGAAAACGCATCGGCCATTGATTTTTACTATGAAAATGCATTGGCCAATGATTTTTACTATGAAAATGCTTTGAAAATGATTTTTATTATGAAAATGCATTGGAAATAATTTTTACTTTGAAAATGCATTTGAAATGATTTTTACTATGAAAATGCTTTAGAAATGATTATTACTATAAAAATGCATCGCCAATGTTCTTTACTATGAAAATGCATTGGAAATGATTTTTACTATGAAAATGCATTTCCCAATGATTTTTACTATGAAAATGCATTAGAAATGATTTTTACTATGAAAGCGCATCGGCCATTGATTTTTACTATGAAAATGCATTGGCCAATGATTTTTAGTATAAAAATGCATAGCCAATGATTTTTACTATGCAAATGCATTGGAAATTATTTGTACTATGAAAATGCATTGGCCAATGATTTTTACTATGAAAATGCATTAGCCAATGATTTTTACTATGAAAATGCATTATTCAATGATTTTTACTATGAAAATCCATTAGAAATGATTTTTACTATGAAAGCGCATCGGCCATTGATTTTTACTATGAAAATGCATTGGCCAATGATTTTTACTATGAAAATGCATTGGCCAATGATTTTTACTATGAAAATGCATTGAAAATGATTTTTATTATGAAAATGCATTGGAAATAATTTTTACTTTGAAAATGCATTGGAAATGATTTTTACTATGAAAATGCTTTAGAAATGATTATTACTATAAAAATGCATCGCCAATGTTTTTTACTATGAAAATGCATTGGAAATGATTTTTACTATGAAAATGCATTAGAAATGATTTTTACTATGAAAGCGCATCGGCCATTGATTTTTACTATGAAAATGCATTGGCCAATGATTTTTAGTATAAAAATGCATAGCCAATGATTTTTACTATGCAAATGCATTGGAAATTATTTTTACTATGAAAATGCATTAGCCAATGATTTTTACTATGAAAATGCATTAGAAATGATTTTTACTATGAAAACGCATCGGCCATTGATTTTTACTATGAAAATTCATAAAATATGATTTTTATAATGAAAATGCATTGGAAATGATTTTTACTATGAAAATGCATTAGAAACGATTTTTACTATGAAAACGCATTGGCCAATGATTTTTATAATGAAAATGCATTAGCCAATGATTTTTACTAAGAAAATGCATTGAAAATTATTTTTATTATGAAAATGCATTGAAAATGATTTTTACTATGAAAATACATTGGCCAGTGATTTTTACTATGAAAATGCATTAGAAATGATTTTTACAATGAAAACGCATCGCCCAATGATTTTTACTATGAAAATTCATTAAATATGAAAATGCATTGGCCAATGATTTTTATTATGAAAATTCATTGGAAATGTTTTTTACTATGAAAATGCTTTAGAAATGATTTTTGCTATGAAAATGCATTGGAAATGATTTTTACTATGAAAATGCATTGCCGATGATTTTTATATGAAAATGCATTAGAAATGATTTTTAATATGAAAAAGCATTGGCCAAGGATTTTTACTATGAAATGCATTAGCCAATGATTTTTACTAAGAAAATGCATTGAAAATGATTTTTATTACGAAAATACTTTAGAAATGATTTTTGCTACGAAAATGCATTAGAAATGATTTTTACTATGAAAATGCATTGCCAATGATTTTTGTATGAAAATGCATTAGAAATGATTTTTAATATGAAAACGCATTGGTCAATGATTTTTACTATGAAATGCATTAGCCAATGATTTTTACTCTGAAAATGCATTAGAAATGATTTTTAGTATGAAAGCGCATCGGCCATTGATTTTTACTATGAAAATGCATGAGCCAATGATTTTTACTAAGAAAATGCATTGAAAATTATTTTTATTATGAAAATACATTGGAAATGATTTTTACTATGAAAATACATTGGCCAGTGATTTTTACTATGAAAATGCATTAGAAATGATTTTTACTATGAAAACGCATTGTAAATGATTTTTACTATGAAAATGCATTGGCCAATGATTTTTAGTATGAAAATGAATTGGAAATTTTTTTTACTATGAAATGGATTAGAAATGATTTTTAATATGAAAACTCATTGCCAATGATTTTTATTATGAAAATACATTGGAAATGATTTTTTTACTATGAAAATGCATTAGAAATGATTTTTACTATGAAAATGCATTGCAAATGATTTTAACTATGAAAATGCACTAGCCAATGATTTTTACTATAAAAATGCATTGGCCAATGATTTTTACTATAAAAATGCATTGGCCAATGATTTTTACTATGAAAATGCTTTAGAAATGAGTCTTACTATGAAAATGCTTTAGAAATGATTTTTACTATGAAAATGCATTGCAAATGATTTTTACTATGAAAATGCATTGGAGATTGTTTTTACTATGAAATGCATTAGAAATGATTTTTAATATGAAAACTCATTGCCAATGATTTTGATTATGAAAATACATCGGAAATTATTTTTTACTATGAAAATGCATTAGAAATGATTTTTACTATGAAAATGCATTGCAAATGATTTTAACTATGAAAATGCACTAGCCAATGATTTTTACTATGAAAATGCATTGGAAATGATTTTTACTTTGAAAATGCATTGGCCAATATTTTTTACTATGTAAATGCATTGGAAATGATTTTTACTATGAAAATGTATTGGAAATGATTTTTACTATGAAAACGCATTGCCAATGATTTTTACTATGGGTAAAATGTTTCGGAAAACTCATGTATTCTGTTTTCATTAATGAAATATTTCCGCCATGAAAGCATTTATCAGCTATTTAAAAAGTTTAACATTCGCTTGGTGCAATGTCAGGAATTATTTTTTCCGTATATGGCCCTGCGTTGTCATGTCGGAGATCAACATTTTACTTCTCATCCACTGTGTACGCTTCCATTACCATGAAAATCCTAGGTTAGTCTTAATTATATACCGTCACGAAATCGCTAAAAAATCAGTATACCATGATCCATATATGCTCCAAAAGTAATGAAGACAGTTTTATCGTCAAAATCTTTGTTATTATTAAGAGGAAGGATCAAAGTATTTTTTGAGTATTTAATGAATTTTTTACTCCTTTTTAGAACATTCGAACTTTTGATTAAAAAACTTGTTTTTCTTGCGTCGGCAGATGTACTAACTTTTAGCATAGCAAATTTTAGCCTCTTTTTTGCGCTGATAAACGCATTAATTTGGAAATTCTTGCAAAAATCAAATTGTCGGATTTTAATGAAATTTTTTTAAGCAAATCACCCCAAGCAAATCGAGAGTGCCACTAGCACACAAGGGGATACAGAGAGTGAGAGTGAGAGTAAAGAGTAGTGTTTGGGAAAAGGATAAAGAGAAGGACTTACTCACAAATGATTAATATTATTTTTAAAACTTTTTTTTATTAGAATATCTTGGTAAAAAATTTCTCCACGTGTTTCAGCCCCTTACTTAATTTCATAAAAACTTGAGAAATTCAACATGATAATTTTTAGTGAATATATTAGTTAAAAGCAGAATTTAAATCACCGATTTTTTTTTTTTTTTTTTGCAAAATCGGACCCCGTCTTACCGAAAATCTGTTCTGAACCAAAAAATAAAAAAGAAACGCAATGAAACTAAAACGTGATTTAATTAGAGAAGTTTTCAAATGCTTTTATGAATAATATATATTGAAGACAATATTGTCGGAAGAAGAAAAATCGATAAAATATAAACTTTTACAAAACTTGTTTTCATTTTTTTTGACAATTGGATAATTTGTAGTTTTAAATCTTTTAAAATTAAGTTTCAATGTGATAATTCTTAGGAAATATTGTTATTGAATAAAACTATATTTACTAATCATTTATTGTAAAGCTTATTACAATCTGATACCCACGAATATTTTTTAAAGAATTTAGATTTGTTTTTGTATGTGTATAAACCTGCAGATGTGCGGATGTTCCTCCCTCACATTATCATTAAAAGGTCACGGGTTTTAAGAGTTGTCCCCCCCTTACGAAAAAAGCGTTCATATAAAACTGATCGGCTGCTTTACAATACTTAACTTGTAAACACATTAGGCGATCACTAAATCAATCAACACGTCAGAAAACAAGACCCTGTGGTTAAGAAATGCTTGTATACGACATTTTATGCTATAAGTAATATTTGTTTCAAATTAGTTTAATTTAACTTTAAATTTGCTAATTTTCCTCAAATAATTTTTCAGAAATATATATTTTATTTTTGCAAGATTTTCAAAAGCAAAAATTAACTTTTGCTTACAAATATATTAAAATGGCCGATCTTATTGATTTTGCCCAAAAAGAATCGATACCAATCAATATAATTTAGGTTTGAAATACACCACAGTGTATTTTGCTTACTGGAAATAGTAAATTTAATCCTTTAGCTTTCAATTAATGTTAAAATGAAATGTTCAAGAACGCTCTTTCGTTATTTACATTATCCGGACTATTGTCCTCATCTTTGTCGCCATATTTATTATAACGTTTCGGCCCTTTTACGCTCCGGCCTTCTTCAGGTGCTTGGAATGTCGAACTGAACCCTTTATTTCGCTCACTGGGGTAGACTGTTCTAGTTCCACGTGCCATGTTTAATGAATGTCAGTTATCAGTTATCTCCTGTTAAATTTTAAGTTCTCCATTGTGTGAGTTCAATACCCGGCTAAGGCAGTGGAGAACATTCAGAGGGAAATTAACAGGAGATAACTGATAACTGACATCCATTAGACAGTCTACCCCAGAGAGTGAAATAAAGGGTTCAGTTCGACATTCCAACCACCTGAAGAAGGCCGGAGCGTACAACGGCCGAAACGTTGAAATAAATATGGCGACAAAGATGAGGACAATAGTCCGAATAATGTAAATAATGTACATAATACCTCATCTCAGAAATATAGACAGAAACTGAAGGGCCGAAACGTTGTAATAAATATGGCGACAAAGATGAGGACAATAGTCCGAATAATGTAAATAGTGTACATAATACCTCATCTCAGAAATATAGACAGATACTGAAGGGCCGAAACATTGTGATAAATATGGCGACAAAGATGAGGACAATAGTCCGAATAATGTAAATAGTGTACATAATACCTCATCTCAGAAATATAGACAGATACTGAATTGCTGAAACGTTGTGATAAATATGGCGACAAAGATGAGGACAATAGTCCGAATAATGTTAATAGTGTACATGATACCTCATCTCAGAAATATAGACAGATACTGAATTGCTGAAACGTTGTGATAAATATGGCGACAAAGATGAGGACAATAGTCCGAATAATGTTAATAGTGTACATAATACCTCATCTCAGAAATATAGACAGATACTGAATTGCTGAAACGTTGTAATAAATATGGCTACAAAGATGAGGACAATAGTCAGAATAATGTAAATAGTGTACATAATACCTCATCTCAGAAATATAGACAGATACTGAAGGGCCGAAACGTTGTGATAAATATGGCGACAAAGATGAGGACAATAGTCCGAATAATGTTAATAGTGTACATGATACCTCATCTCAGAAATATAGACAGATACTGAATTGCTGAAACGTTGTGATAAATATGGCGACAAAGATGAGGACAATAGTCCGAATAATGTAAATAGTGTACATAATACCTCATCTCAGAAATATAGACAGATACTGAATTGCTGAAACGTTGTGATAAATATGGCGACAAAGATGAGGACAATAGTCCGAATAATGTTAATAGTGTACATAATACCTCATCTCAGAAATATAGACAGATACTGAAAGGCCGAAACGTTGTAATAAATATGGCGACAAAGATGAAAATAATCCGAATAATGTAAATAATGTACATAATGCCTCATCTCAGAAATATAGACTGATACTAAACAGCCGAAACGTTGTAATAAATATGGCGACAAAGATGAGGACAATAGTCCGAATAGTGTAAATAGTTTACATAATGCCCCATCTCAGAAATATAGACAGATACTGAAAGGCCGAAACGTTGTAATAAATATGGCGACAAAGATGAAAATAATCCGAATAATGTAAATAATGTACATAATGCCTCATCTCAGAAATATAGACTGATACTAAATGGCCGAAACGTTGTAATAAATATGGCGACAAAGATGAGGACAATAGTCCGAATAGTGTAAATAGTGTACATAATGCCCCATCTCAGAAATATAGACAGATACTGAAAGGCCGAAACGTTGTAATAAATATGGCGACAAAGATGAAAATAATCCGAATAATGTAAATAATGTACATAATGCCTCATCTCAGAAATATAGACTGATACTAAACGGCCGAAACGTTGTAATAAATATGGCGAAAAAGATGAGGACAATAGTCCGAATATTGTAAATAATGTACATAATACCTCATCTCAGAAATATAGACAAACGCTTTTTAATTTGTAATAGTTCATTTTTAACCTTTCTTATACCGAATTAGTGGGGCTATCTACACTCAATTTATTCTTATAAACTTATTCTTAACTGGCAGATAGAATTAGTAGTTAGTAGTTAGGATTGATACATTTATCATTACAATTTGTTTCCCTAAAATGGAAATTACGTATAACACAGCCTACTAGCTTCACCAATGTTGCTATCTTTTTATTATTTACGTCTTCACTGGTTTTAAATTAAACTTAGTTGTTTGGCTGAAATAATTTCCTAGCCATTACATCAAACAGAAACGACCAATAACTAATTTCTTATCGTTGCTTAGATGTGGCACAAGGCCGAACGTATGGAGCACTCAATGAGGTTCGAACTCACATTTCAGTCGTAATTCATCTTGCGAAACAAGTTCGCTAACCATTACGTCACATCGAAGTGCCCTTATTAGTAAACATAGCTTAGATGTGGCACAAGGCCAAAGGTGTGGATCACCCAGTGAGGATCAGACTCACTACTCATTTGGAATTTATCTAGCGAGAGAAACGAGCTGAACATGTCGTCGAAGTGCCCCTCCAAATAGTTGGCTCACGAAAAAGGAAATTACTTATCTCAACCGACTTATACATAAAATATATAAGCCTATGAGCAAATAATACATCTATGCTTCGAACGGATAATATGTATTTGTTTGTTCAAGCCACTGATACCGAAGTCAAAAAAATCACTTCTTTCATTTGTCATTTTATCGTATTTGGATAAATCAAATTAAGTCGGTTATTTTTGACACATTCTCACCTCCCACCACCAACGTTTACCGCGCGTAAAAAGACGCGCTTTAAAATGTTTACAGATTTTTTTTTATTCTTGTTTTTGTTTACAAGGTCAGTACAACTTTTTATTCTTGTTTTTGTTTACAAGGACAGTACAGCTTTGCAATGTTTATAATCTGTTATTTGTAATTGCGTAGGGTAAGGGTTTTAACTTTCAACTTGTCAAGGAGGAAAGAAGACTAATAAAAACTTTCAGATGAATCATTCTTACAATATGCCTTGGTCTAATCTGTTTATGTCGACCTATTCTGGAAATTACAGTAGATAAAAAAAAAAAAAATGGGGTTTCTTTTTCGGATTTCTCAGATGTTTCTATTGATTCCCAAGACTAACAAGAAGTCGATAAACAAGAAACTTTAAGCTCTCTTATCAACTTTTTAATCACCTATGCTAATAGTTTCTTCTCTCACACTTCTCGCTTGTGGAACTCCATTCCAGCTCCATGCTTTTCAGCCAGCTTTATTCTGAAAAAGATTGAATGCAATGCTAATCGCTATATACTGTCTTCTTGATTACTCTTTCCACTTCCCGCTCATTATTAATGTTTCTGTTCCTAATTCTTCCACACACAGTAACCCCTTGTGTCTTAGTGGCTTTATTGCCTTGCTTGTGGAAGTCTCTTTCAGAGCCCATTGTGTTTTAGTGGCTTTACTGCCTTGCTCAGGGTAATTCTGATAAAAAAAGCTTCTTCTCTGCCGTGTCTCTTCAGAACGTGGTCGATCATAGCTGTCTACAACTTCCTGTCTTTTGTAGCTGCTGGTAAAGTTACTTTTCGTGCTATCTCTCCTAATCCCTGCTCTGCCAACTATGTACACAAGCTCGTTAGGTGAGTTATTCTCTGTCTTCCCGTGTCCCTGGTGCCTTCAATATATCCTGTGAGTATTAATTTCACCAAGCCCACTTTCCTCATTATGTGTCCCACAAATTGTATCTTTCTGATGTTACGTATAATCCTCCTTTCCTTTTTGTCCTTTTCTTTAAAAAATTCGTTATTGCTCACGTGTTCAGTCCACAGCATTCCCGGTATATTTCCCTGGAACCATATCACTGTTGCTTCAAGTCTCTTCTCCGTCTGCGATGAGATGATGGAGAATTCACTGCTACATACGAGTACTAATATTGCATAATAGTCCGCTACCCTCCCTTTGTTTCCAATGAAATCTGTCTGTTTCTTAATACTTTGCTTAATATTTGGAAGGCATCTTTCGCTATTCTAATGCAACTTCGGATTTCACTGTCACATTTTGCCATCTTCTGCTAACCCCGCTCCTAGATAAATTAAATTTCTGCACATGTTTAATTTTGGTATCCTCAATTTGTAAATAGTATGTTGGGCTGTTCCTTTTGCTGACAAAAATATATTCTGTCTTTTTTCAATTGGTGTTTAGTCCTTTCTTCACTCTTTCCTTTGCCACCTTCCTGCAGTTTCCTTTGTGCGTCTGCTATCAGCACTGCCATCTGCATATCTAATATTGTTAAGGTTGTAGCCACTAATTCTTAATCTTGGTTAGACTTCTGATTCTCTCAGGATTGCTTCACTGTATAGGCCGAGTAAGTTCTATGAGTCTCTTTTCGTTCAGTATACACGAGCGTGAAAAAGTTATGGGCCAACTACATAAAATGGTCATCAGTAAAAGGATGATCCTGAAATGCGATTTTCAGGTCCGAACACCAGAATCAAGCAGACCCCGAAGTTTAAATATCCGGGAAGCGTCTTGACAGAGGACGGTAAGTGCGACACTGAGATCCGTGGACATATTGGGATGAGCAAAGACACATTCCAAAAGCTGGGCAGAGTATTACGAGACAGGAGGATTTCTTTGGTAACAAAGAAAAGAATACTGAGCTGTTACGTGACATCTGTCTTTTACTTGTTGATCGATTTCCTCAAAGATGAAGAAGAGACTCCAGGCGACGGAGATGTGTTTCTACAGAAAAGATACTAAGGATATCGTGAGCAACGATGAAGTCTTAGAGAGGATGCAAACAAGGAGGAGGTTTATGCTTAAGATCATGAGAAGGGAACTGAAGTTTTGGGGACACATTATGAGGAAGGAAGGCCTGGAGAATTTCACACTCACGGGTCGGAAGAGAGACAAAGGAAAACAACGCATGACATACCTAGCGGGCTTGAGAAACTGGATGACAGAACGTAGTCTGGGGGAGATGGTAGAGCGAAGTTCAGAGCTGCATGGGATAGAGTGAGGTGGTTAGCCATGATCGCCTACGTCCTGAAAGGACATGGCACATAAAAAGAAAAGAAACAAAATGATTATACTCCTTTATTTTATAAAGTTATTTTTATATTATTCAAGATGTCGCCATTGATCGCTCACGCTTTGAGACGCCATTTACACCGAGGGCTGGAGAAATTCCCCTATCGCATCGATAAATATTTGATCGTAACAACTTAAAAATAATATTGCAGTAACAACCATAAATATGAATGGAGACTCAGGTTGGTGGCGGGGGCTCATTTTTTCCCAAGCAGTACCTCACTTTCGGGAGTTGGGCTTATTACCTGGCGTCTGAGGCGTTCCCAAAAGTTGAAATGCTGAGAGGCTGGGCCAATATTTCCACGATATTTCCGTTAAGTTCACTTTAAACCTTGACCTTGTGTCACATTCGGTAGCGACGTAGGACCGTTGAAAAGTAAATATGAATACTGGTCGTTATTGGTAGGGCGTAGAAAAAAAACTGAACTTGACAACTTTTTCCCATTTCGCTGAAACAGACGTTGGGAAAGTCTTTCTCGCCGGAATCCATCCTTCATTTGATAAATCAACCATTCGTCCTTGTATGGAATACTGATGCCATATATGGTCTGGAACCCCCGCTGTTCGTCTCGAGCTCCTCGACAGAATCCAGAGACGGATATGCAATGTGATGGGTCCTGATCTGACATCTCGTCTACAGGCACTTTCTCACAGACGTGCTGTGGCTTCCCTATGTCTTTTCTAAAAATACTTTCATGGCAACTGCTCTGACGAGCTACTTTCACTGGTACCCAAACTGCATGAATTTAAGCTATTAGGTTGGCATCTCGGTCCTACCATCTCACTGTCGAAACGGCTACATGTAGCCATCTCTTCTACTCCAACAGCCTCTTCTCTTCCTCTTACGTACTTGCCTGACAGCTATAATCTTCAATATACAAATGTAATGTCAACTGACTTCTTCTGATGCCTTGATCTAGTTCCGCGCCCTTCTCTTTATCCTTTCCACAAACACCCCTCTTTACTCTCACTCTCTGTAACTGTTTGCGTGCTAGTGGCACTCTCGCCTTGCTTGGGGTGAAATGCTTAAAAAACACATTATCACCGCCTCTATCTTCCCTTCCTTCCTTGAAAACTTCACTTTCTAAATGTATAATTCACTAGCAAGACCCGTGAATATTTCACGGTTTTTCTACTTGGATTTTCTGATGAATCTTAACTCATATGTTAAAGATTGAATAAGCTTATGGCGAGTTCTACGACAATAAAATATCAGTAGAAATTCCCGTACCGCATCGATAAATATTTGAGCTTAGCAGCTTTAAAAAATATTGCAGTGACAATCATAAATATGAATGCTGGGCACTTCGACGTGGTGTAACGATTAGCCATTTTGTCTCGCTAGAATAATTACGACTGAGTAGTGAGTTCGATCCTCACTTGTTGCCCCATACTTTCGGCCTTGTGCCACATCTAAACTACGCTTAGAAAATCACAAATATAAATGCTGTTTGTTATAGGCTGGGCATAGAAAACATTTAAACTGACAACTTTTTTCATTTCGCTGAAACAGACGTTAAACACATTATCGACTTTTCTATCTCCCCTTTGTTCTTTCTTTCTTGAAAGATTCACTTTCGAAATGTATGATTTACTAGAAAGACCCATGAAAATTTCACGTTTTGACTATTTAGTTTTTTTCCTGATAAATCCTAATTCTTAATTTAAAAACTGAATAAACTCATGGCGAGTTCTACGACAATAAAATATCTGTAGAAATTGCTATGAGGGAAATATAAGAAAAGCCACGGTGAAGCTGCATAGCCTTCCAAATGAGTTCCAGTGGTCTTATCAGCAGTGGCAGTACCTCTGGGAGAAATGTGTGGACTCCCAAGGTGAGTAAATAAAATTTGTGAAATGTACAAACTTGATTTTTTTTATGCTCAAAGGACGGGTACTTTTTGAACGCACCTCGTATATTTATCTAATAAAATCCATTATAAAGTCCAACAGAAAGAAATAAAGTAAATATCACTGAAATGCTATGTAATATAAATCCTCCTATATGGCAGTGAATAATGGACAATTTCCTCCCAGATGAAGAGGAGTCTTGAGGCAACATAAATGCGGTTTTACAGAAAGACGTTGATGATTCTAAGTCGCTGTTCATTAAAACAGTGGTTATCAAATGGTATATATATATATATATATATATATATATATATATATATATATATATATATATATATAAGTACTCAGTGATCTTAAAAATTTAAGAAAATATTATTCATAATCTAATGTTTTATTGAATTGTAAATATATCAATATTAAAATAATATTGTTCGTTCGGCATCCGTCTATCTCGGGAGACGATGGAGTAGCGCTATGGTGCGCTACGAGCCTGGGCGGGATGTATGGAGAACTAGGGCTGCCCGGGCGTCTAGTACCCCCTCTCGGCCTTGCTAGCAGAGTCCAAAGGAAAGGATGAACCAATACAGTTTGGTACCAGCGCGGCTGCAGGAGTTACCGGAAGGTAACACAAAGTGCCGTCCATCCGCCTTAGGGGCTCTACTCCGGATCTGTGTAGCGGTTACTCCTTAGCCTTTTCTTCTCCCGACGATTTCCACAAGGAGGCAGTGGAGCTATTTAACCCGTAGCTGGGGTTTGATTCATGTGCACCAGGGCGGGTCCACACACCGGTGGACCTGCATGCCCATGTTAAGGGAGCTAAACGCATCCCCCGTCCCCTGTAGTTTAGCCCGAGTCCGCAAGGTGCTCGGTTGTCATGTGTCGCCACGAGGAGGCTCTGCATAAGGCTTGCTGATGGAGAGGCTATATACTGGCAGGGGAAGACTTACGCACTCGGCTTCCCTTTTCGCATTGCTGCTAGCCAGTGGCGGTAGCTGAAAGCGAGAAGCGACAAGCACTACCACTACAGACTACCACACTAGACGCATCACAACAGCCGTTGAGACACAAAATAATATAGTAAATTGTAAATATATTATAATCAAATAAATATGAAGAAGGAAAAAATTTTATTTCTTGAAATTTCATTAAATGAATAAGTGTGGTGGTGGTGGTGGTGGTGGTGGTGGTGGTGGGAGGTTAACAGATGTAAAAAATGTACTACCAAGATTAATTTCGTCAATTGAATAACATTGGGGGTGGTGGGGAAGTTAACTGATGTAAATAAAAAATGTTCTACCAAGATTTTCTTTAAAAGAATTTCTGAAATAATTTCATTCATTTGTGAATAAATCCTGAATGTTTCATTAAAAACCTACAGTTATTTAATTTTTGCAAGAATTTCTACCACGTTGTGTTTTTTTTACGACAAAAAAAAAACTTCCCATACTAATCATTGGTCCTTCCGCCGAAGCAAGAAAAAAAAAGATTTTTAAACCAAAATAACGAACGTTCTAGAAAGGATTAAAAAAATTAACGAAATTATTTTGAAAAAAACCGGTGTTTTCTCTTAATATAAACTTAAGCATTTTCACGATGAAACTTTTTATCAAGTTTGGGGTATATTTCATCATGCTATACTTTTTTTCTTCAGCGTGTTACTTACGGTGCGTACAATAGACCCGAAAATAATTCGAAACACAACCGTTATCGCCCATCAAAATAACCGTTAGAATAATACAATAGACTACCCACAATACATTACCTACCTACCTACCTATATATATATATATATATATATATATATATATATATATAAAACAACGCATATGGCCTGAAGCTTGTGTTCAAGCATGAAACACTGCTGTCTCTGAGTGTTGACTTCAATGTCCACCTTTATATTTACATACCCTCTACCATTGATACTTTAACCTATAAATATAGCATACCTTAAAACGATATATATATATATATATATATATATATATATATATATATATATGTACGAAGAAATATAGTTTTAAGGTGTGCTATATTTATGGGATAAAGTGTTCAATATCAGAGATAGAGCGTATGTAAATATAAATATAAAAGTGAACATTGAAGTCAACACTCAGAGGCGACAGGCTGTTTCATGCTAGATGCAATCGTCAGGCCGATGATTGCGTCTAACATGAAACAGCCTGTCGCCTCTGAGTGCTGACTTCAATGTTCACTTATATATATATATATATATATATATATATATATATATATATATATATATATATATATATATATGCTTGTATGTGTGTGTGCGTGTGTGTGAGAAACTGGTAGTCGTAGCCAGTCATTGCTTATCCTGATTTTGATTTATATATATATTTATATATATATATATATATATATATATATATATATAGGTGATGCAAAAGTAGTTATACAGTAAATTCGCCAGATTTCACCCCTATGGACTTCTTTTTCTTGGGATTTGTAAAGCGTATATATTTTGCCTTTCATTACTGCATTTTTTTTAACATATAGCAAGCCACTGTAAAATCACCAGATAAACGAAAATTATACATAGGAGTAACTGGAGGACTCTGGAAGCAAAGGATCTACGGACAGAAAACATATTTTACAAATAATAAATACCCGAACTGCACAATGCTTTCTAAACATATCTGGTTGATCAAGAACAAAAATCTTACCAAAAATATCATGGAAAAAAATAAAAACAACGGCAACCTACAAGAATCAATCCCAAATCTGTAAACTCTGCCTAGAGGAAAAATATCTATAATCATTTTCCCAGACCAAAACAAATTACTAAATAAACGATCAGTACTCATTTCAAAATGAAGACACGAAAACAAATTTTTACGTTACTTAAAATTCGTAAATTGAAAACGAAGAATAAACGAAAAAATGAATAAACAAAAGCAAGTAATATAAATTAATCCAAATAAATAAATACATAAAGTAAGAAATAATAAACAAATTAACAAACTACATACGTACAGATAAACACAAGTAAACGTACTAATAACAACGAACAATAAAATTATCAATCATAAATAAAAAAAAACAAAAGTTAACAACACTATAAATAGCTAAAAACTGCATCTGGATCCACAATTATTCCCACTCAATAGCCCCTAGAATAATTCTAAACACAACCGTTCCGCCAAAACAACTGTTAGAATAATACAATGCAATACAACAGACTACCCACAATACATCCCTGACCTGTACATATTAATAGTCGAGTAAAAACACAACGGGCATAGCCTGACAACTACATTTAGCATGAATCAGACTGTCACCTCTGGGTGTTGACTTCAACGTCTACTTTTATATTTACGTACGCTCTCTTCCTGATATGGAGCACTTTAACCCATAAGTATAGCATACGTTAATATTATATTTTATCATATATAATTGTGTATTTAGGCAGCAATCCTTCATTTATACATGCTTCATTAAAGACGACAGACAAGGTACTACGATTGAGCTTTTTATTTAATTTTTCTTTCTTTTTTGGACACAGAGTGCGTATAAACTATCCAAATATTCTATAATTCCGAGCACTTTCGGCTGTACTTTTAGCCATTATCAAGGACGATTTTATTTTTGCTTTTTAATTGGGTTTATTGATTGTGTTTAAGAATCTTGAGTTATAGGGATGTTTTATTTTCCGAACACGGTCAGCACATTGTGGCTGTGTTCGTAATTAATATTATTGAGTGTTGGTGTTTTCTTTTTTATTATTAAGGCTTCCATTATTTTTCATCTTTTTTACATGTAGATGAGGTTATTATGTTTGTGTTTTCTACTAGTATGTTTCTGGCAAGTCTGTGTGTGTGTTTAAAGGATTCTAATAGAGCTGCCGTCAGATAGGTGTAACGTAAGGCGGCTGGATAGGTATGTAGTTGTGTGACCGATTTAATTATTTACGAATTCGGTTTGATCAGGCACATTGGGCATTCGAACTCATAGGTAATGTTCGTTCGTTGTAATTTTGATTTTGTTGCTGTGCTGTTATTTTTTAGGTATCTTGTTATTTTCATATATATATATATATATATATATATATATATATATATATATATCGTCATCTACAGGCAGACTGTTTCACTATATCACAGCTCATCAGTGTAACCGGTTTGGCATCAGTCAAAGATTCGCACGGCAGAGAGTAAGGGAAACTTTAACGTTTTTACTATAGTGGCTAGGAGAGCTAGATTCTAGTTGAAGAGCATTGCATTAGCAGCAGCAGCGACTGTTTATAAAATCACCCCTTCCTCTGTGAGAACCCAATCGAATTATTTCGAGAGCATAGTCATCCACAGACTGTTTCGCTGTATCACAGCTCATTAATATGGGTAGGGACCCGATTGTTTAAAGCCGGGATCGAAATCCGACCGATTTGGCATCAGTCAGAGATTCTACGCCCAAGTTATCGTCGCATGGATATATATATATATATATATATATATATATATATATATATATATAATAACAATAAGCTGTCAGAGTTACAGACTGTAATATTTATAAGTTTTGATCATTGCCTTCAGTAAAATTATCTTTGTGAAATGTTATATCTCATATTTTAAATAAATATCATCGTCGGAATGTATGGAAGCCTCTCAGTGATCAGAATTAATCGTCTTAATGGTCCTTAATGAAAAACATTGCTTCATTCCCACATATGTCTCGCCTTTCATCACGTGATGTGTTCCTTCTGTTGAGGGTCCTCCAGAAAGTGTTTTTTACAAAATTTAAATGGATGTGGACAGATTACTAATGGCCTGGTCGTGTTATTCATGTATCTCGCTTACTAACATTATCAACATCAATTACTATCAACAAGTTATTTTTCGTAAACCGGACAAATAATAGTTTCCATTAGTGTATCCCGTCCTCGGCATGACGATAAACTATATTCGGCCGCAAGGTCTCTGATCGGGAGTTTTTGAGGAGCGTGGAACCAACTCTTAATTGATGTTGCCCCCAGGTCCAACCTGATAAGAGGTGGTAGCACCTGTTAGGGTTCCAGTTATGGGCAGATAGTTAAGCCCCAAACTGGAGTCAAAACACTATGGAAGTATAACAAAAATTATAGTTAAAATACCATTTTAACCCTAGAACACTAACCATGGGTATATAGTACCCAGCGCAAATTTTCATATTTTTAATTACAATTTTCAGTACCTGATTTTCTTACCTAAATAATATGTTGTTCGCTTCTTATTAATGTTAACTCAAAGTACAAAGTTTGAAATGCCTGCATGTAAAATATTTCAAATAAAGATTTATATTTAATATTTTTTTTGATATTTTCAAAATCGGGTATGATATACCCACAGCTAGTAGTGGTCTAATTTTAATTGATGGTTAGTGTTCTAGGGTTAATTTTGGTAAGGAAAAAAGAAACCAGAAATAATTTTTTATGCCCAAGTGAAATTTCTTCCTTACTAATGGAATACGAAGGAAAAGAGGATGATTCGTCCCTGTGTAGAGAGCATGGCGCGTCATAACTGGGGGATTATTGAATATACCTTTTCAGAATAATTTCCACAAAGCAACGGCCCTTGTTAAATATTTGAGCTTAACAACTTTAATAAAATATTGTAATAACAAGCGTAAATACCGTTATTTTAAGAAGTAAGGGGTACAAATGAAAAAGATCTGAAATTGACAATATTTTTTCCATTTCACTTAAACAGACGTTAAACACTTCTATCTTCCCTTCTTTCTCTCTTTCATTTTTTCTCTGAAACCAAGTAGTCTTTTCTTTTCATCCTACGCGATCAAAAAGGAATAGTCCATGATTTATGAGGTGTTGGCAGGGCGTAATGGTTGTGCGAAAGAACGAAAGGAGGGACAAGCACAATAATAATAATACTAACTAGAAATTATCAAGCACACATACTAAAATATGGTGTTAGCCCAAAGTGCAGGTTCTGTGATAATTACCCAGAAACAATCTATCATCTTGTATCCGGTTGCACGTTATTGGCACCCACTGAATATAAAACCCGGCATGACAGAGTTGGCCAATATCTGCATTGGAAAATCTGTAACTTCTACGGCAAGGAAACTGAAAGAAAGTGGTATGAACACCACCCAGACCCGGTTACGGAGATAGGACCTGTTACAATTCTATGGGACTACACAATACACATTGACAGAACAATCAAAGCAAAACCACCCAGACATTGTTATTAGAGATCGCACACAAAACGTACCTCCTTATTGATATGGCAGTACTTGCAGACTGCAATGTATCTTTCAAGATCTTCAAAAAGCTATCAAAATACAAGGACGTTGAAATCGAAATCTCAAAAATGTGGCACGTGGGAACATCAACAATCCCTGTTGTAGTTGGAGCCGTAGGATTGGTTGGAAAAGATTCTAGTAGACTAATTGAAGGGATTCCTGGAAACCCATGCCTTAAAGAAGTACAAAAAATTGTTCTCACGAGTACAGCCCACACCTTACGAAGGGCTTTGTCTATGTAAAATATGATTTTTTTCCCCTAGAGTAAAATGTCATGATGCCATTTCTAACCTTAGGTCCCTGAGCGGGACCCGGAAAGAAATGAGTACACCTCAGAAATCAAAGGAAATAAAATAATAATAATAATAATAATAGTTTGTTCACAAAAGTAGACACAGATCAATGATGGTAGACTTTGCGGTACCTTGGGAAAAGAACATCGTGAAGACGGAGCAGGTAAATGTAGAGAGGTGCCAAGACCTGGCAAGACAGGGCTGGGAAAAATGGAAAATGTACCAATCGACAGCTCAAGATTTTAGTTTTGTGGTTGCCACACTCGGCTCAGTTTCCAGTAATCTTTCTGCCCGGCAGGTCGATTTGGAGAGAGCTAACATCACTGGGAGTGCGCTGGTCGCATCACTGCCTTGAACAGTCCGTGTGCTGAGGAAAGATCAGCATCAGCCGGCCGAAACATTTAAGAGTCGGGAAATATACCAAATCAAATCAAGTCTAATCATAATAAGAGAGATTAAGTGAATGAAGGTGTCGCATAGAATTACAGTTCTAAAGGATCGAACACTAGTGATTACTAAAATAATAATAATAATAATAATAATAATAATAATAATAATAATAATAATAATAATAAGGGCATAAAACATAAATTTTATATATTTTTTCAATCGAAATGATTAATCAAAGTAAGGCAATAAAGCCACTAAGACGTAGGGGGGTCCTGAGAATAAAAGAAACTGTAAGGACAATAAAAGAACATGATTCAAAGAGACAAATATGGCACTTGATACTGCATTAAAATTTGTGAAGATCGGAGTTGGAAGGAGAGCAGTGAGACGGAGGAATGTTCCTCAAGCAAGAAGCGTGAGAGAAAAAACTTACGGTTGGATTTACTAATTTCAACATTTAAATCATGAGACCTAGCTGCCAATCTAGTACTGCGCTTAAATTCGTCAAGTCGGGGTACCAAAGAGGAAAGCCCCCTCAGAAAAAAAAAAACAATCTAGAAAATACTTCCAGTAAAAAAGCTCAGGGAAGCTATGTTAAGCCGAGATGCCAGGTCAAGACAGATAACATTGCTGATTCTTCTTTGGATTTTGTTAAGAACCTCTAGACATGTAGCAGAAGCGCTAACCAAGATGTGACAGAAATATTCGATGCACGAATGAATTGCAGACGCACAACTATGCAAAATAAATTCTGACGAGAAAAAAAAATTCTCTTGCACGACACAGTGAACCAAATTTCCTAACAGCAGACCCAACAATGAATTCAATATAATCTTTCGACTTCATGTCAGGGGAAAACATGAGACCAAGTATTACCCCCTCAGACTGACTAGAATCCAAATATGAGGTTAGTTGGTCAGTGGTCGCAGTGTTTTGATAAACATGTCGATATACAGTATTTACATTAGTCGGACTATTGTCCTCATCTTTGTCGCCATATTTGTCACAACGTTTCGGCCGTTGTACGCTCCGACCTTCTTCAGGTGGTTGGAATTTCGAACCGAACCCTTTATTTCGATCACTGGGGTAGACTGTTCTAGTTCCACGAGCCATCAAGGACACATGGTACAGTGGATAAAGGCGTTGGTTAGATCCAGTGACAGACCCAAAGAGTGTGAGTTCAATACCCGGTTCAGGCAGTGGAGAACTTTCAGAGGGAAAATTACCAGGAGATAACTGATAACTGACATCCATCAAAACATGGCTCGTGGAACTAGAACAGTCTACCCCAGTGATCGAAATAAAGGGTTCGGTTCGAAATTCCAACCACCTGAAGAAGGCCGGAGCGTACAACGGCCGAAACGTTGTGACAAATATGGCGAAAAAGATGAAGACAATAGTCCGACTAATGTAAATACTGTACATAATACCTCATCTCAGACTATGTCGATATACTTACAGACTGTCAAAGAGAACCTTTTTTCAGTTCGTTTTTTTAAGAGACTGGACGCCAGTGATCGGTGGATATTATGAAGCCATTCATACGTTAAAAGCCGATATTACTCTCCTCTCTTTCATTGATTCCCATTTCAAGTTTTGTTCATTTGAAAAGAAATTTAAGGAATTATTGAATAGATTGAAATGTCTGTCACTTCTTTTTTTTTTTTCGAGTCCATTTCTTACGAAGCAACAAAAAAGAAATCGAAGATTTTTGCAAAAAGAGGAAGAGCGAGCAAGATTTCGAAGATTTTTTGCGCAGTTCTGGTGTGTCAATGCTGCAAAAGTAGTCTGAGATTATATTCATCATATTTCCTTTCGGTTTTATGTGAATTGGATTCATTATTGCTCTTACTTAAAAAGAGCAGTAAATATTTTCAAGACCATCTTGTTGAGGAACCCAGCATATATACTCATCTTAGTACGACGCAGGAACAGAAGTGTGACACACAGTTACGATTGAAATCATTACAGTAGATATTGCATAGCAGTTCACCAAACATTTTTAAGTTCATAACGACATATTTCAGTAGAACCATGTTTTTGTGGCTTGAATTTTTTTCTTCGTCTATGACCAAATTCTACAGTATTTACTGCCATATAAGTGATTAGACATTACACAGCAGTTCAAGACGCTTTGTTTCTAATGACATTTCTAAGTAGAAACATGTCTTTGTGGCTTCAAGTCTTTTCTTCATCTATGAGAAAATTATCCGGCATTTACTGACATATAAGTGATTAGATTTTACATAGCAGTTCAACATACTTTATTTCTACCGACATTTCTAAGTAGAACCATGTCTTTGTGGCTTCAAGTCTTTTCTTCATCTATGAGAAAATTCAACAGCATTTACTGCCAAATAAGAGATTAGCTATTACATAGCAGTTCAACACACTTTGTTTCAAAATACATTTTACATAACAGTTCAGCAATCTTTTCTTTACACTGTTTACAGTGTTTAGGATATTGTCCTCATCTTTATTGTCATATTCATGACGTTTTGGTCGTTGTACTCACTGGCCTTCTTCAGGTAATATACATTGGTATTTAGAACCGAACCCTTAAATGCATACCTCCACTCATTCACTCAAAAAACAGCATAGCCTGATGAAGAAACTCAATAAAAACAAAGTTTTATTGATCAAATGTTCATGGTATTATTAAGTGGAAAGACCAAAGTACTTTTTAATTATTTTATTAATGTTATATACCGTACCTATGAACACTAATGGGTATGTCCTCATAAATGCATTGGATACTATTGTAAGTGGGGGTAATATGCTGTCTATGTAGTCCACCTACTTCACGCTGCTGGCGAGTATTTTATTTTGTTGATGTTATAAAGATTACCATTCCATTTCCAACCACCGATTTGGTTATTCCTCATCCAGTAACCTTTTCTAGGTTACAATAATTAAATCTTGAGGACAATAGTCCGAATAATGTAAATAGTGTACATAATACCTCATCTCAGAAATATAAACAAATACTGAAGGGTCGAAACGTTGTAATAAATATGGCAACAAAAATGAGGACAATAGTCCGAATAATGTAAATAATGTACATAATACCTCATCTCAGAAATATAGACAGATACTGAAGGGCTGAAATGTTGTAATAAATATATCGACAAAGATGAGGACAATAGTTCGAATAATGCAAATAGTGTACATAATACCTCATCTCAGAAATATAGACAGATACTGAAGGACCGAAACGTTGTAATAAATATGGCGACAGAGATGAGGACAATAGTCCGAATAATGTAAATAGTGTACATAATACCTCATCTCAGAAATATAGACACATACTGAAGGGTCAAAACGTTGTAATAAATATGGCAACAAAAATGAGGACAATAGTCCGAATAATGTAAATAATGTACATAATACCTCATCTCAGAAATATAGACAGATACTGAAGGGCTGAAATGTTGTAATAAATATATCGACAAAGATGAGGACAATAGTCCGAATAATGTAAATAGTGTACATAATACCTCATCTCAGAAATATAGACAGATACTGAAGGACCGAAACGTTGTAATAAATATGGCGACAAAGATGAGGACAATAGTCCGAATAATGTAAATAGTGTACATAATACCTCATCTCAGGAATATAGACATATACTCGTCATTTACGTAAAACATGGCGTCTGTCGGTTAAAAACATAGCTAGGTTGTTTTAAATACACATTTCTGTGTTATTTTCATCTTAAAGTAAATAATATTTGTTTCAAATACGATTAATTATACTTTAAATCAGCTAATATTCCTCAAATATAGTTTCAGCAAAGTATATTTTATTTTTGGAAGATTTTTCTAATACGGAGAATTACATTGCAATGAAAGATGACTAAAATAGGATACTAATCAGCTATTTTAGAAAAAAATCGATTCTAATCAATATAATTTCTGTTCGAAATACACCAGAGTATTTTGCTTACTAAAAATATTAAATTTAATCCTTTAGCTTTTAATTAAAGGTAAAATGAAAGAAAGATAAACAGTTCTTTTCATTTTTTAATTCATTTTAAACCTTAGGTATCACGAATTAGTGGAGATCCCAAGTGTAAATAGTTACAATACCTGATCTCAGAAATATAGACAGACAGTTTTTCTTTGTTTCTAATATTAGGTTGGTGCAAAAATAATGTCGTTTTTTGACGTTCAACTTTATGTGAGAAAACGACATTATTTTTGCACCAACCTAATATTTTCTTATCACTTAACACTCCACTTAGTCTTTTGAAAGCCATCTTTCATTATTCCTGGGTGCTTTTAGATTTTAACTGCCTTATTCGTATTTTCTGTATCAGTTTTCTTGAAGATCCTTTTTGCGTTAAAACTTCCTGATTTCTCGTGATTTATGTAAGGTATTTTCAGCATCCATTGGTAAAAAAGCGAATCTATGTCTCTTCAAGCCTTCCTTATTATCTGTGAGGGGATCTTCCAGTATTCAATGTCATATAGGAATAGTGATATTACATAAGAGTTCAGCATTCTTTTCTTTGTTGCAAACGATATTTTCCTATCTCTGAATACTAGGATTAGATTCTGAAAGGCATCTTACGCTATTTTTACGGGCAGGAAGAAAACATTGTACTTCGACGTGGGGTAATGGTTAGCAGGCTTGTCTCTTGTTATGTCTTCATTGCACTGAATGAAGATAACACAATCAAGAAACAGAATGTTGCTTGGGGGCGACGTAGTCTTGCTGAAATAGGTAGTAAGCAGATGCGCTAGAACTCTCCCTACTATTTCTCTCCTTCTACTGACGATTCTCGGCGTCAATCTATATGGATTTGGATGAGTCCAAGTCCTATTCTGGAGAGGTGTGTTCATCTCCCCAACACCCACTCTAGATCAATTACGACTGAGTAGTGAGTTCGATCCTCACTGTGTGACCCATACTTTCGACCTTGTGCCGCAACTAAGTTACGCGTAGTAAATCATGCAGCAGTTAATAAATATACAACTATTTTAGTATGTTGCGCCAGTTTTCATGCACATTAAAGTGAAGGAAGCTGTGGAGAGGCATTATCATCTACATCATAAATGAACGTGGCATTATGAAATATAACATTGCTGTAAATGAATAGTAACCTAGACTTCTGAAAATCTTTCTGAGAATAATTCACGAATTTTAAACTAAAGAAAGCTGTGGAGAGCCTTGATCGCTTACATCCTGGATGAACAAGACATTTTTTAAAATAACATTATAGTAAGTCAACAGTAGCCTGAACTTCTGAAAGTCATTCTAAGAATAATTCGCGCATATTAAAAAGAAGCTGTGGAGAGTTGTGATCGCCGACACCCTGACGATTCGTGTCATAAAAATCAACACTGTGAGAAATAGTAGTTTTAACTTCTAACTTTAAATTTCATGCTGAGAATAATTCACGCATATTAAAATAAAGGATGCTGTGGAGAACCATGTTCAGCTACATCTTGAAAGGGCGTAACATTAAAAAAATAACATTTTATAAAAATAATAATACATGGCATAAAAAACCACTGAGCTTTGTGGTTACAAGACAAGAAACGCGCGGCACCCAGTGAGGATCGAACTCACAATAGTAGTAAACTTTTGCGAGATGAACAGATTAGTCATTGTCTTACGGAGAGATACTTAAATATTTTCCAAATTTAGCTTAGTCAGGTATAAGGACATAAATATGGAGCATACGATGCAGATTGACATCACAGCAATAGTAAGGTTATTTAACTTACCTCCCCGCGAGGCAGGAAGTGGAACAAGGCCGTTTTTTAATGCGGGATTAAACCAAGCCCGTAGGCTCGGGCAAAAATTTCCCGTAGACCTCGTATACACGGGGTCGGTTAGGTGTCTACCACCCCAGACGAGACTCTGTCCTTCGGTATAGTCACGTCTAGGTTCCTCTCTGCCCAAAGGCAGAGAGTTTGACCAGCACAGCTGGAGATGAATCTCCAACTAATTGCCGAAGCAAGCCCAAAGAGAGATTTTCTAAGCACAGCTTAGATGTGGCACAAGGCCGAAAGTATGGGACACCCAGTGAGGATCGCATTCACTGTTCGCTCAGAATTACACCTCGCCGAGGTGCTCTCACAGCAGTAGCAATGGACTGGAAAGACTTGCTTGCTAACCATTGTTCCATGGCAAGAAGCCTGAGTTGACTGAGCACAAAGTTAAAGTATTGAACACAGATATCAAAGATGGATTCACTACAGTCGTAATCGCCTGTGAAGCCAGCTTTGCCGTACAAAGCACGACACAAGGCTATGAGTGTGAGGCATTCAGGACAGTAGCTTGCTCAATAAGGTAGGTCGATTTTGGAACCCTGATATTGCACTCAATTTGAATGTTGGGTTTTGGCATGATAAATAACGATACAAAATATTAAACACACACACACACACACACACACACACACACACACATATATATATATATATATATATATATATTATATATATAATATATATCATATATATACATATATATATATATATATATATATGTATATATTATATGTGTATATTATATGTGTATATTATATATATATATTATATACATATACAAGATATATATATGTGTGTAATTTGGCAGCAACTTTTCTTTTAAACATGTTGTGTTGAATGTCAAAGACAACATAGTCCTGCATATTCTCTTTGGAATTTTCTCATATTTTCTAATGAGACTTTTTATTTGAAAATTATATTGAAATAAATATTGTCCGTAAGATAACCGAGTACTTTCGAACATCACTGTTCATCTTCAGGGTCAACATTTTTTAACAATGTCTTATATATATGTAGAGTCAAAATCTTTAAAACATTTGCAAATTGTCTTGTAGCGGAATCATGTTGCTACATTTTATTTTTACAAACTAAATAAACGTTACAAAATCATTTTAATTTCAAAAGACGCGATTGTGTTATCACGTGCATGGCGAAGATTTTTAATCATGTGAAGGCGTGAAAAAGATTTTTTTATTATACAAGCCAAAAAATCGAAGAATACGTTATGAAATTTAAAAAGTTCAAAGGAAATGGTTATGTGGTGTATCTAATTATATGTGTATATATTATATGTATATATTCTATATATATAATTGTCATCTTCGATAATGGCTTATGTAAGCCGAAAGCTTAGATTAGATTAAAAAATATGTATCAATATTGTGATTTTCTTTCATTGTTTAATGATAATGTTATTAAGCTTATCAGACGATATGAAAAGAACTTACATAAAATATATAGACAACACTTATCTATATTATTTAATGAAACACACACACACACACATATATATATATATATATATATATATATATATATTATATATATATATATATATATATTAAACATATATATATTAAAATATATATTGGTTTTCCAAATCGTTACCCTTTTTTGAGGAAATGAATTTAAAGACAGTTTAGGTTGAAAATCATAGCATTGCAATTTCATTCCGGTGATCAATGAAAGCCTTATAAAAATTTATAATTTACTGAAGCTTTACAAATTTTATATGGACAAGATACATGGAACAAGCACATTATTATTAAATCCTTGTGCCATCAAATAAGACCTTCATTTAATTTAAAGGGAGATTATACTGAACAATTTAGCCACATTATGATGTAATATGTTATACTGTAGTTTTAGTGTTATAGGAATAAAGGTCTAGATCATGATTTTCTGATGAATACAATGAAAGTTATGTCAAAAACTGACATTCGACACCCAGCCTATGGTGCTAAAAGCGGGTAATGATCAATTTAACCTAGAAAATGAACTGTGTATGTTTTAAATATCTTCTCGTAACCATTTGTTGCGGGATTCTATGGCGTTCGGGTAAAAATTAAGTCACTAATTTGTTGTGGGATTTTACACTAGTGATATGAGGGTGTGTACATCGTATAGTAAATATATATATAGGCTAGTGGAACATTTACCCCGGAAACAATATTAGCGGACTCAGGTGAGTCCCAGTAAAATAAGTAGCACAAAATAATAAATTTAAATCAAACAGCAATTATGGACATGTATTAGTCGGCACAACTGAAAATGAAAGGAAAATACGTTAAAACTAGATACAAGAATGTGCTCTGTGTGTGTGTGTGTGTGAAACCAGCGTTTGTTATAGACCCGTGTGTGAGAGAGTTGAAAAATCAACGGGGAAGCGAACGCGACCCGTTGACAGCGTCTTTTTATCTACGTTCGACTCCATCTGGAATCAGGAATTAAAAAGAGAATACAAAAGGCTTGCCTTTCTATAGACTTAAAGAGCGTCCCCTGACGAGCGTTTTGGGCAAAGCCAAGTGAGGTAACCCACAAATTTTGTTAAATTTCATGGACGTAAATTGTTCTAATATTTGAGATTTTGTCTTGGGCATCTTTGTTTGCGCTAGTCCGATATTGCACAGGTATCATAAATAAAAACAGGTATGGTAATAAAAATTGTATTAATTTGAGCGTATTTTTTTGCTGTCGGGTCTCAAAAGGTACTTGATATAGGCTGTTTAAAAGTTAAACCTGTCTGTCATTTAAAACATTAATTTCAACACGATTGCAATGTTTTTTCTATGAAAAATGCCAGAAATCAAGCATCAATCCAGGCCTGAATGATTAAACGTATGCGAATTTTTATTCAAACTTCAAAGTCATAACTTAGCAAATACTTAAGGTTTTGACAAACTTAGACCAATTCTTCAAAAATCTGAGACTATTTAGTTTCAGACTAGATATAACACATATTACTTGAATCCATCCTCCAAATCTATAAATCGACCATTCGCCCTTGCATGGAGTATTGCTGCCATATATGGTCTGGAGCCCCTGCTGTTTGCCTCAGGGTTCTTGATAAGATCCAGAGACGGATATGCAATGTAATTGGCCCTGATCTGTCATCTCGTCTGCAGTCGCTCTCTCACAGACGCGACGTTGCCTCGCTCTGTCTTTTTTACAAATACTTTCACGGTAATTGCTCCGATGAGCTGCTTTCGCTGGTTCCAAGGCCTCATGAATTTAAACGTCCTACGAGGCTGGCATCCCGTTCCCACCCCTTCACCGTTGAAACTGTTAGATGTAGACGTCTCTTCTACTCCAAGAGCTTCATGTCTCGCACATCTCGCCTGTGGAACTCCCTTCCTTATTCCTGTTTCCCTGACAAATACAATCTCCAACTATTTAAGTGTAACGTCAATCGACATCTCCAGTTGACTTGATCTATCCTCTTACCTTCTCCACATCCTTTCACCTTTCATTCCTATCTGCTCTCGCTCCAAATCTTCTGTAACCCCCTTGCCTTGATCGATCCACTATTTTTCTCCACATCCTCTCCTTTACCACTCCTATCTGCTCTTCCACCAAACCTTCTGTAACCCCTTGCGTGCTAGTGGCTTCCAGCCTTGCTTGGGGTGATAAGCTTAAAAAAAAAAATTCGAGTCCACTGGGGATCGAACCCATTATTGTAGTAACGTTTTCACGAAGAATGCCTAACTTTATTCAATGGCATGGCTCTAGGTTTAAATTCCTTTCGTGCAAGTCACAAAAATGGTTCACTCAGTGAGGATCGAACTCTGAACTCTGGGAGTTTGACCACGTACTTCGTCTGTTCTCAAATATTTCCGTATATTTGCCGAAGCATTTTACAGATTAAAGAAAAGAAAAAAAAAATACGAAAGTGACAGATACGACGCAAAATGAAAACCTGTTGACAAAGAAAAATAAGCCCGTTTTCCTAAACGGAACTAACAGCGAAACTAAAAATAAAATAAAATAAAACAAAAATCGGCGTCCATTTACGATGAATGTCCTATGAATCAGATTCATTTACTAAATCTGCTGACAGCAGAGAGGGCGGCAAGATGGCGGATAGCAAAAAAATATATATAAAAGAACTACCCAACCCGATACTTATTGATAAATATTTACGTTCTAATTCTATCATGTAAATACTTATTTTGATTGGAAGTCGTATTTACGAGTATAATTTTTCATTTTCTTTCGATTTTTTTTTAAATATCGCAAGACTTAAAGAACGAAATGAGCAAAAGACAGAAACAGAATTTTCCTAATGGCTGTGGAACCGAGTTGCATTAATGGCGACTGAAAGCGTCGTTCCTACTCGCTTCTCGTTCATTCTTTTGTAAACGACAACCATCAATGGAATTAGTGATTAGAAGGCAAAGACCGGATGATGAAGAGGGCTTTCAAAGGCAAAAATGAAAGCTGAATAGAGCGAGCAACAAGTGGACAAATGTTATTTGCTTGAAGCACTTGACCAAATGTGATCTAATTGTTCATTGACTCAGAGTTACCGTTTTGTCGATGACCCCCCGTTTCATTACCTTTTGCCTAATCTCGGCCCATCTCTGTTTATTTTCTTAATTTCCCAGCGCATTTGTTTCCTCCCTCAGACCGTTTTGAAATGACTCTCATCTTTTGATTATTATAGCCAGTGGATTTGAATCGCCAAAATTACCGTTTGTTTTTATATATGGCACATCGCTTAATTTCACTTTTTTCGAATCCTTTCTTTTTCTCTCATTTTTACCTCAATTTCTTCAAGAGTTCCATACTTTGTTTGCCTCTCTTCTATTCATTATCTATCTATCTATCTATCTATCTATCTATCTATCTATCTATCTATCTATCTATCTATCTATCACGGTTTGATCATTATCTCTCTCTCTCTCTCTCTCTCTCTCTCACTCCATATATATATATATATATATATATATATATATATATATATATATATATATATAAGTTTGTTCATAACTATCTATCTCAGTCTGATCATTATCTATGTATATATGTATGTATCTATCTATCTCAATCTGTTCATATCTATCACAATTTGTTCATATCTATCTATCTATCTATCTATCTATCTCAATGTGTACATATCTATCTATCTATCTATCTATCTATCTATCTATCTATCTGTCTGTCTTTACTCTCCGCCTCCATTTCTTTTTTTAATTATCTTTCTGCTTTTACTTTTTATTTTTGCTTTCTCTTCTTTCTCTTTTCTCTTCTTCGCTTATTATTTCTTTTTCTTCTTTTTCCTTTCCTCCTTTAATCGCCACCCTCTTCCTTTCTTTTTTCTTTTCATTTTCATTTTTTCTACTACGACTACTTCTTCCCTTTCTTCTTCCTGTTTTCCTTTCTTGTTCTTCGTTTTCTTCTTCTTCTTCTTCTTCTTTCACATTTGTTTTTTTTTATTCATTTTGGCTACATCTCTGCCTCTTTCTTCTTTTATTGTTTTTTCTTCCTCCCCCTCTTCTTTCTCGCCCCCCCCCCACTTTTTCCTTCTGCTTTCTTTTTATTCACTTCTTCCTGCTTCTTCTCTTCTTCCTCCTTTTTCTATTTTACTTTTTCACTTTCTTGCTTTTTCTTTTCTTCCTCTCCTCCTCCTCCGCCTCCTTCTTCTTCCTTCGATGTCATCCTCCTTTAACTTCTCCTCACTGTCGCCTCTCTTTCGCCAACTTTCCGTCTGTTTTCTTTTCGTCGCCATAGTTCTCCCCCTACTCCTTCTTGCCTGATTATTTATCTTCCATTTTTCCCCCTCTTCCTCGCTTCTTCGTTTCCTTCTTCCTTTCTTTACTTTTCCTTCTCCTTTTTTTCTCCACCGCGTTCACTTTCTTGTTTTTTCTCTTCCTCCTTCTTTTCTCTTCTTCTTCTTCTTCTTCTTCTTCTTCTTCTTCTTCTTCTTCTTCTTCTTCTTCTTCTTCTTCTTCTTCTTCTTCTTCGATGTCATCGTCCTCTAACTACACCTTCTTATTGCCCCCATCTCTTCCGCCCCCTTCCCCTCTGTTTTCTCTTTCTCTCCATAGTTATCCTCCTCCTTCTTGCCTGATATTTTTCTTCGGTTTTCCTCCTTTTTCACGCTTCCTACTCTTCTCTTTTTTCCTCCTCCTCCTCGCTTCTTCGCTTTCTTCTCCCTTTTTTCTCTTTTTCCTCCGCCTCCGCTCTTCTTCGTTTTCTTTTTTCCTTTCTTCTGCTTTTCCTCCTCCTCTTCCTCGCTACTCCGATCCCTTCTTCTTTTCTCCCCTTTACCTCCTTCTCGCTTCTTCGCTTTCTTCTTCCTTTCTTCACTTTCTCCTCCTCCTCCTTCTCGCGTCCTCACATTCTTCTTTCTTTACTTCTGGTTTCCTCCCCCCCCTCCATCGCTTCTTCGCTTCCTTCTTCGTGTCATTTGTTTTCGTTCTTCTTCTCTTACTCGCTTTTTCACTTCCTTCTTCCTTTCTTCTGTTTTTCCTCCTCTTCTTTCTCGCTTCTTCGCTTCCTTTTTCGGTTTTCTCTTTTTCTTCCTCCTCTCCTTGCTTCTTTTCTTACTCTATTTCTCTTTACATTTTCTCGTCTCGATCTCCTCCTCCTTCCCCGCCTCCTTCTTCCTTTCTTCTCTTTTCTTCCTCCTCCTACTGTTTCTCGTTTCTTCGCTTTCTTTTTTCTGTTTTCTCTTTTTCTTCCTCCCCCCCTTGCTTCTTTTCTTCCTCGATTTCTCTACATTTTCTCGTCTCGATCTCCTCCTCCTTCCTCGCTTCTTCGCTTCCTTCTTCCTTTCTTCTCTTTTCCTCCTCTTCCTCCTCTTCCTCCTCTTTCTCGCTTCTTCGCTTCCTTTTTTCTGTTTTCTCTTTTTCTTCCTCCTCCTCTTTCTCTCTTTTTCGCTTCTTTTTTTCTGTTTTCTCTTTTTCTTCCTCCTCTCTTTGTTTCTTTTCTTCCTCTATTTCTCTTTACATTTTCTCGTTTCGATTTCCTCCTTCCTGACTCTTTTCTTTCTTTTTCCTATCTTGGTTTTCTTTTCTCCTCCTCTTGGTTTTCTTTTCTCCTCCTCTTCCTCCTTTGTGCTGCCTCTTTTCTTTTCTTCTTTTTTTTCTTCTTTTCCTCCTTCTCATTCTCCTTCTCTTAAACTCTCTTTTTCTATCCAAGCTTCAATTTCGTTTCCTCTTCACTTCTCCTCCTTCACCTTTTCGTTCCACTTAACATTCCTCCTCTTAATTTATTCTCTCGCCTACAAACTACGAAGAAAAAAAAACTTCCCGTCTTCAAAACTCTCTCCGTTTGCTCCATTAGACTAAGTAGCCATTGACGAAACTTCTTGTTCTTCTTCCGTCCAACGGCCTTTTTAATTTCTATCTAATATGTCGGCAATTGGCCGGAACACCAAATCAGACTAATATCATACTCTTTGTGGCCATTTACAAACTTTATATAATGTTGGGCAACCGGAAGTTGGTAATTAGGGAAGATCGCTTCATTATGGACGCTGCTCAGCGTTCCTTTAGTCTCGGCAAGGTTTGTAGTCAAACTAGATTCGCAAGACCGGCGCACGAGGTATTGATAGCTGGACATATCCGGACTGACTTCGTTGGCTTTCACAAATCGTAATGGAGTGCCAGCCACGAGTTTGTATTATAAAACACACACACACACACACACACAAACACATACACACAAACACGCACGCACACATCTGTCACATGCTGTTCTTTATCTGTCTTTTCCCAGCTTGATCATTATCTATCTCAGATTATTATCTATCTATCTATCTATCTATCTATCTATCTATCTATCTATCTATCTATCTATCTCAGTCTATTAATATCTATCTTAATCTGAACATTATCTATTTCATCTCAGATCATTATCTATCTATCTATCTATCTATTTATCTATCTATCACTCTTAGCCTGTTCATATATATCAATCTATCTTAGCCTGTTCCTATCTATCTTGGCCTGTTCATATCTATCTTATCCTGTTATCTATCTATCTATCTATCTATCTATCTATCTATCTATCTATCTATCTATCTATCTATCTATCTATCTATCTTAGCCTTTTCATATCTATCTATCTATCTATCTATCTATTTATCTATCTTATCCTGTTCATATCTATCTTGGCCTGTTCCTATCTAACTTAGCCTGTTCACATCTATCTATCTATCTATCTATCTATCTATCTATCTATCTATCTATCTATCTTAGCCTGTTCATATCTATCTATCTATCTTAGCCTGTTCATATCTATCTATCTATGTATCTATCTATCTATCTATCTATTTAAGCCTGTTCATAGCTGTCTATCTATCTATCTATCTTAACCTGTTCATATCTATCTATCTTGGCCTTTTCATATCTATCTTAGCCTGTTCGCGTCTATCTATCTATCTATCTATCTATCTATCTATCTATCTATCTATCTATCAGTTTAATCAAAAAGATATTGCTGAAAATAATATGGAAATAGATAGTGGTTAAACGTTTTAATTAAATCCTATATTTTCATTAACATCTAAATAATATGTAACAGTAAATCAATATTATCTCGAAAAATTCTTAAAATCTAAAAATTTCTGGCTTTAAATAACCTTCAAAAGGTTGATAAACCATAAAAAAACATTCGTGTGGAATCACTTGGTGAATTTATCATGACGAACACAGAAACAATGATTATTTTGAAAACGTCTTGCAGACCTCATGTGGCCCGCAGGCTATATTTTGTGTCTGCATGTGCTTGGGGGCGGGGACAAGAATTGAAACTTTGGGACTAAAATAAACAAGACGAGGATCACCGGCGCGAATAAATCGGTCTCTAAGATAAGAATCCGCTAATGTAATTTTTCTCTTGAATGTTTCAGATATGGTGAAGATTTCTTGGTCAGTCCGCCTTTATTAAAATCCCAGATGAAATCATTTATGAACGGAGTAGCGGACACAGATCTATAATAAGCATTACATTTTCAGTCGCTAATATTGAGGAGGGGAAGAATAATTATTCTTTTTTGCTTGTCTATCTGTAGCTGTATGCACACACACACACACACACACACACACACACACACACACACACATATCTCTATCTATAAAAGGCAGGATGTGTGTGTGTGTGTGTGTAACGAATGCACGGCCGCAATTTTCGACGGATTTGGACCAAAAATTACATGCACATGGTCCAAGTTCCAACACCGACTTTGAATTTCCCAACTCCCATCAATACTGGAAATAATCGATTTTTTCATGCTTCTACGGCAGTTTTCATGTAGTTCGTGGTCATTTTCTATTGGCCAGCTGACTGACACGAATGTTAACTAGCATGCTAGCATGCAAAAAAAATCGATAGCTGCATTCGTCACAAGTGGGAAAAATTTAATTCTGCATGGCACTTTACTCCAATTGGCTCATTCGCTTGCTTAAACTCAACGTTGATTCTGATTCCGCAGAACTGGGTTGGGCGTGAAAAAGTATTTGTTGTTAACATTCTTTTTTTCATTCGGTTTTTCCAGTTACGAGTCCTTTTTTAAAGCTGATTGTTTTGTGTTCATTTTGTTTAGTTCTTTTTTCGTAACAGATTTAATGTTTACTATAGAGCTAAGAAAAAATTTGCAGTGTGAGATAGGCAAGAAGTAAGGCATGTAGCAACATCAGCACGGCAAAGGGCACTCCTTTAAAGGCAAGGAAGGGCAAAAATATTTTAAGTCAAGTGATAGCGATTGCTGTATGAGTCGTACGATTTTTGAATCAAGCACGGGCAACGCCAGGCCATGCTGCTAGTATATATATATATATATATATATATATATATATATATATATATATATATATATATATATATATATGAGAACATGAAGTTTTCAAAAGTACTTGCTGCTCTTAAAATATACACCAGATTCATCTGACAACAATTTTCTACATTAGGATCGCGTCATTCAATGGATTGTTAATAAGTTAATATTTAACAGCCCCCCTCCACGAGGGATGTATGTGGCACAAGGCCGAGTTTACCGTGGGTTCTCCGAGCACGTAGGCTGGGCCAAAAATATTACCTTAGAACCCACATAAACGGGTTCAGGGCCTGTCTACCTCCCCGGACGAAACTTTGCTCTTCGGCAAAGCCTCGTCCGGATTCCTCTCTGCCTCGGCAGAGAGTTCAACAGTTGAACGGTTTGGAGCACTATTGGATTGCTGGTAAGTTAATGCTTATATTAAGTCTGTTAGCGAAGAGAATTCGCCATTAATTGCATTAATATTGCTAAATGATTCATTGTATGATTACCTCTTTATATATATATATATATATATATATATATATATATATATATATATATATATATATATATAATCAACGTACTTCCGATATATTGATGATGATATTTTAAGATATCCCCGTGATATTGACTTACCAGATCTTGTAGATAAACTAAACAAAGTCACGCATACAATAGAATTTACATACGAAATGGCAGAAAACAATACTTTACCTTTCTTTGACATCATGTTACACCGAGATGACAGCAGCCTAAAACTTAGTGTCTACCGAAAATCAACCAATAAAAATAACTTCATAAACTTCTATTGCCATCATAAATAAAATCTGAAAGAATCATTTGATTCTATTTAAGTGCACTCAAAATATGCAGCCCTCAGTATTTACACGAAGAGGAGAAATATATTGAAAATACTTGCAAGATCTTTCAAAACCCTAACTATTACATTTTCAATGCGAAACAAAAGGCTCATAAAATATTCCAAAGGAGAAGAATTGTCCTTCCTGACAAATCCAACGAATCAAAAAAATATATTATTTTACCCGCTAATTCTATCACAACTACAAGCGAAAAGAATTTATCAAAAACTCTAAAATTTGTCACAACTTCATCTAAAACAATAAGAGACTTAATCAATACAAAACAACAAGCCAAAACTTGAAGGAGGAATTTACTCATTCAACTGATTGCAACAAAAAATATATTGGAGAAACCTCAAGAAGTTAGACAAAAGACTATATGAATACAAAAGAGCTATTAAAAAAATAACATCAATACACAAAACAAGTTGACTGTTTACCGTAACGAAACTGACCACAATTTTGACATAATATATTCGAACACAGGTCTTCGATTAACAATTCCGTGCATAACACCAGCGGCACATTCAAGTTTACAGGAATTTTAGTGATCGTGCGAGACTGGTGTTTCAATGTTGTTTGGCTGGAAGTCAAAGTGAATTTTTTAAGAAAAAAATACAATATAAAAGACGTTTTATTTTTGTTATATTCCGTGCTAATAGGAATATATACTTGAAAAACACGGAGGATAAAATAAGTAAAGGTTTATTGTGAAAAACCAGTACAATAGGAATAAAGGTAACAGTTATGCACAAGTCAATCCAGTAGTGAGGGCTACTATTGGAAGGTCGGTAGTTCTCGCCTAAATCTGAGTCGTACTCAACAGATCACAGCTAGAAATATTTACCAGCCTCTCCACGAGGTAGGATGTGGCACAAGGCCGAATTTAATGTGGGGCAATCCATGCCCGTAGGCTTGGCCAAAAAATTCCTCGTAACCCCGCATAAACGAGTTCGGGTCTGTCTACCTCCCCGGACGAGACTCTGCCCTTCGCCATAGCCTCGTCCGGGTTACTCTCTCCCTTCGGGCAGAGAGTTCTTCGACAACGGCTAGAAGCAGAGTAACGGATCCCATCTAGTATATCTAGCTACCCCACCCACGAGGGTTGCATGTGGCACAAGGCCGGATTTAACGTGGGTTTTCCGAGACCGTAGGCTCGACCAAAAATATTTCCTATTGGAACACGTAAAAACGGGTCTACCTCCCCGGACGAGACTCTGCCCTTTGACGGAGCCTCGTCCAGGTTCCTCTCTGCTCAGAGGCAGAGAGTTCGACTGTCTAGCTGGAACAGGTCGCAGCTTGACCCTGTAGTCCATTGACTTACCGATACTTATAAGTAGTCACTTATAGTGTAGTCACTCATGAGGGTGACAGGATATTCCATTACATCAATTTGAAAGTGCAGTATATGGACTTAAAGAACCTAGTATTATGAAGCGGACACCCATCTAGGTACTGACCAGGCCCAACTTTGCTTAAATTCGATGATCGTATGGAAGCCAGTATGCGCTGAAAATCGGCCTTCGGAACCCTGGCTTTTGAAATTTGTTTCCAATGGTAAACAATCGGCTATCCGAGTCCCGAGGCAGGCTGTATTCGCTCGTGTAACGAAATTACCCCCATCCCGCGTCTACTAAAGTCTATCAAACTAAGTCGGCGCAGCACCACGAGGAAATTCATTAACGTCAGACCAGATGAGATGTGAAATTGACCAATTCTCTTTGTTAAACTTTTATAGCTGTTCATGGCATGGGTTTCCCAGAGGCAATGATTGTCCGCGTCTATCGACTCTCATCTTTGCATTTGTAATAAAACCTATTAGACGCAATACAAATTCTAACTTTTCGCTAAATCTAAATAAACCTTTCATTAACGTAATATCTTATGTTTCCCAGTACCATGTTTTCAACTTGTAATTAATCTTTGCTGTTATATATTGTAAGACTACAGCAGAAACTGGCACGAGGTTAACGAATAACAGTGCCTGGTAAAAGAAATAACAGTTTTTGGTAAAAAAGAAAATCAGTGTCTGGTAAAAAGAAAATCAGTGTCTGGTAAAAAGAATATCAGAGTCTGGTGAAAAGAATAAAAAAGTCAGGTAAAAAGAATAACAGGGCCCGTTAAAAAGAATAACAGGGTCTGGTAAAAGAATAACAGAATCTGGTAAAAAGAATAACAGAGTTTGGTAAAAAGGTTTACCAGAATCTGATAAAAAGAATAAAAGAGTCAAGTTAAAAATAACAGGATCTGGTAAAAAGAATAACATAATCTGGTTAAAAGATTATCAGAGTCTGGTATAAAGAATAAAAAAAGTCAGGTAAAAAAATAACAGGCTCTGGTAAAATAATAAAAGGTTCTGGTAAAAAGAATAACGGAATCTGGTAAAAAGATTATCAGAGTTTGATAAAAAGAATGACAGTGTTTGGTAAAAAGAATATCAATGTCTGGTAAAAAGAATATCACTGTCTGGTAACAAGATTATTAAAGTCTGATGAAAAGAATAAAAAAGTCAGGTAAAAAGAATACCAGGGTCTGGTAAAAGAATAACAGAATCTGGTAAAAAGAATAACAGAGTTTGGTAAAAAGAATAACAGTGTTTGGTAAAAAAGTTTACCAGAATCAGGTAAAAAGAATAAAAGAGTCAGGTTATAATAACAGGATCTGGTAAAAAGAATAACAATTTGGTAAAAAAATACTATCAGAATCTGTTAAAAATTATAAAAGAGTTAGGTAAAAATAATAGGGTCTGGTAAAAAGAATAACAGAATCTGGTAAAAAGATTATCAGAGTCTGGTAAAAAAGAATAACAGAGTTTGTTAAAAAGAATATCAGTGCCTGGTAAGAAGATTATCAGAGTCTGGTAAAAAGAATAAAAAAGTCAGGTAAAAAGAATAACAGGGCCTGGTAAAAAGAATAACAGAGTCTGGTAAAGGATGGTAGGAGATTTCTGTTTCTGTAATACAGACCTACAAATGTTTTAATCATTTGACCCCAAGCAAGGTATTAAAGCCACTAAGACGCAAGGAGTTTACTGAGTGTGAGAGAATAGGAGAAAAATAAAAGAAGAGGACAATAAAAGAATAAGAATTAAGAAGACTGGAGATAACGATTGATATTGCAATTAAATTTCTGAAGGTCAAAGTTGACTGGAAAGCAAAAAGCTGAAAGAGAGTTCAACAAGTGCAAGAGAAGAAACTGTTAGCATAGAAGTTAGGGTTATATCTAACCATTTCGACGGTAAAATGGTGAGACCTTACTGCCAATTTAGTACTGCGCTGAAATTCGTGAAGTCTACGTATCGAAGAGAAAAACCCATACGAACAATTACAATGGAAATATTGACTGAAATGGAACAGTGAAGCTATGCTCCGGCAGTGAGAAAATGACTGAAGCCGAGGTGCCATCTCATTTGTTTGGGAATGGGCCTGCGATGATTAGTTTCATTTAGAACAATTTAGGGGTGGAGGTGCTGAATCCTAAAATAAAACATCTATTTTCCACAATTAGGTGTAGTTTTTCTGATTCAGAACATCCTATTCCAGGTAAACAAAAATAATTAACATAGCATTAAAAAAAAACGCCATCTTGAAACATAAACTTAACCCGTAACTCTTTGAGCACTGACCTTCACTTTAACGGTGGTAGAGAAAAATGACGTAATGCCCAACCACCGGTTGAACAGTTGTAGAGAAAATGACTTAATGCCTAGCCACGGGTTAAACGGTGGGTAAACACTTGTAACTATTTTTATACCTACCGTGAATCATTACATACCAATTATTTGTGAATTTTGACGCAGGAGATCAGGCAGAAGGGTTAAAATTGTTCAGGAACGCAGGGCTGAAAGGGTTAATACAAAATAAAACAGAACTTTTGAAAGATGAAAAAAACTTAATACAAGCTTCTTCATCTATGTGCCGGGCCCTTTCAGGACAGTGGCGTTCATGGCTCTCCACATTTTCCTGTCTTTGTTGTTCTTAATATTTTTTTACTTTGTATTATCTCTCCAAAACTTTCCTCCTCTATCCATTTCATCAAGTTTGGTTTTTGTCTTCTTCTATAAGCCGTGTCCCTTCAGTACGTAGACGACCATGGCTCTCCGCATTTTCCTGTCCATTGTAACCCTTAATAATTTTTGACATTTTCTTATCTCACCAAAACTTTCCTCCACCTTTCATTTTTTTCGTCTTCTATGTGCCATGTTCCTACATTACGTAGGCGACCATGGTTCTCCACATTTTCCTGTCCTATGTAGCTCTTAATAATTTTTGACTTTTTCTTAGCTCCGCCAAATTTTCCTCCACCATCCATTTCATCAAACTTGCTTTTCGTCGTCTTCTATAAGCCGTGTCCCTTCATTACGCAGGTGACCATGGCTCTCCACAATTTCCTGTCCTATGTAGCTCTTAATAAATTTGGACTTTTTCTTACCTCTCCAAAACTTTCCTCCAACATCCATTTCATCAAACTTGCTTTTCCTTTTCTTCTGTGTGCCGTGTTCCTTCATTACGTAGGCGAGCATGGCTCTCCACAATTTCCTGTCATTTGTTACTATTAATTTTTGTCTATTTGTTATCTCTCCAAAACCTTCCTCCGCCATTAGTTGACTTGAGCTCGCTCGGTGGGTTATGCTTTGTTTTCCTTTGCCCCACTTGACTTCAATCTGACCTGTGAGTATCAAATTTCCCAGACCCCTTTCCTCATTATATGCCCCAGAAATGTCAACTGTCACTTTCTGATGTTAAATGTATGTGTCCCTATTGTTTACATTTTCTCTAAAACTTCTTCGCTCATATGTTAGAATTATGGTTTTCTCAGCATCCTTCTGTAGAATCAAATTTCTGTTGCTTCACTCATTTGTGAGGAGATTGTTCACTGGCGTATAGATAGACTTATTGTTGTGTTGCCTTCCACTTTGTTAACTAGAAGATTTATCTCGTGCCGGCTAACGACTGGCCGATTTATAGTCTTATGACTTTATCCAAAATAGAGTCATTTTGCGTATCCACCTACACTGATATTGTATAACAGTTCAGCAATCTTTTCTTTATTTCTAACGATTATTTTTCTGTTTCTTAATATTTGCTTAGGTTATTTAAAGCCATAACATATTTTGGACTGAAAGAATAATTCTTTTTTATGTCTTATCAACCCTTTTTAGGTTATTTAAAGCCAGAACATATTTTGGATTGAAGAATAATTCTTTTTTTTTTTTGCGAGTGAATATTTAATTGACACTATTTTCAAGAATAACAATGTTTTTTCCAGATACAATTCCTACTATTTAACCGGTAACTAGGGGAGAAGAAGGATTCATACTTTTTCCCCTAGGATATTTTTATCCGTAAATGCATGTCCATAACCCAACTGGAACTCTAACATGCCACTCTGGTTTCTTATTCCAAGTTATGATCCATTACACCAACTGCACATCCACACTTTATATTGAGGGTTGACAAGGAGAAGTGGTTATTCGTTGTTTTTTCATTGCTTTCCTTCATTTCGCCCTATGAATTTCAAATTCGCTAAGCCTACTTTCCTCGTTATATATCCCATAATTTCTCACAGAAGGTATCGTGACAACGTCATATCGTATGTTTTCAACCTATGACCCATTAAAGACCATAGCAATTGATGGAAAATAGAAATACACAGCTGTGGTTATTACTGCTGACATTAGGATGTAAACCTGACCCTAGCACAATGAAGAGTTGTTACCCAGAGAATGGATTCCCTGTTTTTACTGGTAGCAAACCGCCTGCATTGGGACAGAAAATAACTTCAGCAAATATACAAAATAAAAGTGGGGGCGAAAGGCAACGATGTGTCTTCTCGCCGGACTTATTCAACCTCTACCGTGTGGCGATTCTGATAGAATTAGAACTTCCACCAGGATTTATTTTGCGGCCACAATCTTAACATAAGATATGCAGTTGGCCCTGACACAAAAAGGAAATTTCAAGAACTCCTATAGTGATTTTCCAAGCGTAGCTTAGATGTGGCACAAGGCTGAAATTAGGGGGCACCCAGTGAATATCGAACTCACTACTCAGTCGTAATTGTTCTAGCGAGACAAGCTTGCTAACTATTACACCGCCTCAAGATGCCCAAGAACTCCTATAGAAGGTAGTGAAGGAAAGCGTGAAGAAAGGACTAAATATCAGTTGGAGGCCTTCCTCCAGGTTTCTTCTGGATGGATTGGCAGGGGAATAGAAGTGGGTTTTTCCCGTCTGGATGGTTGCTGTAGATGTAGGACCTGTTCCATGCCGGAGGACTTCTCTCCTCCCTTGCTTTCTGCCTACCGTTCCGTGACATCTGTTACGTAGCGGTGGTGGGACGGGCTATGACTAGGTTAGAAAGGCTACGACTAGCTTAGACCCGCGGCCCGAGTGGAAACACTCAGGTCCCCACGTTACAAAACCGGCCGTGTGCCACAACCTGAGTTAGTTAAGGGGTCAAGTAAATCTCGAAATAAACATCAGAACAAATGCATGGCGAAAACAGAAGGAACAGTCCAACATGCAAATTACAAATTGGAGATACTAAAATCAAACAAGTACATATATTTAAATATCTGGAAATTGTCTTAACGGCGGATGGAAAGCGGGACACTGAAATCCGAAGTAGCGTTGGGATAGCGAAAGATGTCTTCTAAAAGCTAAGCAAAGTATTAAGAAACAGGAAAAATTCGTTAGAAACAAGGAAAATAGTACAGTAATATCAGTTCTTCTATATGGCAGTGGATGCTGGACAATCACCTCACAGATAAAGAAGGGACCTGAAGCAACAGAAAAGTGGTTCTACAGAAGGATGCTGAGAATATCATGGACAGAAAATATCAACAACGATGAATTTTTAGAGAGAAGTAAACAAAAATGATACTTAGAATCAGAAAAAGACAGTTAAAATACCTAGGGCACATAATGAGGAAAGAGGGCTTGGAAAATCTAATACTCACAGGACATACTGAAGTCAAGATATGGAGAAGAAAACAACACATAACCTACTATCTTCTTATCTTCTGTCTTCTTAATTCCTGTTCTTTTATTGTCCTCTCTCCTTAATAGTAGATTTTCTCATATTCTCTAACACTCTGTAACCCATTGCATCTTAGTGGATTAATTGCCTTTGATCTTCAGAAATTTAAATGCAATGTCAATTGTTATCTTCTGTCTTCTTAATTCTTGTTCTTTTATTGTCCTCTCTTCTTAATAGTAGTTTTTCTCATATTCTCTAATACTCAGTAACCCCTTGCGTCCTAGTGGTTTTATTGCCTTTGATCTTCAAAAATTTTAATGCAATGTCAATCGTTATCTTCTGTCTTCCTAATTCTTGTTCTTTTATTGTCCTCTCTCCTTAATAGTAGTTTTTCTCATATTCTCTAACACTCAGTAACCCCTTGCGTCTTAGTGGCTTAATTGCCTTGCTTAAGATGAAATGATTAAAAAAATAGGGACAGCGAAAACAACGCATATCTTTGTGAGCTTGAGTAAATGGACGGCGAAACATGGTTTAGGAGGGATAGCAAAAAGGCAACATTTACTAGAAAGCTAGAAAGGACAGGAAATAGTGGCGAGCCATGATCGCCAACGCCCTGAAGGGGAATAATACATAGAAGAAGAAATCTCTATTCGATGCGCTTCACTCGAGGACAGAAATAACCGACGCCTTTTGTTCGAACGTCAACAGAAAGGCGAGAACTCGTCGATGTAGAACATTCAATTTTCAAACGGGCATAAATAAATCCACTTATAATGCATCTGCCCGCGGTATTTGACGACAGAAAACCTACTGTGGTTCCTTTAATAACATTATTCTATATTCGGGGAATGCAAATACGATGGCTATACTCTCGTATAAATATTGTGTTTTCTTTCTTTCTCACACATGTAATCAACAGATCATTAGTAACACGCCCGCCTTCCGTTTTCATCTGGTTTCGCTTATCTGGAGATATCTGCTTCTTTTTTTTTTCTTTTTTTCATCTTCTTCCTATCGGTTCAGCCTATATTGCACAAAAGAAAATCGGATTTGCCCTAATTTTGTCTGCTTCTATAAGAATGGCAACTACCGGTTGAAGAATTCTTTCCATTCCCATGCAAAAAGATTGGATTGCCACGTCGATTTTGAAAGAAGAGAGTTATTGTCGCTAAGAAAATGTCATTACGCTAATTAATTCCTCCTAAATCCAATTTTGAGGTTTTAAAAATATTTACACATCTTCCCGCCCGCCAAATACATCGCAGATGCGTTGGTAGCGAAGCAAAATCTAACTTGCAAGCCGGGCTCATTGCGAAGAAGAGATTTAGCGCAGTTGACACCCGAAGTGCATAATGCTACGGAAACATTTTGAACATGAATAAATTTGAAATAAAAAATACGATTTTCAGGAATCGTGTCATGGATGTATGACTAGATTTGAATTTCAGAACAACGAAATGAATATTTGTTTGTTTTGTTTTATTTTAAGGCATATCAACACATCAGTGGGTGTCGACAAAATTTTTATTGTTGGTAATATTTCTTTTTTCTAAAAATGCATAGATGGTAATATTTATTCCCCAAACTTTATTGCTGGTAATATTTTTTCCAAAAATGTATTGCTGGTAATATTTTTTACTAAAAATGTATTGTTGGCAATATTTTTTCACAAAAATGTATTGCTGGTAATATTTTTTTACAAAAGTTTATTGCTGGTAATATTTTTTACAAATATGTATTGCTGGTAATATTTTTTTCAAAAGATTTATTGCTGGTAATATTTTTTTTCCAAAAATGTATTGCTGGTAATATTTTTGTCTAAAAATGTATTGCTGGTAATATTTTTTTTTTCCAAAAATTTATTGCTGGTAATATTTTTTTCTAAAAATGTATTGCTGGTAAAAATTTTTTCTAAAATTGTATTGCTGGTAAAATATTTTCAAAAAAATTTATTGCTGGTAATATATATTTTTCTAAAATTGTATTGATGGTAATATTTTTTCCCAAAAATGTATTGCTGGTAATATATTTTTTCTAAAATTGTATTGATGGTAATATTTTTTCCAAATATGTATTGCTGGTAATATTTTTTTCAAAAAATTATTGCTGGTAATATTTTTTTTCCAAAAATGTATTGCTGGTAATATTTTTTTCTAAAAATGTATTGCTGGTAATATTTGTTTTTCCAAAAATTTATTGCTGGTAATATTTTTTCCAAAAATGTATTGCTGGTAATATTTTTTACAAAAAATGTATTGCTGGTAATATTTTTTACTAAAAATGTAGTGCTGGCAATATTTTTTCCCAAAAATGTATTGCTGGTAATATTTTTTTACAAAAATCTATTGGTGGTAATATTTTTTTCAAAACATTTATTGCTGGTAATATTTTTTTTTCAAAAATGTATTGCTGGTAATATTTTTTTCTAAAAATGTATTGCTGGTAATATTTTTTCCAAAAATTTATTGATGGTAATATTTTTTCAAAAAATGTATTGCTGGTAATTTTTTTTCAAAAATATATTGCTAGTAATTTTTTTTTCGAAAAGGTATTGCTGGTAATAATGTTTCATTGAAAAATGTATGGCTGGTAATAATTTTTCATTGAAAAATTTATTTCTGGTAATATTTTTTCCAAAAATGTATTGCTGGTAAAATTTTTTATAAAAATGTGTTGCTGGTAACAATTTTTTCTTCAAAAATTTATCTCTGGTAATTTTATTTTTACAAAAACGTATTGCTGGTATTAAAATCTATTTTTACACTTTCATAGTGTTTTGACCCCAGTTTGGGGGTTGACTATTTGCCCATAGCTGGGATTCTAACATGTGCTATCATCTCCAGTTAGGATGGACCTGGGAACACCAGCAATTAAGATGTGGTTCAACGCTCCACAAAGCCTCCTGATCAGAGGCCTTGCTGTTGGACTTAGTTTATCATTTTACCCAGGACGTGGATGTAGTTTATCGTCATACCCAGGACGCGGATGTAGTTTATCATCATACCCAGGGCGAGATCTGGGTTTGGGGATGCTGTTAGATGTAGTTTATCGTCATACCCAGGACACTAATCAATATTTAACAATGAATATTTCAATTTTGCTGCGACTCAGCACAACTCTATTTCTCTCTCTCTCTTTCTCTCTGTCTGTCTGTCTGTCTGTCTGTCTCTCTCTCTCTCTCTCTCTCTCTCTCTCTCTCTCTCTCTCTCTCTCAAACACACACACAAACACAAACTCACACCCAGAGTGTAACAGGAAAATTGTCCAAATCGTTTAGCAGCCAAATTATCAATCCCACAAAATATTCAATATCTAAAAAACCACTAAAGTGATTGATTTCCTTTTTTCGAGGGGTTCAGATAAGTCGTTTAGCCATCTTGATACCATTTGTCGTAAGAATCTTTGTAAAATCCTTTGAGTTACTCCGCTAGAAAATAGAACCAGTTAAAATTGTTTTGTGTCAGTCCCACTAAGTCTTCCCAAGTGAGCAATGGTGAAAGGAAATAGATCATTCAGACCTTCAGTAATGGTACCAACATTCATACGCTGGCTTCCATCTTCAAAGTCCATTCAAGAACTATGAAGAGAACGGTGAATAAGTTTAAGAAAAGAGGGAACAGTAGAGAGGAAAACTGGATGAGGAGGTCACAACAGGAAGAGGGATCATCATTTCAACTTAGAGCTAAAGAGATCAATTAGAAAAGATCCAACTCAATTCATAAGACTTTTGGCACGTGAGAGAGGAGTTTTAACTACGACAGCCCAAAGAGCAGTGAAAAAGGACTTGAAAATGAAATCGTACATGAAAACTATGAGGCTCATTGTTACTCCAGGACAGAAAGTTAGAAGGTTAGAGAGGACGAAGATCATCTTGAATAAGTTGGAAAATGATCCTCTATATATATATATATATATATATATATATATATATATATATATATATATATATGAACTTTATTTCAATACTTCATGAGCTTCCGATCTTTAGCTATGATTAATTAATGGTGAACAAGTCATTTTCGTTTATGATCGACTTCATCACAATACTATATGGAAAAAGATTTCGTATAACGCCTTTCGTTCTTTGCGACTTCATCGGACTAAGTTAATGTTGACGTTGATGTGTGGGGTCATCACTCACATCATAGCAGCAGAAATTAGCTTCGTGGTCACGGAGATAAAAGTGTATTTGACATTAAATAAAACGTACAATACGATTTATTTATACTTTTGTGTGTATTGGTGTGTGTATATTTAGGTTACAGTTGTTTTATGGCACATGTGATAAAAGGGAGAAATCGCTCCGTGTTATTAAACGCCATATCACAGAGAGAAGTCGGACACGTGTTGCCCGTACCCAGGTTTGCAGTGAAGAGATTGATTTTAAATTCTTTTGGCGGGATGTCCGGAATTTTTTATGTGAAATTTGTGGTCAGTCTTGTTACGATGAGCAACTAATGCGTTTAATGTGTTGTTTTGTAAAAGATCCCTTTCGTGTTCATATAATCTTTTATTTAAATTCCTTGAGGTTTCTCCAATATATTCCGTCATGTAATAGAGTAAATTTCTTTAGTTTTAGCTTATTGCTTTATTATGCATTAATTAAGGTTTTATTGTTCTAGATGTAGTTGTCACGAATTTTATATTGAGTTTAGATAAATTCATTTCATTTGTCGTTGTGATAGAGTTAGTCGATAGAACAATATATTTTTGGGAGGTGATTCGGTGAGTTCATCTGGAAGGAGAATTCTTATTAATTTCTTGGTTAGTCTATTAGAAAAGCTTGGAAGTATTTCAATGTATTTATCTTCTTCATGTAATACATCTTTCCCCTAAAATTGTTCTTGATAAAATTGTTCTTATCGCGCAAACACACACACACATATATATATATATATATATATATATTCATCCACAGACAGATTGGCTAGACATCAAGACCAGACTGATTTTTAATATATATATATATATATATATATATATATATATATATATATATATATATATATATATATATATATATATATATATAGAGAGAGAGAGAGAGAGAGAGAGAGAGAGAGAGAGAAAGAGATGCACTGAAATTATTTTACTATGAAAATGCATTAGAAATGGCTTTTACTATGAAAATGCTTTTGAAATGACTTTTAGTATGAAAATGCATTGGAAATGATTTTACTATACAAATATATTGCAATTTTTTATTACTATAAAATGTATTCCAAATGATTATAATATAGAATTAGTTGCACATGGTCGTACCATATAGATGCATTGAGAATGATTTTAATAATGATGAAATCAGAAGTTACAAGTAGGATTTTGTTTCAATTTCGACAAAAACACTGAAAAGAAAACCTATTCAATGAGTAAAACTTTTTATGGAATAATGTTTTGAGGATATGGAGAAGAATAATGATGCAGAGTCCTTTCAGTTCCGAGGGCTACAAAGAGACTTTAATGAAATCGCCAAAATGCCCTGAAAGAAGCATTGAAGAAAGCGTACCCTATTTTGAATGAGGTTAGAGTTTTGCATTATTTTGAAATAAATAAATGTCTCTGCTGCAGAATCCTCAAAGGCGAGTACTTTTTACCAAATAAAATTCGTCTTAGTGTCGTCGTGGTGATCGGAGAAGTAAAATGCATATTGATCTGCAAATTTCAAAGCTCAAGTGGTCGGATAACAAACGAAAGAGCAAGACAAATAAAAAAATGGTACCAGTCAATTATAGTAATGATCGGAATAAAGAAATGATTGGAATTAAAAGATCAGAATAACAGAATGATCAGAATAAAGCAATGATCGGATAAAGGTGTGATCAGAATTAAATGAAAAGAATAACGGAATGATCATAATAAAGGAATGATTGGAATAAAGAAAGGATCCGATTTAAATGTTCAGAATAAAGGAATGATTGGAATAAAAGAAACATCGGAATAAAGGAATGGACGGAATTAAATTATCAAAATAAAGGAATGATCATCATAAAGGAATGATTGGAATAAAGGAATGGTGAAAATAAAAGGAATGATAGGAATAAAGGAAGGATCCGATTTAAATGATCAGTATCAAGGAATGGACAGAATAAAGGAATGATCAAAATAAGGAATGATTGGAATAAAAGAAACATCGGAATAAAGGAATGATCGGAATTAAATGATCAGAATAAAAGGAATGATCAAAATAAAAGGAATGATCAAAATAAAGGAATGATCAAAATAAAAGGAATGATAGAAATAAAGGAATTGTCGGATTTCAATGATCGGAATAATTAAAGGAATAGAATAAAGGATTGATCGGAATTAAGGAATGATCGGAATAAAGGAATGTTCAGAATAACGAGTGATCAGAATTAAAGAATGACTGGAATAAAGAAATGATAAGAATAATAGAAATAAAGGAATGATAGGAATAGTGGAATGATCGGAATTAGATGATCAGAATAAAGGAATGATCGACGCTTGATGAATACGGATTCAAAGATGTAATTTTGGAGAACATGGAAAAGCGGCTTCGTGTGTGACTGAATCAGTTTGTAAGCGATGCAATTCATGACGGCCGTAATTTCTCGACAGAAATGATCATTAAGTCATAATTGGTGACTACGAATACAAATCACCATTGATTGGTTGTTTCGCTTAGTCATTCTGTTATGCTAGCGGTGTGTGCATGAAGAGGAGGAAACAAAATGGAGGTAGAAGGGGTAGAAGAAGTAGAGAGAGGGAAGTAAAGAACGAGAGAGAGAGAGTGAGAGGAGGAGAAATAAAATGCGAGTGAGGACGAGAGCGAATGAGAAAAAAATAGTGGACAAAAAGACAATGAACTGTTAAGGCGTAGGCAAAGAGGAAAAAGGATCAGCTAAAAGTATGGATTGTTGATAGATAGATAGATAGATAGATAGATAGATAGATAGATAGATAGATAGATAGATAGATAGATAATGAACAGACTAAGATAGATAGATAGATAATGAACAGCTAAGATAGATAGATAGATAGATAGATAGATAGATAGATAGATAGATAATGAACAGACTAAGATAGATAGATAGATAGATAGATAGATAGATAGATAGATAGATAGATAGATAGATAGATAATGAACAGACTAAGATAGATAGATAGATAGATAATGAACAGACTAAGATAGATAGATAGATAGATAGATAGATAGATAGATAGATAATGAACAGACTAAGATAGATAGATAGATAGATAATGAACAGACTAAGATAGATAGATAGATAGATTGATAGATAGATATATAATGAACAGACTAAGATAGATAGATAGATAGATAATGAACAGACTAAGATAGATAGATAGATAGATAGATAGATAATGAACAGACTAAGATAGATAGATAGATAGATAGATAGATAGATAGATAGATAGATAGATAGATAGATAATGAACAGACTAAGATAGATAGATAGATAGATAATGAACAGACTAAGATAGATAGATAGATAATGAACAGACTAAGATAGATAGATAGATAGATAGACTGATATATATATATATATATATATATATATATATATATATATATATATATATATATATATATACATATATATATATATACAAGTTTGTAGTAAACAAGAAAAGAAAAGAACAAGCAAAAATAAAATATATGCAAGTGCCAAGCAACTGTAATAAGGCAAAAAATTTCAGAAAGTAAGAATTGCGGTTGACGCACAAGAGCGAATTCGGATAAGCAAACGGGACTGGAAGAAATCCCCAGCAGTCATCTGTGTGGCTGTGACTATAAATTGGGGAGAGGGAAGTATTTTGTATTCACAGCAATATAGAAGAATACATATGCCATAACATTTGCGCACTCTTTACTTTGATTCTCATTACTTTGTTTAGCTTTTAGAAGGCAGCTTATATTTTTTCTGTATTGTTTGATTTTGGTATCCCTAATTCGTATTTCGCATCTTGTTTTCTTTCCCTTGCTGACTCCAAACCATGTATTCTGTCTTCTTACATTTAATAATTAGTCCTTTCTTCTCGCTTTCCTAACACAGTGTTAATTTATTACCATAAACGTTGAATTTTCATAGTAGGTTCCTGTGTTGAAGAGTGAGTGGCCTTGGTTCAGTGTAACTGGTAGAGCTGCCCAATAAACAGAATTGACAAAGTTTTCAATAAAAAGAATATAGCAAAATAGAATGAAAAGAACAGCGCCAAAAATAATATTGAATAAGCAGATTATATATGCAATGCAAAGCAACGGTAATAATGGCTAAAAATTCAGAAACTAAGAATTATGGTTGACGCACAAGAGCATATTCGGATGAACGTAGCTTTCTGACATCAACACTGAGCCAGATGAGCCCGTGGAGTGGCCTGTCTTATCGGCTAGGAACACCCTTGCATATATTTCTTTTGTTCTGTCTATAAATTGGGGAGGGGAATGTATTTTGCAATCGTTCCTTATTACAATTGAAACCAACATAAAACGTTGTCTACGAGGGATCAATGAACACCCTTTATTCCTCTAGATTGTGACTGAAGTTAACTGGTCGCATAAGACCACTGATATCATTACATTGTACCAAATCACCTTCCATATGAAAGAATGGAACTAGATTCTTGTGACGATCACAGAAGTGGTAAAATTCGTACATCATCAGTTAACAGATTCCATTGCTGTAACCTGGAACCAAACAGTTCTGTTTTACTCTTAAGAAATTCTAAATCTCTAAGTCCTTTAGGTCACTCTGAGTTATTCAAAGACGGATGTCGGGCAATAATCTTGGTCATATGAAGATGATGGTTCGAGCCCTTAGGTTTCATTGCCTTCCTCATCATCTGACTCAATCACATACGATTCCTGTTTTTCTGGAATTGGTAAGTCTTCAGGATATGAGACACGACGTAAAGCTGATAGAGTAGCGATTTTCCAAGAGTAGATTAGATGTGGCACAAGGCCGAAAGTATGGGGCACCCAGTGAGGATCGAACTTAATACTCAGTCGTAATTGTTCTAGCGAGACAAGTTTGCTAACCACTACACCACCACAGGGTGCCCAAAGCTGATAGAGTATTTGGATACTATTTACATTATTCTGAATATTTTCATCATCTCTGTTGCCATATTTATCACAACGTTTCGGCCCTTTTACGCTCCGGCCTTCCTTAGGTGATTGGAATGTCGAACGGAACCCTTTATTTCGCTCGCTGGGGTAGACTGTTCTAGTTCCACGTGCTATGTCTAATGTATGTCAGTTATCAGTTATCTCCTGTTAATTCCCCTCTCCGAGTTCCCCACTGCCTTAAACAGGTATTTAACTCACAACTATTTGGGTCCTGTCACTGAATCTAACCAACGTCTTTATCCACTGTGCCATGTGCCCTTGTGGAAGGCCGAAGCGTACCACGACCGAAACGTTGTGATAAATATGGCAATAAAGTTGAGGACAATAATCCGAATAATCTAAATAAAATAGTGTAAATAATACCGTTCTCAGAAATATAGACAGATAGAGAATATTTGGATATTGGACTCTCCATTTCTTTTTCTTTGACAGTCCATTTTCTTTGACAGTCCATTTCCTTTGACAGTCCATTTTATTTGACATTCTATTTCCTTTGACAGTCCATTTCGTTTGACAGTCCCTTTTCTTTGACAGTCCATTTCCTTTGACAGTCCCTTTTATTTGACATTCTATTTCCTTTGACAGTCAATTTCCTTTGACAGTCCCTTTTCTTTGACAGTCCATTTCCTTTGACAGTCCCTTTTCTTTGACAGTCCATTTCCTTTGACAGTCCCTTTTCTCTGACAGTAACTTTTCTTTGACAGTCCCTTAGCAATTGGAAGGACCATGCAAAAGATCGACATGATCGGCAGTCTCTCTCTAAATTATATTTGGTTTGGTTTGTTTCATTTTATGGCATATCAACACCTCGATGGGTTATTTAATGCCGACAAAATTTTTATTACTGGTATTTTTTTTTTTTCACAAATATATTTCTGGTAATAATTTTTTTTTACAATGTATTTCTGTTATTAAAACCTATTTTTACACACTATTTACATTGTTCAGACTATCATCCCCATCTTTGTCGCCATATTTATCACAACGTTTCGGTCGTTGTACGCTCCGGCCTTCCTCAGGTGGTTGGAATGTCGAACTGAACCTTTTATTTCGCTCGCTGAGGTAGACTGTTCTAGTTCCACGTGACATGTCTTATGGATGTCAGTTATCAGTTACCTTCTGTTAATTCTCTTCTCCAAGTTATCCACCGCCTTAACCAGGTATTGAACTCACACTCTTTAGGTCCTGTCACTGGATCTAACTAACGCCTGTATCCACTGTGCCATGTGTCCTTGAGGACATTCCAACCACCTGAAGGAGGCCGAAGCGTACAACTGCCGAAACGTTGTAATAAATATGGCGACAAAGATGAGGACAACAGTCCGAATAATGTAAATAGTGTACATAATACCTCATCTCAGAAATATAGACAGATAATGAAGGGCCAAACGGTGTAATGAATATGGCGACAAAGATGAGGACAATAGTCCAAATAATGTAAATAATGTACATAATACCTCATCTCAGAAAGATAAACATATGATGAAGGGTCGGAACGTTGTAATAAATATGGCGACAAAGATGAGGACAATAGTCCGAATAATGTAAATAGTGTACATAATAGCTCATCTCAGAAATATAGACAGATACTATTTTTACATTTTCATAGTGTTTTGACCCAACTTTGGGGGGTTAACTATTTACCCATAGATGAGACCCTAACACGTGCTACCACACCGGGTTAGGGTGGACCTGGGAACATCAGCAATTAAGAGGTGGTTCCACGCTCATCAAAACCTCCTGATCAGAGGCCTTGCTGTTGGACGTAGTTTATCGTCTTACCCAGGACCACTGGAAAAGACATACATTTTTTTCTTCCTTGTTTGCCATTAACTGAGAATTCTTGAACATATATTCTTGTAGCATTAGAGCAGGTTGATTTTTTTACTTTTTTAAGAAGAATCAACATTGCACTCGGTGAGAAAGCTGAGGTTTAATGTCACCAAAAATCAGATTCATAACTTTTACCAATGTTTTGATCATTTACTTTTAAAGATTGTCTGCTAAATGTACAGAAATAAAAATAAAAAAATCGCAGGTTTTTGATTACAAACTGACATCAGATAATTTTACAATTTCATGAATAAATCCAAATAAAGTTGATATCTTTTGTGTTAGATACATTGAATTGAAAAATATATTCAAACCTGAATTCTAATTATGAATCACCACAAGCAAAATATGTAATTTTTTTTAAGGTATTCGATAAGTAAAAAATTGTAAAAGATTATAAAAAATTCTACCCAATGAATAAGGTTTCTTAATTTATAAAAACAAAAAATAGATTAAAGTGTATGATGAAAAATAAGGAAAAGACAAAACAAAATCCGAATATGCAAGTTTACTGTTTTAATGTTGATTTACAGTAAACTTGCATATTCGGATTTTGTTTTGTCTTTTCCTTATTTTTCATCATACCCTCGGATCTACATCCACATATTTGCTTACATTAAAGTGTATATAACACCCTAACACTATTGGGTACAAATTATGAGACAAAATGATTTAAATTTACGTTGTTTATTGAAAATCTCACTAAAACTACTGCACTGTATAACATATTGCATCATTATGTGACTAAATTGTTCAGTACAATTTCCCTTTGAAGTAAATGAAGGCCTTATTTTATGTAGATATGATGAACAGACTAAGATAGATAGTGTTGTGGGGCTCTCCCCCTTTTTACACAAGATGGACTCGTCTAAAGTATACTTATTCTGACAGAGTGGAGATACGTTGAGTACATAGGGTGTTCACAAAGAGATACGTTCAGATAGGGTTGAGATACGTAGAGTCCAGAGAGTGAGAGAGAGAGAGAGAGAGATAATTACGGTCCCACTTACAGAGACTTGTACATACTTTCTACCAACCCGTATTCCTGGACTACTAATCTTCATTTCAAGTTTGTATTCTTACGTTCAATACACTTATTTTCCTATTTCAATTACTGGCGTCGTTTATTTATTTGTGCAGGATTCCACCCCGGAATCCACAACAGATAGATAGATAGATAGATAGATAGATAGATAGATAGATAGATAGATAGATAGATAGATAGATAGATATCATCAGACTGAGATAGATAGATAGATAGATAGATAGATAGATAGATAGATAGATAGATAGATAGATAGATAGATAGATGCGTTGACAGTAGATGATGAACAGAGTAACTTGAGTCGTACTGAAGGTTGATAGATAGATAGATAGATAGATAGATAGATAGATAGATAGATAGATAGATAGATTAACAATGACGATACTGTGATAGATAGATAGATAGATAGATAGATAGATAGATAGATAGATAGATAGATAGATAGATAGATGCGTTGACAGTAGATGATGAACAGAGTAACTTGAGTCGTACAGAAGGTTGATAGATAGATAGATAGATTAACAATGAAGAGACTATGATATATATATATATATATATATATATATATATATATATATATATATATATATAGATAGATATATATATATATATAGATAGATAGATAGATAGATAGATAGATAGATAGATATCAACAGACTGAGATAGATAGATAGATAGATAGATAGATAGATAGATAGATAGATAGATAGATAGATAGATAGATATCAACAGACTGAAATAGATAGATATCAACAGACTGGGGTAGATAGATAGATAGATAGATAGATAGATAGATAGATAGATAGATAGATAGATAGATAGATAGATAGATATCAACAGACTGTGATAGATAGATAGATAGATAGATAGATAGATAGATAGATAGATAGATAGATAGATAGATAGATTCTGGATTAAATCTGTCAAAATTATTAAATAAGGAACACGTAAAAAAATTATAAATTTTACATGTTTTTCCTGTATTCGATAAATAAAAACCGTGTAAAAAATTGTCAAAGATTATAAAAAAGGCAACTGAATGAATAAGATTTCTTTGATCATTTGTTAGATCATAATAAATAAAAACAAAAAATAGATAAAAATGTATATAACACCCTAATACTGCTGGGTACAAATTATAAGACAAAATGTTTTAAATTTGCATTATTTATTGAAAAATCACACTAAAACTATCGCACCGTATAACATATTACATCAAAATATAGCTAAATTGTTCAGTATAATTTCTCTTTGAAGTAAATGAAGGTTTTATTTAATGGCACAAGATTCCAATAAGTGCAAACTAATACATGCACATAATTACTGTTTGTTTTAAATGTATTATTTTGTGCTATTTATTTTTACTGTAACTCGCCTGAGTCCGCTAATATTGTTTCCGGGATAATTGTTCCAGGAGCCTATATATACAGTGGGTAGCAAAAGTATTTAACACATTGGTTTTTCTTACATATCTCAAAAAATAACAGATCAGTTTCAACGAAACTTATAGGAAATATTTAAACGAACATTCTCGATCAAAACATAGAAGAAAACTTTAAAACCACTGTTTTGAGAAACATTTATTAACAATAAAATGGGTATATATATTTCCTATAAGTTTCGTCGAAATTGATCTGTTATTTTTTTAGATATCTAAGAAAAAACAATATGTTAAATACTTTTGCTACCCACTGTATTTACTATACGATGTACACACCCTAATATCAATAGTTTTTTTAGTTTTTCTTTAGTGTATTTGATAAGTAAAAACTGTTTTAAAATTTTTTAAAGATTACAAAAAAGGCTACCCAATGTACAAGATCTTAAACCATTTGTTAGGTCATAATTAATAAAAACAAAAAATAGATAAAAATGTATATAACATCCTAATACCGCTGGGTACAAATTATAAGACAAAATGTTTTAAATTTGCATTATTTATTGAAAAATCACACTAAAACCTTTGCACTGTATAACATCATGTGGATAAATTGTTCAGTATATTTACCCTTTGAAGTAAATTAAAGTTTTATTTGATGGCACAAGGATTTAGTAATGACGTGCTTGTGCCATGCATCTTGTCCATCTACAATTTGGAAAGATTCAATAAATTATAAATTTTATTAGGATGTTCTCTAAGGCTTTAACTGATAACAGCTGTTAAATTCCTACTCTACCATTTTTAACCTAAACTTAATATTTAAACACGTTTCCTCAAAAAAAAAACGACAAGGCTTTGGAAAAGAAACATTTGTTTCTATTCATCATCTGATAACGTAAGTGAAAGTGCAACAGCACACTTAAAGAATCGATCTGCTCTTTTGCTGATTATCTGGTGCCCACTTCTGGTCTTCCAATTCTTGATTTCCAGTTCTTAGTTTCCAATATTGCCTCCAAAATAGAATTGGCAAGCTTTTCTCACAAGACTTTTGTCACTTCGCCACACACATAGCAGAAGTTATCGGCTTTGTTTAGACATTCAGGGGACATTTTCCACAAGTCAATTAAATGTGTGAAAACCTGAGTGGAAAGAATAATAATAATTACTTTATTAGGGGAGTAATTATATATAATAAGCTTATTAGGAGAATAATAATTAATCTGGCAAAGACAACAATTTATAGGAAATATTTATATAACACTAGTACTGTATCTAAAAATCTAGAGCCAACCAACAATTTTGGATATCAGTTTTATTTCTAGTGTAACAGAATGAACTTAGTTTGGCTATTTTGATTTTTGAAGTTTTCACGTTGTTGACCAGTGTTATTAGATGTCGTGATCGTTATAAGAAAAAAATCAAGAATATACATATATACATATCTATCTATCTCTCTCTATCTCTCTCTCTCTCAATATATATATATATATATATATATATATATATATATATATATATATTATAAATTAACTGATTTAATTGTATAATATATACATATATATATATATATGTGTGTGTGTATATGTATATATATATATATATATATATATATATATATATATATATATATATATATATGGTGCGATGGAAAAATTGTCGTGTAAATTTAGCTTAAATAAAAATAACAATGGCATCGGATTTTGACAGATATATTTACCAAAATTACACAAAAATACCTTGAAATGCTAGAGAGTAAATTTATTCAGTAAAATTGACATTGACTTCAAACACAGCTTCCAGACGACCTCCGAACGTTGAGTCTGAGTGATCACGCCAAACAACTTCGTCATCACCATCAGATTCATCCAACTCTTTCCGAATCTTCTGCACTGCCATACGTTTCACACCAAACACTCTGAAATGTTCCTGTTTGAGCTTCCGGTACGAATTCCAGGAATTATAGATAGATAGATAGATAGATAGATAGATAGATAGATAGATAGATAGATAGATAGATAGATAATGAACAGTTAGGTAAAGATTGATCGATGTGATAATAGATAGATAGATAGATAGATAGATAGATAGATAGATAGATAGATAGATAGATAATGAACAGATTGAAAAGGATTGATAGGTATCCTAACATTTAGATAGATAGATAGATAGATAGATAGATAGATAGATAGATAGATAGATAGATAGATAGATAGATAGATAGATAGATAGATAGATAATGAACAGATTGAGAAGGATTGATAGGTGTCCTCACATTTAGATAGATAGATAGATAGATAGATAGATAGATAGATAGATAGATAGATAGATAGATAGATAAATAGATAGATACTGAACAGTTAGGTAAAGATTGATCGATGGGATAATAGATAGATAGAAAGATAGATAGATAGATAGATAGATAGATAGATAGATAGATAGATAGATAGATAGATAGATAGATAGATAATGAACAGGTTGAGAAGGATTGATAGGTGTCCTAACATTTAGATAGATAGATAGATAGATAGATAGATAATGAACAGTTAGATAAAGATTGATCGATGTGATCATATTTAGATAGATAGATGTATAATGAACAGATTGATAGGTGTGTTCAGATATAGATAGATAGATAGATAGATAGATAGATAGATAGATAGATAGATAGATAGATAGAAAAGCTCTAATAACAATTTAGATATGAAAAACCTAATTTGACATGTGTAGACATAGACAAGTAGTAAACGAGACGCAAAAAATTAGAAGCAAAACTAAATAGTTTCGTCTTTTTCTCTCAAAATGTCGTTGTTTGTCCTGAGCGAATCTACAATCAAGTCTATTTATTGGATGAAATGACTGAAAGCAATTGCAAATCACACACTTCGAGACTTTTCCAGCCAATCATCTCCCGATGTGAATAAACAGAAAATAATAGCTGATATTAAAGAAATAAAAATTAATGGAAAAATATGATCGCTTATAATATTTTTACGATTTATATAAGTGGCAATACGAAAAGATAATTCCGACTAAATTGTCTTTTAGCCGAAGCCGAAAATTTTACAGAAGTTAGATCAGGAAAAATCTGTCAGTTAATAAAATATGGCCGATAATTTGAAAGGTTTTCATACATCATTTAATATAGTAAAAACACTAAGTAAAAATTTATGAAGCTTTATTTGACTCATTCTGCCTTAACGCTGTAAAACAAAAAAACATTTATTGTATTGTGATGGATGGTTACAGGTGAGAGAAGAGATGGGATGTGCTTATCTTATTACCAAAGAACCTATAAAAGTAAAAGAAAAAGGTATTTCAGTCACAGATTTCGAAAGGGACTAATTTCTCTACTCCCTTCCCCACACTTGCTTACAAGAAAACAAGAATGCACAGAAGATGGTAGGTAACTAAATATCGAAATATGGATAAAGGTTTCAATAGTACCGTCAAAAAGATTGACAATGTTTATCAACAATTAGAAATTAGCTTAGATATGGCACAAGGCCGAAAGTACGTGACACCCAGTGAGGATCGAACTCACCACTCAGTAGTAATTGTTCTAGCAAGACAAGCTTGCTAACCATTACACCGCCCCAAGGTGTCCAGTGATTATCCAAGTGTGGCTTAGATGTAGCACAAAACCGAAAGTACGTGATACCCAGCGAGGATCGAACTCACTACTCAGTAGTAATTGTTCTAGCGAGACAAGCTTGCTAACCATTACACCGCCCCAAGGTGTCCAGTGATTATCCAAGTGTGGCTTAGATGTAGCACAAAACCGAAAGTACGTGACACCCAGCGAGGATCGAACTCACTACTCAGTAGTAATTGTTCTAGCGAGACAATCTTGCTAACCATTACACCGCCCCAAGGTGTCCAGTGATTATCCAAGTGTAGCTTAGATGTAGCACAGAACCGAAAGTACGTGACACCCAGTGAGGGTCGAACTCACTACTCAGTAGTAATTGTTCTAGCGAGACAAGCTTGCTAACCATTACACCGCCCCAAGGTGTCCAGTGATTATCCAAGCATAGCTTAGATGTAGCTCAAAACCGAAAGTACGTGACACCCAGAGAGGATCGAACTCACTACTCAGTAGTAATTGTTTTAGCGAGACAAGCTTGCTAACCATTACACCGCCCCAAGGTGTCCAGTGATTATCCAAGTGTGGCTTAGATGTAGCACAAAACCGAAAGTACGTGACACCCAGCGAGGATCGAACTCAGCACTCAGTAGTAATTGTTCTAGCGAGACAAGCTTGCTAACCATTACACCGCCCCAAGGTGTCCAGTGATTATCCAAGTGTAGCTTAGATGTAGCACAAAACCGAAAGTACGTGACACCCAGCGAGGATCGAACTCAGCACTCAGTAGTAATTGTTCTAGCGAGACAAGCTTGCTAACCATGACACCGCCCCAAAGTGTCCAGTGATTATCCAAGTGTAGCTGAGATGTAGCAATAAACCGAAAGTACGTGACACCCAGCGAGGATCGAACTCAGCACTCAGTAGTAATTGTTCTAGCGAGACAAGCTTGCTAACCATTACACCGCCCCAAGGTGTCCAGTGATTATCCAAGCGTAGCTGAGATGTAGCACAAAACCGAAAGTACGTGACACCCAGCGAGGATCGAACTCACTACTCAGTAGTAATTGTTCTAGCGAGACAAGCTTGCTAACCATTACACCACCCCAAGGTGTCCAGTGATTATCCAAGCGTAGCTGAGATGTAGCACAAAACCGAAAGTACGTGACACCCAGCGAGGATCGAACTCACTACTCAGTAGTAATTGTTCTAGCGAGACAAGCTTGCTAACCATTACACCGCCCCAAGGTGTCCAGTGATTATCCAAGTGTAGCTTAGATGTAGCACAAAACCGAAAGTACGTGACACCCAGCGAGGATCGAACTCACTACTCAGTAGTAATTGTTCTAGCGAGACAAGCTTGCTAACCATTACACCGCCCCAAGGTGTCCAGTGATTATCCAAGTGTAGCTTAGATGTAGCACAGAACCGAAAGTACGTGACACCCAGTGAGGGTCGAACTCACTACTCAGTAGTAATTGTTCTAGCGAGACAAGCTTGCTAACCATTACACCGCCCCAAGGTGTCCAGTGATTATCCAAGCGTAGCTTAGATGTAGCTCAAAACCGAAAGTACGTGACACCCAGAGAGGATCGAACTCACTACTCAGTAGTAATTGTTTTAGCGAGACAAGCTTGCTAACCATTACACCGCCCCAAGGTGTCCAGTGATTATCCAAGTGTGGCTTAGATGTAGCACAAAACCGAAAGTACGTGACACCCAGCGAGGATCGAACTCAGCACTCAGTAGTAATTGTTCTAGCGAGACAAGCTTGCTAACCATTACACCGCCCCAAGGTGTCCAGTGATTATCCAAGTGTAGCTTAGATGTAGCACAAAACCGAAAGTACGTGACACCCAGCGAGGATCGAACTCACTACTCAGTAGTAATTGTTCTAGCGAGACAAGCTTGCTAACCATTACACCGCCCCAAGGTGTCCAGTGATTATCCAAGTGTAGCTTAGATGTAGCACAAAACCGAAAGTACGTGACACCCAGCGAGGATCGAACTCACTACTCAGTAGTAATTGTTCTAGCGAGACAAGCTTGCTAACCATTACACCGCCCCAAGGTGTCCAGTGATTATCCAAGTGTAGCTTAGATGTAGCACAGAACCGAAAGTACGTGACACCCAGTGAGGGTCGAACTCACTACTCAGTAGTAATTGTTCTAGCGAGACAAGCTTGCTAACCATTACACCGCCCCAAGGTGTCCAGTGATTATCCAAGCGTAGCTTAGATGTAGCTCAAAACCGAAAGTACGTGACACCCAGAGAGGATCGAACTCACTACTCAGTAGTAATTGTTTTAGCGAGACAAGCTTGCTAACCATTACACCGCCCCAAGGTGTCCAGTGATTATCCAAGTGTGGCTTAGATGTAGCACAAAACCGAAAGTACGTGACACCCAGCGAGGATCGAACTCAGCACTCAGTAGTAATTGTTCTAGCGAGACAAGCTTGCTAACCATTACACCGCCCCAAGGTGTCCAGTGATTATCCAAGTGTAGCTTAGATGTAGCACAAAACCGAAAGTACGTGACACCCAGCGAGGATCGAACTCAGCACTCAGTAGTAATTGTTCTAGCGAGACAAGCTTGCTAACCATGACACCGCCCCAAAGTGTCCAGTGATTATCCAAGTGTAGCTGAGATGTAGCACAAAACCGAAAGTACGTGACACCCAGCGAGGATCGAACTCAGCACTCAGTAGTAATTGTTCTAGCGAGACAAGCTTGCTAACCATTACACCGCCCCAAGGTGTCCAGTGATTATCCAAGCGTAGCTGAGATGTAGCACAAAACCGAAAGTACGTGACACCCAGCGAGGATCGAACTCACTACTCAGTAGTAATTGTTCTAGCGAGACAAGCTTGCTAACCATTACACCACCCCAAGGTGTCCAGTGATTATCCAAGCGTAGCTGAGATGTAGCACAAAACCGAAAGTACGTGACACCCAGCGAGGATCGAACTCACTACTCAGTAGTAATTGTTCTAGCGAGACAAGCTTGCTAACCATTACACCGCCCCAAGGTGTCCAGTGATTATCCAAGTGTAGCTTAGATGTAGCACAAAACCGAAAGTACGTGACACCCAGCGAGGATCGAACTCACTACTCAGTAGTAATTGTTCTAGCGAGACAAGCTTGCTAACCATTACACCGCCCCAAGGTGTCCAGTGATTATCCAAGTGTGGCTTAGATGTAGCACAAAACCGAAAGTACGTGACACCCAGCGAGGATCTAACTCACTACTCAGTAGTAATTGTTCTAGCGAGACAAGCTTGCTAACCATTACACCGCCCCAAGGTGTCCAGTGATTACCCAAGTGTTGCTTAGATGTAGCACAAAACCGAAAGTACTTGACACCCAGTGAGGGTCGAACTAACCTCTCAGTAGTAATTGTTCTAGCGAGACAAGCTTGCTAACCATTACACCGCCCCAAGGTGTCCAGTGATTATCCAAGTGTGGCTTAGATGTAGCACAAAACCGAAAGTACGTGACACCCAGCGAGGATCGAACTCACTACTCAGTAGTAATTGTTCTAGCGAGACAAGCTTGCTAACCATTACACCGCCCCAAGGTGTCCAGTGATTATCCAAGCGTAGCTGAGATGTAGCACAAAACCGAATGTACGTGACACCCAGCGAGGATCGAACTCAGCACTCAGTAGTAATTGTTCTAGCGAGACAAGCTTGCTAACCATTACACCGCCCCAAGGTGTCCAGTTATTATCCAAGTGTGGCTTAGATGTAGCACAAAACCGAAAGTACGTGACACCCAGCGAGGATCGAACTCACTACTCAGTAGTAATTGTTCTAGCGAGACAAGCTTGCTAACCATTACACCGCCCCAAGGTGTCCAGTGATTATCCAAGTGTGGCTTAGATGTAGCACAAAACCGAAAGTACGTGACACCCAGCGAGGATCGAACTCAGCACTCAGTAGTAATTGTTCTAGCGAGACAAGCTTGCTAACCATTACACCGCCCCAAGGTGTCCAGTGATTATCCAAGTGTAGCTTAGATGTAGCACAAAACCGAAAGTACGTGACACCCAGCGAGGATCGAACTCACTACTCAGTAGTAATTGTTCTAGCGAGACAAGCTTGCTAACCATTACACCGCCCCAAGGTGTCCAGTGATTATCCAAGTGTGGCTTAGATGTAGCACAAAACCGAAAGTACGTGACACCCAGCGAGGATCGAACTCACTACTCAGTAGTAATTGTTCTAGCGAGACAAGCTTGCTAACCATTACACCGCCGCAAGATTTCCAGTGATTATCCAAGTGTAGCTGAGATGTAGCACAAAACCGAAAGTACGTGACACCCAGCGAGGATCGAACTCCGCACTCAGTAGTAATTGTTCTAGCGAGACAAGCTTGCTAACCATTACACCACCCCAAGGTGTCCAGTGATTATCCAAGCGTAGCTGAGATGTAGCACAAAACCGAAAGTACGTGACACCCAGCGAGGATCGAACTCACTACTCAGTAGTAATTGTTCTAGCGAGACAAGCTTGCTAACCATTACACCGCCCCAAGGTGTCCAGTGATTATCCAAGCGTAGCTGAGATGTAGCAAAAAACCGAAAGTACGTGACACCCAGCGAGGATCGAACTCACTACTCAGTAGTAATTGTTCTAGCGAGACAAGCTTGCTAACCATTACACCGCCCCAAGGTGTCCAGTGATTATCCAAGTGTAGCTTAGATGTAGCACAAAACCGAAAGTACGTGACACCCAGCGAGGATCGAACTCAGCACTCAGTAGTAATTGTTCTAGCGAGACAAGCTTGTTAACCATTACACCGCCCCAAGGTGTCCAGTGATTATCCAAGTGTAGCTTAGATGTAGCACAAAACCGAAAGTACGTGACACCCAGCGAGGATCGAACTCAGCACTCAGTAGTAATTGTTCTAGCGAGACAAGCTTGCTAACCATGACACCGCCCCAAGGTGTCCAGTGATTATCCAAGTGTAGCTTAGATGTAGCACAAAACCGAAAGTACGTGACACCCAGCGAGGATCGAACTCACTACTCAGTAGTAATTGTTCTAGCGAGACAAGCTTGCTAACCATTACACCGCCCCAAGGTGTCCAGTGATTATCCTAGTGTTGCTTAGTGTAGCACAAAACCGAAAGTACTTGACACCCAGTGAGGGTCGAACTAACCTCTCAGTAGTAATTGTTCTAGCGAGACAAGCTTGCTAACCATTACACCGCCCCAAGGTGTCCAGTGATTATCCAAGTGTAGCTTAGATGTAGCAAAAAACCGAAAGTACGTGACACCCAGCGAGGATCGAACTCACTACTCAGTAGTAATTGTTCTAGCGAGACAAGCTTGCTAACCATAACACCGCCCCAAGGTGTCCAGTGATTATCCAAGCGTAGCTGAGATGTAGCACAAAACCGAAAGTACGTGACACCCAGCGAGGATCGAACTCAGCACTCAGTAGTAATTGTTCTAGCGAGACAAGCTTGCTAACCATTACACCGCCCCAAGGTGTCCAGTGATTATCCAAGTGTGGCTTAGATGTAGCACAAAACCGAAAGTACGTGACACCCAGCGAGGATCGAACTCACTACTCAGTAGTAATTGTTCTAGCGAGACAAGCTTGCTAACCATTACACCGCCCCAAGGTGTCCAGTGATTATCCAAGTGTGGCTTAGATGTAGCACAAAACCGAAAGTACGTGACACCCAGCGAGGATCGAACTCAGCACTCAGTAGTAATTGTTCTAGCGAGACAAGCTTGCTAACCATTACACCGCCCCAAGGTGTCCAGTGATTATCCAAGTGTAGCTTAGATGTAGCACAAAACCGAAAGTACGTGACACCCAGCGAGGATCGAACTCACTACTCAGTAGTAATTGTTCTAGCGAGACAAGCTTGCTAACCATTACACCGCCCCAAGGTGTCCAGTGATTATCCAAGTGTGGCTTAGATGTAGCACAAAACCGAAAGTACGTGACACCCAGCGAGGATCGAACTCACTACTCAGTAGTAATTGTTCTAGCGAGACAAGCTTGCTAACCATTACACCGCCGCAAGGTGTCCAGTGATTATCCAAGCGTAGCTGAGATGTAGCACAAAACCGAAAGTACGTGACACCCAGCGAGGTTCGAACTCACTACTCAGTAGTAATTGTTCTAGCGAGACAAGCTTGCTAACCATTACACCGCCCCAAGGTGTCCAGTGATTATCCAAGCGTAGCTGAGATGTAGCACAAAACCGAAAGTACGTGACACCCAGCGAGGATCGAACTCAGCACTCAGTAGTAATTGTTCTAGCGAGACAAGCTTGCTAACCATTACACAGCCCCAAGGTGTCCAGTGATTATCCAAGTGTAGCTTAGATGTAGCACAAAACCGAAAGTACGTGACACCCAGCGAGGATCGAACTCAGCACTCAGTAGTAATTGTTCTAGCGAGACAAGCTTGCTAACAATGACACCGCCCCAAGGTGTCCAGTGATTATCCAAGTGTAGCTTAGATGTAGCACAAAACCGAAAGTACGTGACACCCAGCGAGGATCGAACTCACTACTCAGTAGTAATTGTTCTAGCGAGACAAGCTTGCTAACCATTACACCGCCCCAAGGTGTCCAGTGATTATCCAAGCGTAGCTGAGATGTAGCACAAAACCGAAAGTACGTGACACCCAGCGAGGATCGAACTCAGCACTCAGTAGTAATTGTTCTAGCGAGACAAGCTTGCTAACCATGACACCGCCCCCAGGTGTCCAGTGATTATCCAAGTGTAGCTTAGATGTAGCACAAAACCGAAAGTACGTGACACCCAGCGAGGATCGAACTCAGCACTCAGTAGTAATTGTTCTAGCGAGACAAGCTTGCTAACCATGACACCGCCCCAAGGTGTCCAGTGATTATCCAAGTGTAGCTTAGATGTAGCACAAAACCGAAAGTACGTGACACCCAGCGAGGATCGAACTCAGCACTCAGTGGTAATTGTTCTAGCGAGACAAGCTTGCTAACCATGACACCGCCCCAAGGTGTCCAGTGATTATCCAAGTGTAGCTTAGATGTAGCACAAAACTGAAAGTACGTGATAACCCAGCGAGGATCGAACTCAGCACTCAGTAGTAATTGTTCTAGCGAGACAAGCTTGCTAACCATTACACCGCCCCAAGGTGTCCAATGATTATCCTAGTGTTGCTTAGATGTAGCATAAAACCGAAAGTACTTGACACCCAGTGAGGGTCGAACTAACCTCTCAGTAGTAATTGTTCTAGCGAGACAAGCTTGCTAACCATTACACCGCCCCAAGGTGTCCAGTGATTATCCAAGTGTAGCTTCGATGTAGCAAAAAACCGAAAGTACGTGACACCCAGCGAGGATCGAACTCAGCACTCAGTAGTAATTGTTCTAGCGAGACAAGCTTGCTAACCATTACACCACCCCAAGGTGTCCAGTGATTATCCAAGCGTAGCTGAGATGTAGCACAAAACCGAAAGTACGTGACACCCAGCGAGGATCGAACTCACTACTCAGTAGTAATTGTTCTAGCGAGACAAGCTTGCTAACCATTACACCGCCCCAAGGTGTCCAGTGATTACCCAAGTGTTGCTTAGATGTAGCACAAAGCCGAAAGTACTTGACACCCAGTGAGGGTCGAACTAACCTCTCAGTAGTAATTGTTCTAGCGAGACAAGCTTGCTAACCATTACACCGCCCCAAGGTGTCCAGTGATTATCCAAGTGTGGCTTAGATATAGCACAAAACCGAAAGTACGTGACACCCAGCGAGGATCGAACTCAGCACTCAGTAGTAATTGTTCTAGCGAGACAAGCTTGCTAACCATGACACCGCCCCAAGGTGTCCAGTGATTATCCAAGTGTAGCTTAGATGTAGCACAAAACCGAAAGTACGTGACACCCAGCGAGGATCGAACTCACTACTCAGTAGTAATTGTTCTAGCGAGACAAGCTTGCTAACCATTACACCGCCCCAAGGTGTCCAGTGATTATCCAAGTGTGGCTTAGATATAGCACAAAACCGAAAGTACGTGACACCCAGCGAGGATCGAACTCAGCACTCAGTAGTAATTGTTCTAGCGAGACAAGCTTGCTAACCATTACACCGCCCCAAGGTGTCCAGTTATTATCCAAGTGTGGCTTAGATGTAGCACAAAACCGAAAGTACGTGACACCCAGCGAGGATCGAACTCACTACTCAGTAGTAATTGTTCTAGCGAGACAAGCTTGCTAACCATTACACCGCCCCAAGGTGTCCAGTGATTATCCAAGTGTGGCTTAGATGTAGCACAAAACCGAAAGTACGTGACACCCAGCGAGGATCGAACTCAGCACTCAGTAGTAATTGTTCTAGCGAGACAAGCTTGCTAACCATTACACCGCCCCAAGGTGTCCAGTTATTATCCAAGTGTGGCTTAGATGTAGCACAAAACCGAATGTACGTGACACCCAGCGAGGATCGAACTCACTACTCAGTAGTAATTGTTCTAGCGAGACAAGCTTGCTAACCATTACACCGCCCCAAGGTGTCCAGTGATTATCCAAGTGTGGCTTAGATGTAGCACAAAACCGAAAGTACGTGACACCCAGCGAGGATCGAACTCAGCACTCAGTAGTAATTGTTCTAGCGAGACAAGCTTGCTAACCATTACACCGCCCCAAGGTGTCCAGTGATTATCCAAGTGTAGCTTAGATGTAGCACAAAACCGAAAGTACGTGACACCCAGCGAGGATCGAACTCACTACTCAGTAGTAATTGTTCTAGCGAGACAAGCTTGCTAACCATTACACCGCCCCAAGGTGTCCAGTGATTATCCTAGTGTTGCTTAGTGTAGCACAAAACCGAAAGTACTTGACACCCAGTGAGGGTCGAACTAACCTCTCAGTAGTAATTGTTCTAGCGAGACAAGCTTGCTAACCATTACACCGCCCCAAGGTGTCCAGTGATTATCCAAGTGTAGCTTAGATGTAGCAAAAAACCGAAAGTACGTGACACCCAGCGAGGATCGAACTCACTACTCAGTAGTAATTGTTCTAGCGAGACAAGCTTGCTAACCATTACACCGCCCCAAGGTGTCCAGTGATTATCCAAGCGTAGCTGAGATGTAGCACAAAACCGAAAGTACGTGACACCCAGCGAGGATCGAACTCAGCACTCAGTAGTAATTGTTCTAGCGAGACAAGCTTGCTAACCATTACACCGCCCCAAGGTGTCCAGTGATTATCCAAGTGTGGCTTAGATGTAGCACAAAACCGAAAGTACGTGACACCCAGCGAGGATCGAACTCACTACTCAGTAGTAATTGTTCTAGCGAGACAAGCTTGCTAACCATTACACCGCCCCAAGGTGTCCAGTGATTATCCAAGTGTGGCTTAGATGTAGCACAAAACCGAAAGTACGTGACACCCAGCGAGGATCGAACTCAGCACTCAGTAGTAATTGTTCTAGCGAGACAAGCTTGCTAACCATTACACCGCCCCAAGGTGTCCAGTGATTATCCAAGTGTAGCTTAGATGTAGCACAAAACCGAAAGTACGTGACACCCAGCGAGGATCGAACTCACTACTCAGTAGTAATTGTTCTAGCGAGACAAGCTTGCTAACCATTACACCGCCCCAAGGTGTCCAGTGATTATCCAAGTGTGGCTTAGATGTAGCACAAAACCGAAAGTACGTGACACCCAGCGAGGATCGAACTCACTACTCAGTAGTAATTGTTCTAGCGAGACAAGCTTGCTAACCATTACACCGCCGCAAGGTTTCCAGTGATTATCCAAGCGTAGCTGAGATGTAGCACAAAACCGAAAGTACGTGACACCCAGCGAGGATCGAACTCAGCACTCAGTAGTAATTGTTCTAGCGAGACAAGCTTGCTAACCATTACACCGCCCCAAGGTGTCCAGTGATTATCCAAGCGTAGCTGAGATGTAGCACAAAACCGAAAGTACGTGACACCCAGCGAGGTTCGAACTCACTACTCAGTAGTAATTGTTCTAGCGAGACAAGCTTGCTAACCATTACACCGCCCCAAGGTGTCCAGTGATTATCCAAGCGTAGCTGAGATGTAGCACAAAACCGAAAGTACGTGACACCCAGCGAGGATCGAACTCAGCACTCAGTAGTAATTGTTCTAGCGAGACAAACTTGCTAACCATTACACCGCCCCAAGGTGTCCAGTGATTATCCAAGTGTAGCTTAGATGTAGCACAAAACCGAAAGTACGTGACACCCAGCGAGGATCGAACTCAGCACTCAGTAGTAATTGTTCTAGCGAGACAAGCTTGCTAACCATGACACCGCCCCAAGGTGTCCAGTGATTATCCAAGTGTAGCTTAGATGTAGCACAAAACCGAAAGTACGTGACACCCAGCGAGGATCGAACTCACTACTCAGTAGTAATTGTTCTAGCGAGACAAGCTTGCTAACCATTACACCGCCCCAAGGTGTCCAGTGATTATCCAAGCGTAGCTGAGATGTAGCACAAAACCGAAAGTACGTGACACCCAGCGAGGATCGAACTCAGCACTCAGTAGTAATTGTTCTAGCGAGACAAGCTTGCTAACCATGACACCGCCCCAAGGTGTCCAGTGATTATCCAAGTGTAGCTTAGATGTAGCACAAAACCGAAAGTACGTGACACCCAGCGAGGATCGAACTCAGCACTCAGTAGTAATTGTTCTAGCGAGACAAGCTTGCTAACCATGACACCGCCCCAAGGTGTCCAGTGATTATCCAAGTGTAGCTTAGATGTAGCACAAAACCGAAAGTACGTGACACCCAGCGAGGATCGAACTCAGCACTCAGTGGTAATTGTTCTAGCGAGACAAGCTTGCTAACCATGACACCGCCCCAAGGTGTCCAGTGATTATCCAAGTGTAGCTTAGATGTAGCACAAAACCGAAAGTACGTGACACCCAGCGAGGATCGAACTCAGCACTCAGTAGTAATTGTTCTAGCGAGACAAGCTTGCTAACCATTACACCGCCCCAAGGTGTCCAATGATTATCCTAGTGTTGCTTAGATGTAGCATAAAACCGAAAGTACTTGACACCCAGTGAGGGTCGAACTAACCTCTCAGTAGTAATTGTTCTAGCGAGACAAGCTTGCTAACCATTACACCGCCCCAAGGTGTCCAGTGATTATCCAAGTGTAGCTTAGATGTAGCAAAAAACCGAAAGTACGTGACACCCAGCGAGGATCGAACTCAGCACTCAGTAGTAATTGTTCTAGCGAGACAAGCTTGCTAACCATTACACCACCCCAAGGTGTCCAGTGATTATCCAAGCGTAGCTGAGATGTAGCACAAAACCGAAAGTACGTGACACCCAGCGAGGATCGAACTCACTACTCAGTAGTAATTGTTCTAGCGAGACAAGCTTGCTAACCATTACACC
>OZ038509.1:19846416-19948916 GCA_964036315.1 Acanthosepion esculentum | reverse complement strand
TTTTGTTTTATTAACACAGGCTCTAATTTGGGACCAGAGAAAATCTCTCTTATATACGGGTTTCTCTTATATCCGGGTCTCTTATATCCGGGTTACACTATATATATATATATATATATATATATATATATATATATGTATGTATGTATGTATGTATACCGCGTGTGGCAGTAAAAATGTTCTAATAGTGTAACGCGAAAATTGTGCAACTGTTAGATTAAGCTCTGAAACGTTGTCTCTAATAAATGATTAAAGATATATTACTGGAATTCTCCAAGTTTTTATAACACTATTAGACTCAACTTTGAGCAAAAAGAATGTATAATTACTCTCAAAGCTTAATAGAAGAATTGTGATGAGATCCAACATGAAAGAAAATGACATGTTCATAATTAATTAATCATAGCTAAAGATCGAAAGATCATGAAAGATTGAACTAAATTTCATATATATATATATATATATATATATTATTAAAGGGTTATTTTCTAACTTATTCAAGATGCTCTTACCTCTCTCTAACCTTCTAATATTCAGTACTGGAGTAACAAAATGCTTCACAGATTTCACATATTTCATTTTCAAGACTTTTTTCACTGCTCTTTGGACTGTCATAGCTGAAACTCCTCTTTCACGTGCCAATCGTCTTATGAATTGAGTTGGATCTTTTCTAATTGATCTCTTTAGCTCTAAGTTGAAATGATGATGCCTCTTCCTGTTGTGACTTCCTGATCGAGTTTTCCTCTCTACTGTTCCCTCTTTTCTTAAACTTATTCACCGTTCTCTTGATAGTTCTTGAATGGACTTTGAAGATGGAAGCCAGCGTATGAATGTTGGTACCATCACCGAGGGCCTGAACGTTCTTTTCCCTTTTAGCATTTACATAGTGGGTCTGGCGCAAAATGATTTTAACCTGTTCTTTTCCTAGCTGAATAACCCAGAGGGTTTTTCAGTGATTCTTATAACAAATAGTGTCAAAATGGCTGAACGTCTTATCTGAAATTCTGAAAAAAAGATATCAAAGATATTAAACATCTTTTTTTTTTAAGATATTAAACATCTTGTGGGATGGACAATTATGCTGTAACACGATTTAGACAATTTTGATGATAGACCCGCTATATATATATATATATATATATATATATATATATATATATATATATATATATATATATATATTTGAACGATAAAAATTATTAGAAAAATCAATTAAAATCTTCAGACACACTGGGTTGTAGATTAATATTCTTATGCTTTTATTATTATTATTTCATTTATATTCCTCGACTAGTTTCGACCAACATGGCCATCATCGGGAGAGAAAAAAATATATATCCCACCCGGTTAAAAATATACAGGAAAGTGGGCAACAGGAGTTTTTAAGAATATTTATATATATTTACACTATTTAACTTTTTCGAACCGTTGTCCTCATCTTTATTGTTATATTCCCGACGTTTCGACCGTTGTACGCCCCAGCCATCTTCAAATGTTATACTTTGTAATTTGGAGCCGAACCCTTTATTTAGTCCACGCGGGTAGATTGTTTTAATCCACATGTCATGCCTTTTATCAGTTTCAGTTAATTCCCTTTAGTAACGCAAATCTCCAACATTTTTGTTCACGTCTGCTGTGGCCAGGTATCTTTTATCCACTGAATGTATATATATATATATATATATATATATATATATATATATATATATATATATATATATATAACACAGTCATGCTTAATTAATCCTTCTAAGTCCGAATTAGGATTAATCTAAAAAAAATTCTCAAAAATTAACAATATCTGTACAACAACAATATCCTGTCAACCTTTGAAAAGACTCCTCCGACACAATTCAATGGTTCCGAAATCTCACAAATTTGCTTACAAAGAGCCGGTCACCTGGACCTGATGAACAGCGTCCCCAACACCTTCAGATAGAATAAAGAGTGTGCTCTGGCCAAAACAGAGAACCAGCTCGCACTAAAATCCATAGCACAGGTCGGATTATTTATCAAGCGATACGCTATAGAAGATCCGTATGTATTTCGAATGGTATCACCAAACGAAAGATTTTTGTTGAGTATTTTAACAGGTACGTCCTATTTAATCCTAACATCTAAACGCTGTGTCGTTCTACCTACGCAGTCGAGTCCACAACTATATTTAAAATAATAAATAACGGAATTAATAGGGTGTGTGGGGGGGGGGGTAGAACGTCTTTACACATAGATGAAAGGACAGACTTGGTTTGAAAAACAACTTGAACGTTAGCTGCATAATAACACTCACGTGAACGAAATGAAATCCGCTTGGCGAAGGACTCACTAACCCTAACCCAACCACGGTAAACGAAGATAGACCCGACATTTACCAACCGTAGCAAGTTTAATTTTATTAAACCTGGCAGTCTTATCCCGAATAACCGATTGAACAATGTCCGACGGATAACCATTGTTCACAAGGATACCAGTTAAACAACTAATTTAATCTTTCAAGGTGTTATCTGAACAAATCATTAATAATAAAATTAAACTGGCTACGGTTGGTAAATGTCCGGTCTATCTTCGTTTACCATGGTTGGATAGGATTAGTGAGTCCTTCGCCAAGCGGATTTCATTTCGTTCACGTGAGTGTTATTATGCAGCTAACGTTCGTGTTGTTTTTCAAACCAAGTCTGTCCTTTAATCTATGTGTAAAGACGCTCTCCCCCACACACACACATACACAAACACCATTATTTATTATTTTAGATGTAGTTGTGGACTCGACTGCGTAGGTAGAACGACACAACGTTTAGATGTTAGGATTAAATAGGACGTACCTGTTAAAATACTCAACAAAACCTTTTCGTTTGGTGATACCATTCAAAATACATACGGGTCTTCTATAGATACAGATACGGATACTTATTGAACTTAAATCTGTGGACTATTAACCTTAGTAGCAATATAGTAGATAATTCAAATTCTATTAACTTTACTTAGTTTTTAAAATCTCTTTGTATCCGGTTAAACTTTAATAAGTTTATTTAAATTATAACAATTTTGGACTGTTGCTTATTTCATTCATGCATATCTTAGTGCTTTTATTAATTATTTATGGAGAATCTCATGGAAAATTATATATTAGAAAACACACACACATATATGATGGACTCTCCAGTCGTTTTCGACGTATGAGTGTCTTTCAATTCAGTTTTAAATCCTGTACCTGTTCCCGTCGGCTTAACTCTCGCCAGTGGACTTCTTGCTCAGGTGGAATAGCAAAGAAGAAACACAGAACTGAAGTGCAGACTATCTACACAAAAGATTTGTTTAGAGTGGTGAAGGCTTGTGTAGAACCAGCCCCACTTATTGGAAGTGCTGATAACAAGGAGTTGGTGCAAATATTTGCCACGAACGCAATGAACAACACCCTCAGGCTTTATTATCACGGAGTTATGCCTTCTCCGGCACTACCATTACACAGAAGAATGAAGCGCCTTTCGATAGTAATTTGACGTGATTTAGTGCGCCTGCTGAAGCGGTTCACAGGATTTGGTGCTTTAGGGGATGGATGAAGACCAGTGTTGCCTGTCCATCTTAATAATAAATGCAGCAGCCGCGTAACAAAGGTACTACTCCTACATACTGCCACCTACACGCATAGAACATACACTGTTCTATGTCTTTTTTTACAAATACTTTCACGGTAATTGCTCCAATGAGCTGCTTTCGCTGGTTCCCAGCCTTCATGAATTCAAGCGTCCTACGAGGCTGGCATCCCGCACCCACCCATTCACTGTTGAAACTGTTAAATGTAGACGTCTCTTCTACTCCAATAGCTTCATGTCTCGCACCTCTCGCCTGTGGAACACCCTTCTTTATTCATGTTTCCCTGACAACTATAAGCTCCAACTATTCAAATGTAACGTCAATCGACATCTCCAGTTGCCTTGATCTATCCACTTCCCTTCTCCACATCCTTTCCTCTATCACTCCTATCTACTCTCGCTCCAAATCTTCTGTAACCCCTTGCCTTGATCTATCCACTATCCTTCTCCACATCATTTCCTCTATCACTCCTATCTGCTCCCGTTCCAAATCTTCTGTAACCCCTTGCCTAGATCTATCCACTATCCTTCTCCACATCATTTCCTCTATCACTCCTATCTGCTCTCGCTCCAAATCTTCTGTAACCCCTTGCCTTGATCTATCCACTATCCTTCTCCACATCCTTTCCTCTTTCACTCCTATCTGCTCTCGCTCCAAATCTTCTGTAACCCCTTGCCTTGATCTATCCACTATCCTTCTCCACATCATTTCCTCTATCACTCCTATCTGCTCTCGCTCCAAATCTTCTGTAACCCCTTGCCTTGATCTATCCACTATCCTTCTCCACATCCTTTCCTCTATCACTCCTAATTGCTCCCGTTCCAAATCTTCTGTAACCCGTTGCCTTGATCTATCCACTATCCTTCTCCGCATCCTTTCCTCTATCACTCCTATCTGCTCTCGCTCCAAATCTTCTGTAACCCCTTGCCTTGATCTATCCACTATCCTTCTCCACATCCTTTCCTCTATCACTCCTATCTGCTCTCGTTCCAAATCTTCTGTAACCCCTTGCGTGCTAGTGGCTTCCAGCCTTGCTTGGGGTGAAAAAAAATGTTATACATAGAACATACTATGTTCTATGCATGTTCTCTCTCTCTCTCTCTCTCTCTATATATATATATATATATATATATATATATATATATATAAATATAAAAGTGGACATGGAAGTCAGCACTTAGAGGCGACAGTCTGTTTCATGCTAGTGCAATCGTCAGGCGACTAGTGCTGTTATTTTTCTCGGCTGTTTATATAAGGGTCAGTGGTGCATTATGGGTAGTATATTTCGGCGGGTACTTTTACCGGAAGTCGCTTATTTGTTTATTTATTTATGTCAAATTATTTTGCTTGTTTTTTTGTTTGTTTTTTTATTTTTATTTTTTATCTTATATATTTATTTATTTATTCTTTTATTTTGATCGGTGTTTTTGGTTAACGTAGTAAAAAAATTTGTTTATATAGCTTATTGTTGGTAGTCTATAATGGCCGCCATTTACCGGAAATCGCTTGTTCGCTTATTTATTTGGGTCAAATTGTTTTGCTTATTATTTTTATTTTTATTTGTATAACAGTTATAACTTTCGTCCGTTCTTTTGTTTTGATTTTATTTCGCATATTCTAACAGGTGTGGTTTTGTGATTTGTTTGGAGTAGTTTATTTTGCTTATTTTATTGTTGTTTGTTTATATATTTATTTATTTTTCTATTTTAAGTTACGTAGTAAAAATTTGTTTTCATGTCTACATTTTGAGATTAGCTCGAGAAAAATAACAGCACTAGTCGCCTGACGATTGCACTAGCATGAAACAGACTGTCGCCTCTAAGTGCTGACTTCCATGTCCACTTTTATATTTTATATTTACACACGCTCTATCTCTGATATTGAGCACTTTACCCCATAAATATAGCACACTTTAAGACTATATTTCTGCATATATATATATATATATATATATATATATATATATATATATATATATATATATATATATATGGTTTTATTTTGAATAGATTTTTTACGGTTAATTTGAAATCTTTAGCTAGGTACTGAATATGTTTGAATATTGGCACATTCTCTGCTTTCCTGTCCCTTTTGACTTCAACCTGTCCTGTGAGTGTCAAATAATGCCCCAGGGCTCGCTACGCAGACCAACCCACTTTTTGGCTTACATCTGCCTAAGGGTATCCTCCGATCATTTGTGAGTATCTGTGCTGATGATACAACGGTATATGTATGCACCTCAAGACTCTAGTCGACGGGAGCTCGGCAGCTGATCTCTCATCTGATCTAGCTCTAACAGCTCAGCGTGGAAAAACAGGCTGGTCATATTCTATACCTCGAAGACCAAAACTGGTTATATTCCATCATCACTGACCGGACCATGAGCTATCACCAATTACGATGAATGGATGTTCCCTCAGGCCTCGGGGAACTTGTACATATGATCCATCGCTAAAGATCCTGGGAAAATGGTCTGTTCCCTGTACCGCTCCAGTAAGTATCTGACTCATCCTTACCTGACTCCCGTCCTTGGTAAGACGATAAACTACATCTGCATCTTGGGTAAGACGATAAACTACATCCAACAGCAAGGCCTCCGATCAGGATGTTTTGAAGAGTGTGGAACCACCTCTTAATTGCTGGTGTTCCTAGGTCCATCCTGAGTCGGTGTGGTAGCACCTGTTTGGGTCCCAGCTACGGGCAAATTGTAAACCGTCAAACTGGGAGCAAAACGTGTAAAAATAGGATTTAATGCCAGCAATACATTTTTGTATAAAATTATTACCAGCAATGAATTTCTGAAGAAAAAAATTATTACTCGCAATACATTTTTGGAAAAAAATCTTACTAGCAATCACTTTTGAAACAGAAAAATTACCAGCAATAAATCTTTTGGAAAAAAAATATTACTAGCAATAAAAATCTTGTCGGTATTAAATAACTGCTGTGGTCATGTTAGGACCAGAAATAGAGACACAAAGAGAGGAATTGAGTTAAACAAATATATTAACAGAAACAGTAATACAAACGAGAGTGTTACAGCAAGAATGTTTGGCCCGACTCTCAGAGCTGACTGTTGGAAAATTCCCTTTCGAAAAGGCAGAACCTGCTCCTATTTATACCTGGGAGAGTCCATGCGTGCGTGGGTAAATTACCATAACAACTATGAAAATGCACTGGGAATGATTTTTACTATAATAATGCGTTGGCCAATGATTTTTACTATGAAAATGCATTGGTGATGATTTTTATTATAAAAATGCATTGGAAATGATTTTTACTATGAAAAGGCATTGATCAATTATTTTTACTCTGTAAAGGCATTGGAAATTATTTTTACGTTGGAAATGCATTGGAAATGTTTTTTACGATGAAAATGCATTGGAAATGATTTTTACTATGAAAATGCATTGGCCAATGATTTTTACTATGAAAATGCATCGATCAATTATTTTTACTCTGAAAAGGCATTGGAAATTATTTTTACGTTGGAAATGCATTGGAAATGTTTTTTACGATGAAAATGCATTGGAAATGATTTTTACTATTGTTGTGGCTTTTGTTAAAGTCACAAAGAGAGGAATGGAGTTAAACAAATATATTGACAGAAACAATAATACAAGCATATACAAACGAGAGTGTTACAGCTAGAATGTAAGGCCTGACTGTCAGAGATGACTGTTGGAAAATTCCCTTTCGAAAAGGCAATACCTGCTCCTATATATAGCTGGGAGTCGCCATGTGCGTAAGTAAATTACCATAACAATAACCCATTCTGGTGTTGATATGTCATAAAAAAAAAAACCAAACCTTCTATCCTCTTACCTTTACAGGAACCAAATCAGGCTTAAATAGGAATACCAGTGTCATATATGGACAGGAGCTACACAGTCTTCACTTTCTAGTCTCGATAGAGTCCCAAAGTGTCTCCGCGTCCTTGTGGGTAATAAATTAGTTTCCACGCTACAACCCCTTTCCCGTAGACGAAACATCGCAAGCCTCTCACTACTCTCTCGCTATTTCCATGGAAAGTGCCCAGACGAACTACATTCCATAGTTCTACCTGTTCTAACCTTCAAGGCTAAGACCCGCCATGCCACGCCCATTATAGCGAACCAACCTCATTCCCTTTGTATTTCATTCGTGAAATGTAATTTCCACTTGAGCAGCTTCACCTCATGAACCGCTGCTCTGTGGAAACCGAATCCCAAGAGGTTGTTTTTTTCCCGATCTCCGCAATCTAAGTTTAACCGTTATCCTCCCCACATATCTGCATAAACTGTGCCTCTTACTCTGTAACATTCTACTTTGAGTGACTCCCGGGCCTTGTACAGGATACGCAATAAGATGGACGGCCGACGAAAAAGATTGAAGAAAAAACGACAGAAATGTATTTCTTTACAAGTGACAATATACGTTTGGTTTATACAAGAAAAAGAATAGAAAATCAACCCCAGTAGATAAGCGTCCATCTTGATTTTAGCAGAAGTCTGATTAATATCAGTTTTCCCGCCAAATTGACTTTAGCGTAAATGATGTCACAATAAAATGACGCCATGAATGTATGAATCCTCAATACATATATATATGGAGACAAAAGGGAGAAGAGTATAGCAAGAAGAAAATGTCGAAAATAATTCAATTATTAGTTATACGATAATAAATGGTTTTCGTCACATATTGCCTGCGGGAAATCATCGCTCTGAGATTTGTGTAAATTGATCCAAACTATTTTCTTTTGATATCATCAACCATATTCAGTCTTATTTTCTGCAACATACTCGTAGAAAATACGACTAAAATGAGAAAAAAAAAGGAAATAATGATGGAAGCATTAATACTTCGAGCACTGACCACCGCTTTACCGGTGCTAGAGAAAAATGACGTAATGCCTAACCAACGGCTGGACGGTACTAAAGAAAAATGACGTAATGCCTAACCACCGGATGAACGGTGGTAGAGAAAAATGACGTAGTGTATAACCACCGGATGAACAGTGGTATAGAAATGACGTAATGCCTAACCACCGGCTGAACGGTGCTAGAGAAAAATGACGTAATGCCTAACCACCGGCTGAACGGTGGTAGAGAAAAATGACGCAATACCTAACCACCGGCTGACCAGTGGTAGAGAAAAATGACGTAATGCCTAACCACCGGCTGAACGGTGGTAGAGAAAAATGACGTAATGCCTAACCACCGGCTGAACGGTGGTAGAGAAAAATGACGTAATGCCTATCCACCGGCTGAACGGTGGTAGAGAAAAATGACGCAATGCCTAATCACCGGATGAACGGTGGTAGAGAAAAATGACGTAATGCCTAACCACCGGCTGAACAGTGGTAGAGAAAAATGACTTAATGCCCAGCCACCCGTTGAACGGTAGGTAAACACTTGCGTCCTGTTTTGCTATTGGTTGCCTTATTTTGAAGAGCCAATCAGAAAAGCCGTAATATTCTGATGTCATCGAACGTTATACCAACATGTCTGCGCCTTTTTATTGTTTTTTGTGAGTGTGTTTTGGAAAAAAAAAATCGTTTTTCGTATGAAGTGCGCAGAGTCTCAACCTGGACCGTCAGGGAAACAACCAGGAACTTATATTTTTGTAACTATTTTTATATCTACTGTGAAACATTACACGCCAATTATTTGCGAATTTTGACTCAGGAGCTCAGGCAGAAGGATTAAAATTGTACAGGAACGCAGGTCTCAAAAGGTTAATAATGAAATGATAAAAGCCAACACGAAGTAATATTTTGAACAGTCGAATACATTGTTCTACATGGCTGTGACTGTTCGCAGCTGCTGTCAAACTCTTTGCTTTTGGGCAGAGAGGAACCCGAACGAATCTGTGCCGAAGGGCAGTTTCGTCCGGGCAGGTAGACAGACCCGAACCCGCAAGTAACTATAAACAATTTTTTTCTATCCACTGCAAGCCGCAATGATGGTGAAAGCATTACCTCGAACCATCGCCAGTGAGACACGCTGCAAAAGCCACTCCGTTTCGTGAGGCTCGTCCCTTAATCGAGGCGCAATCACGCCAAGTAACGCCATCGAACGAGGGCCAATAACCACTGAAGTTTCCACTGCCGCAGGAGTAAAAGAAAATCTATCAGCAAGAGAAGAATAATTAACTATTTGTTTTATCTCTGCGTCCCGGGTGACGAACCCCAGTTCAACCGCAGACCTGATCAAATTACCGGCCGAAAATGTATCCGCACGGGTTGCATCCCAAATCAACGACTTACCCGGTATACATATATATATATATATATATATATATATATGAAAAATTTCACAGAGTTAACCTGTAGAAAAAGACAATATTTATAAATGTAAAAGACAATAGGAAAACTGCCATGGTAGCCGACACGTTTCGTCTAATGTGGACTTTCTCAAGACAAAAAACGAAATGAATTTATTAAATTTTTTTTTTGAACAATGAGTAATTTATTTATTGAAATAAAAAGTTTGAACAAAGTAACTATAAACAATTTTTTTTTGGCTATCCTCTTCCAGCCGCAATGATGGAAAAAGCATTACCCCGAACCATCGGCATTGAGACACGTTGCAAGAGCCAATCCGTTTCGCGAGAGGAATTAGGAGAGATAAGAAAACGATAAAACATACTAGCAGCTAAAAAAAGAAGAGGAAGTTGTGGAGAGCCATAATCGCCCTGTTCTTGAAGGCACCTCGTTGTTGTTGTCGGCACCCGCTTAAACCGAGCATCCTTGCTCTCTATTCCCTTTCTCTCTTCTGGTGGCGGTGGCGGAGATGGCTTGGCCAGAAGCACCTCCTTCGCGGTCTAAGGTGGATTGAGACAGTCGAGATCTGGCAAACCTGGATGCATCGGCCTGTCGGATGCTTGGTCTACTCATGTCCGCCTTGGTTACGTCAGCCCGACTGCTGCTGCTCGCGTCCGCCGGTTTGTCCATTGAGATGGTGTGAATCTTTGCCTATTGCGGCAAGGTTTTCGGGGGTTGGTCGCGTTCAGTTTCGTCCTTCCCCTTCGACTTTACCGCCATGTGTGGCTCTACAAGAAATGGAACTCCAGACGGCTTCGCTCTTAGGATCACTGCGCGAAGCAAGCTCTCTACCACGACAAGGAGCGGCTATATATACAGTGTTGTTCGATAAAAGTAAAATTTTTTCGCCTATTGTTTTGGGGGTCAAACTAATTTTTAATCTTCCTGATATAAAGACCCCTTCCCGACCACCTAGTAAAAAAATTTTCTCACCCTAAGGTATTCTATTGATAATTATAATTTTGGATATAAATGAGATTTAGGGAAAAACTATGTGCAAAAAAAGTGACTCACTTATTTCCTGCATCTAGTAATCAATAGAAACATAACCGAACAGCTTTAAATAAAGAATAATAGAGGTACAATTTATTTATAATAGGTTAATATAGTTCGAAATATTTAATAATCTATGGGTCCTTTATTTTGAATAACCTTTTCAACCCTTTTTGCCATTGACTAGATTAGGTTCTAGCAAATCTTATGTCCAAGCATTGAATTCCATTCGGATATGAAATTCACCATCAAATCCTCTTTGTTGCTCAACTGCTTTCTCGAGAGCCTGTACTTTATAATGCTCCATAAGTTTTCTATGGGGTTGAGGTCAGTTGATTGGGGTGGCCATGTCATAACACTCACCTGCTTCTCATCAAAGTATTCCTTCATCAATTTTGATTTGTGACAGGGAGCATTATCCTGCATAAAAATGAGCTTGGTGGGGTCAATTTGCACCCTTTCAGCAGAAGGGAGCGGACAAGACTCATAAAATTCTCTTGTACTGCTCGTTCCTGAGGGTCCTTTAAATAGGTTTTAAGAAACCAGTTCCATGAAAAGAAAAGCATCCCCAGAACATTATACTGAATGGATGCTTGACAGTACTTACTGCTAAATTCAAAGAGCTTTCAAAGCTTCTTCTTCGGATTTTAGATCGCTTATCCTTTGAATTTAGCTCAACTCTCGTTTCATCGGAGAAGAGAACATTTAGTAAAAAAAAAACAAAATCAGGTGAGTCACTTTTATCGAACAGCACTGTATATTTTACACTGGATGTCGGAATGAACAATTCGTAAGCAAATGTAACACAGAGAAGAGTAAGAGTCAAAGTGATTTGTGTCCGCTGATGGCAGAGTCAGTGTTCAGAAATCTGCGTGATATTGTTTTCCAATGGAGAAAAAAAAAGGGAGAGAATGAGAACGCAATCTAATTGCGTAAGCGATGAAAGAACTAAAGTAGAATCTATGACTTGCTAATATTTTACAATATTTCAATCTGTACTGAAAGAAAGAGAAAATCGAATGGTTGGTTCAATTTATACAAATATCAGAGCGATTATTTCCCGCGGGCAAATGTGATAAAAACCATTTATTATAGGATAACTGAAAATTGAATTATTTCCGCCATTATCCTCTTGCTACATTCTTCTTCCTTTTATTCTCTCTCTCTCTCTCTCTCTCTCTCTCCCTCTCCCTATATATATATATATATATATATATATATATATATTATGAATGTATGAATATATATTACTATAAATATTATATACATATATATATATATGATATCATTATTTTATAATATATATTATATTGTATATATATGAATATATATGAATATATATATGGATATATATGTACATATAAATATGTTATATATTATTATATACACATATACCCATATATATATTCACATATATATATGTGTGAATATATATATGTATATGTATATAATAATATATAACATATTTATATATTCATATATATTCATATATATAGTAATATATATTCAAATATATACAATATAATATATATATAATAAAATGATATCATATATATATGTACATAATATCTATAGTAATATATATTCATACATATATAGTAATATATAAATTATCATATAATCATAGTCATATATAAATTATCATATATATATAATAATATAATAATCATATATATATAATAGTAATATATATTCATATATATATACAGTATACTATATATATATATATATATATATATATATATATATATATATATATATATATGGTAAATATTATATAGTAAATGCTAATAAACGGTGGATTCTAAATATGTTCTTTCTCTACATTTGGATATATACATAGTAGAAATAACGAAGATATATTACACGGAATAATAACACAAGATGTGGAAGGTGTTAGTATGACTGTCAGTCTGGTTTGGAGTGAACTACTATCGGCTCGACTCGATTCGTCCCTCTCTCTTGAGAGGCGTAGTATACATAGTGTTAGGAAGAGTTCATTCTGTAGTTATAGGTAAGGACCCATAACATTTACAGATTATTTCTATCGCAAATACAAATAAAGTTATAATTTTTTTAAAGTGCACACGAACTTTATGGACACCCTGTATATAAAAGTGAACAAAATAAGATTTCGAAAAGCTAGAGGAAGTGACCGTGTGTGGAAAGTCAAATACGAACTTGAATTAATTATACAAATAAAAAGAATGTTCGTGTCACGCAAAGCACGAATATTTTGTAGAAAAAACAGAGAACATGAAATATTGAATGGAGTCTTGAATGAGAATCGATTCGAATCATTTTTCCCTCCCAATGTTGGCAGCCAGAATTTGAATGTTGAACAAAGAGCTCAATAGAGAATCATTGGTAGAATTGTGGAGAAAAGTAATGGTCAACAATAGTCCAATTGTCGTATCCATAAATAATGTAAGTATGGTTATGTCCATCATCATCGTTATTGGTTCTCGGATGTTTTATAAGGAGGAGGCGGTGCCGTATTTTTGCTAACTGAATCTCTGCGGAATCGGTCCGCTTTCAGATAATTCACGTTCTTATTAATTCCTTGGTAGTTTCGTGTTCTGTCGTGCAGTATTAAGTCGACACTGCCGAGCTATGCGTCGCTAGAAAAAAATCTCCTTTCGTTTCAGCCATATTATTATTATTATTTTTATTTCCTTTCATTTCTGGCGTTTACACATTTCTTTCCGGGTCCGCCCAGGGACCTAGTTTAGAAATGGCATCATGACACTTTCTACTGACAAAAAAAAATTTACATAGATAAAGCCCTTCGTAAAGTGTGGGCTGTACTTGTCAAAACAATTTGTTGTATCTCTCTGAGGCATGGACTTCCAGGAATCCCTTCAATTAGTCTACTGGAATCTTTTCCAAAAAAATCCTAGGGCTTCAACTACAACAGGGATTGTTGATGTTCCCATGTTCCACATTTTTGAGATTTCAATTTCAAGGTCCTTGTATTTTGGCAGCTTTTCGAATATCTTCAAAGATGCATTGCACTCTGCAGGGACTGCCATATCAATAAGGAGGCACTTTTTTGTTTGTGGTCTTTAATAACAATGTCTGGGCGGTGAGCTTTGATTGTTTTGTCAGTGTGTATTGTGTAGTCCCATAGAATTGTAACAGGTCCTATTTCCGTAACCGGGTCTGGGTGGTGTTCATACCAGTTTCTTTCAATTTCCTTCTCGTAGAAGTTTCAAATTTTCCAGTGCTGATATTGGCCCACTCTGTCATGCCGGGTTTTATACTCAGTGGGTGCCAATATCGTGCAACCTGATACAAGATGATCAATTGTTTCTGGATATTTATCACAGAATCTGCATTTGGGGCTAACACAATATTTTAGTATATGTACTTGATAATTCCTAGTTAACAAGCATTGGTCCTGTGCAGCAAAGATAAAACCTTCGGTTTCAGCTTTCAACCCTGCACTACGTAGCCACTGATGGGTACGGTTTTTGTCCACGTCAGCTTGTTAGGTACGGGTAGAGTATTGGCCATGAAGAGCTTTATCTTGCCAATGTTTCTGTATCTGGTCGGTTGCATTTGTCTTTGCTTTCTTTTTTCTAATAGTTTCTTTTCTCGCACTTCTCGCATGTGGAACTTTCTTACATTTTCTTGCTTCATTACCACCACTGCAGACTTTCGCAGACAAAATTTTTTTCTATTACTATTATTATTATTATTATTATTATTATTATTTCTTTTGATTTCCGTTGTATACATATTTCCTTCCGGGTCCCAATCAGAGACGTAAGGTCAGAAATGGCTTCATGACATTTTCCACTGATCATGCCTTGTATAGCATCAGGGCACTTATTATTATTATTATTATTATTAGCAGTAGTAGTAGTAGTAGTAGTAGTAGTAGTAGTAGTATTTCTTTTGATTTCTATTGTATACACATTTCCTTCCGGGTACCAACCAGAGACCTAAGGTCAGAAATGGCTTCATGACATTTTCCACTGATCATGCCTTGTATAGCATCAGGGCACTTATTATTATTATTATTATTATCACTATCAGTAGTAGTAGTAGTAGTAGTAGTAGTAGTAGTAGTAGTAGTAGTTCTTTTGATTTCCGTTGTATACACATTTCCTTCCGGGTACCAATCAGAGACCTAAGGTCAGAAATAGCTTCATGACATTTTCCACTGATCATGCCTTGTATAGCATCAGGGCATTTATTATTATTATTATTATTATTATTATTATTAGCAGTAGTAGTAGTAGTAGTAGTAGTAGTAGTATTTCTCTTGATTTCTATTGTATACACATTTGCTTCCGGGTACCAACCAGAGACCTAAGGTCAGAAATGGCTTCATGACATTTTCCACTGATCATGCCTTGTATAGCATCAGGGCATTTATTATTATTATTATTATTATTATTATTATTATTATTATTATTATTATTATTATTATTATTATCACTAGCAGTAGTAGTAGTAGTAGTAGTATTTCTTTTGATTTCCGTTGTATACACATTTTCTTCCGGGTACCAACCAGAGACCTAAGGTCAGAAATAGCTTCATGACATTTTCCACTGATCATGCCTTGTATAGCATCAGGGCATTTATTATTATTATTATTATTATTATTATTATTATTATTATTACCAACCATAGTCTTAAGTTCAGAAATAGTTTCATGACATTTTCCACTGATCATTTTTGTTCAAAAAACCCCTAAGATGTCACAATTTACATATATAAAGCTCTTCGTATTCTGTGAGCTCTACTTGCGAGTATAATTTTTTTTTATTTCTTTAAAGCTATTAGGAATCCCTTCACTGATTCTATCGGGACCTTTTCCAATTAACCCAAGGGTTCCAACTACAATTGGAACTATTGGTGTTCTCATGACATTTTCCACTGATCCTTTTTGTAATAAAAAAAAACCCAAAGATGACACATTTTAAGTAGATAAAGACCTTCGTAATATATGAGCTCTACTTGTGAGTAAAATTTATGGGCTACCAGGAATCGATTCACATATTCTATCGGACCCTTTTCCAATTAATCCGAGGGCTCCAACTACAATTGGGATTGTTGATGTCTTCATGTGCCATCCACGTTTCCGTGGGTATCGCTAGTTTAAACTATTGGGCATTAGCAAGCTGTCTGTGTAATGAAGTGTGCGGCAGAAATACCTACCACATAGACCTTCCCAAAAATATCTTCCACCTAATGATAAAAGATTAATAGCAATGGTGTCTTTATCTCGTTATGTGGGAGGCATTTCTGGGAGTTATATACAGGAGACATTTCTACCGCACTTTGTCTATTGAATTTTATATAAAACTAGACTAAAAGGTCACCAGTTGTGTCACTAATGGTTCACGTTATAAACCACTGAAGTTGATTTACCTGCTAAACATGTTTTTGTTTTCTTATGTATTTCACTCTATCCAATGTACAGGTATTATGGATAGGGTAGCAAGCTCCATAAATATCAGCCAGTGCAGCTGGATGCTCGAGATAAATTCACATGCTCAGAGGTCCTTTGTTCACCTACAAGATGCATCCGGTTTCATGTACCAATTCTTACATTTTATACAGCTAGTGTATGACAGCTTGGAAACCAAACACTAAGTTCCGGTTGCACAGGAAATTGAGACGAATTACAATGTGCCGTTTTCTAAGAACAGGAATTTGTTTAAATTTGAAAACAGGGGTTCCCAACCTATGACGTTATCACCCACTTTGACATGGAAAAGTTTTCCACTGCCCACCTATATAGTAAATATTTAAAATACAGAAATGGGTAAATTATGTTTCAACAGGCACATACCTGCCTTGATAAATTTGAAATGTGATTAAAAAAAAAAAGTAAAAACAATTTTATACTAAACTAGACTACCCGTGACCCACTGGATCACTGACAATTCAGGGTATAAAACACTGAAGATGATTTCAACGTTCCATTCAAATGAAAGTTATTTTTATTATGCCTCAGTTAAATATTTAAATTCACTTATGTTATCCTTGATCTGGTTTACAAGTTCATGTTTAACATTGACAGCATTTAATAGGAATAGAACTTCCGGGATAAACTTTTAATTTTAATTTTTTAAATATGTCAAAAAATATTTTTTTAAATATTTAAAATATTGTTTGTTTAAAGAAAGCTGAAATATAAATAATTACTCTACATTAACAACTTGACGAAACAGCAAAGCGGGATCTCTTTGTGTCTGTCTTTAAATTGAAAATATTTTAATTAAAAAAAAACTGTCTGTTTGAAGACAGTTTAAATAAATAAAAAACTTTTACTGTATAAACAACTTGTATTTTTAAATGTAATTCACTTAAATCAGATTAACTTAAATCATTATGCGCTGGACGGACGGACGCACCACGCAAGCACGCACGCAATCACCGATTTTATTAGTATATACATATAGATAAATATAAAATAATTTTAGCCTGCAGATTCTTCTCGACTTCGGGTGTAAATATTTTTAATATATTATATTTAATGTAATGCCCTAAGCGCCATTACCTTTCATTTTTAATCAGTTTATTATTTGATATATTTCTTTGGTTTATTACCGTTCGCGCTTAAAAACTGAAATCAATTTCTTGCGGTCGACCCGGCGGCCATATTGTCGTCTGCATTTCGAAAGAGATGCGATGAACAAAACTGAATGATCAAGGTTAGCTTTCGAAAAGTCCATCGCCGACGTTTACAAAATCGGATTGATATATTTGTCGGCTAGAAACGCCGCCGGGCTCGGTTAGGTGAGTAAACCTGTCGGAGAAAGCGTTGTATGATACCGCAGGGAAAACTATTGGTTTTTGCCTTAGATTTTTCGGAGGGTTCGTTTCGTTTTAATTTTTTTTTTTTTTCTTCTTTTTTCTTTGCGATTGGACTTTAAAAGAAAAAACAGCGAGAAACAGGGAATGTATTGTGAATTTGTATGAGAGAAAATTAAAAAGAAATAAGAATGATATATATAAAAAATAAGAATGATATATATATACATATATATATATATATATGTATATGTATATATATATATATATATATATATATATATATATATATAATAATAATAATAATAATAATAATAATAATAATAATAATGGACTCTCCCGTCGATTTCACATATGAGGATTTGACAACTTAAATGATTCAGTTATGAAATTTTGTGTGATAATCTTAAGTGGCACCTAAGACCCGCTAGTGATTTACAAAGGAGGCTACATATGGAGCTAGAGTAAGGATTGTGGGATGAGATCACTGTTAGATTGGCTGACCTTTTAGATCTTGCTCTCGCTTCTTGAAGACCATTCAGACAAGCTGATTGAAAACTGATGAGTCCACTAAAACACATTGATCTCCATTCTACCCGCTCCAAAGAAGTCCGATGGCCAGGGAGTTTCTTTAGTGAGCAAACACAGGCGACCCCATCATTGAATTATGTATATCACGTGACAATAGAGGAAACGCATAGGTAGAAAGTCGCGTGACGTCTAATCGATCACTATCTCTAGTCTATCCTCTATTACTATCTGGATCTTCATTTCTAGTCTATCTACTCTATTACTATACAGACCGCTATTCTCTACTCTATTCACTATACTATTTCTCTATTCAGATCACTATATGAATTACTGTCCGAGCGAGTATTATCAAGCAAGTACTATTAGTGCGAGTGCTATTCGAAGGCGTCTGACACCAGCAATGTTCAACGGCGTTACTATAGTTGCAATCTGCGATTACAAAGTCTCTACTACAACGAGCATTACGAAAGTGACCACGAGTATTTGTTGACATTACAAAAGTGGCAACGAGTGTTCGTTGACATCACAAAACTCTCTCTGTTCTACTCTCCGTCTCTCTCACTCTATTCCACATCTCCTCTCTATCTCTGTTCTACTCTCTCCGTTCCTCTCTCTCTTTCTGTTCTACTGTCTCTCTCTCTCTCTCTCTCTGTTTATATCTCCCTCTTTCTGTTCTACTCTATCTCTCTTTGTTTCTCTAATTCTTTGTTGAATAGGAGTAAGTGGTGGCTGTGAACACTGGAGTTTGAACATAGATCGCCAGTGAGCAAACGCAGGCGATCCCATTTTGAACAAGTAGATCACGTGATAATAAAGGAAATGTATATATGGGAATTAGCATGATATTTAAATTGATCATCATTTCTACACTATCCTCTATCACTCTACGGATCTCTGTTCTCTATACTATTCACTATACTATTTCTCTATACTGATCACTAGACGGATTACTATTCAGTGGTTACTATTCGAGCGAGTATTATCGAGCAAGTACTATCAGTGCGAGTGTTATTCGACGGCGTCTGACACCGGTATTGTTCAACGGCGTTACTATAGTTGTATCTGCGATTACAAGGTCTCTACTACAACGAGCATTACGAAAGTGACAACGAGTATTCGTTGACATTACAAGAATGGCGATCAGTGATCGTTGACATCACAAAATGAAGAAATGCGGAACTCAAGTAGCACTGAGTCTTCGGCCAATGAATAATTGTTTCCTTATAAGGAAACGTCTAACATTGGAAATATCATATAGCTATAGATTCTATTTATGGAGTACTAGATGCGACATCCACTCTACAAAGTCTCTCTTACAGATGTAGGGTCACAAGCCTCTCACTGCACTATCACTATTTCAATGGAAAGTGCTCAGACGAACTACATTCCTTAGTTCCACCAGTTCTAACCTTCGCAGCTCGAACTCGCCATGCCACGCCCATTGTAGCGAACCACCCTCATTCTCTATGTATTCCAATGGTGAGAAGTCCCTCTCGGGCAACTTATTCTCTCGAACCACTCATTTGTGGGAACGGCTCCCAAGAGGGTGTTTTCCTGATCCCTACAATCTTAACCTGGGAACTAGTGGTTAGAACGTTCGCATTGTGACGATGAGACCTGGGTTCGAATCTCACCATGGTCGATTTGTCAGGAAGGAGACCTTGATGTTATCGGACTGGAGGGGTCGATCCATGCGTGCGGCACCGTTGGAAAGTGCCTCTAAAACCATACCACAGGTTGACCCAAGCCTTGTGAGTGAAATTGGGTAGACTTGTGTCGGGTGGTATCGATAGCTGTGCCAGTCACATGTCATCGAGAGTTCCAGCGTGTTGGCCTTGTTCAAATTGTTGATCACGCCAGATGACACGCCCTTTCGCAGAAACAGGCCTGCTCATCATAGTTGCAGTATAAACGACAGGCAGGGTTTGTGGGTTTTGAACAAACACAAACGCGCCCGAGCAAGCGTCTGCAATAGGGATTGGATAGATTAGCAGACGGGTTTCTTCGAATACGAGTGGCCAGCTATACATAAAAACTTAACCTGTTCAAGTCTAGGGTTAACCGTTATCTTTCCCATATATCTGTATAAACTCTGCCGCTTACTTTGTACCCCTCTATCTTGAGTGGCTCTCGAGTTTTACACAGAGTGAACCACACTGTCAAAAAAATGCTCCCTTTGAAGGTTGAAGACTTATCGGTCATAATGAAATGATCAAAAGAATAAAGGTATATATATATATATATATATATATATATATACAGGGTGTCCATAAAATTCATGTGCACTTTAAAAATTTATAACTTTATTTGTATTTGCGATAGAAATAATTTGGAAAAAGGATTAGAAAGAAGTAAATCTATATTTTTTTAAGGTTTTATTGAAATTTTATTTAAGTTTCCACATGTCCTCCATCATTAGCAATACAAAGGGTAATACGATTTTGCAGTTCACGGAAAACATTTGCCAACTGATTTACAGTAATGCCTGAAATCACATTGGTTATTTTAGCTGTACTTAAAACTAGGTAGATTAAACTTTATAACATTTTTTTACAGATTATTTCTATCGCAAATACAAATAAAGTTATAAATTTTTTAAAGTGCACACGAACTTTATGGACACCCTGTATATATATACAACTCCGAATTATTCGCAAAATGAGGTTTCTTAACGTGTAGTTGGAAAATAATATAGAGGACTCCCTGTATACACTTGTATTTTTATCTCTTTTGGATTTATTACCCTTTCCTGTTGTTTCAATCATGATTCACCTGCTTGGTTCTCGAGTGGGACCTGCCTCTCATCTCAAGCAAACGGGGTTTGGCTAGCTTCAAGGCTGTATTCGGTCTATCGTATCCTGATGTTTTTGATTGTCATTTCTTCTTGTTGCATTCAATTACTTCCGTGGTTTCACGGATGGTCGTTCCGTCAGATAATCCCCTGCTTACCCCAGGTTTTGACAAAACATAAAATAAAAAACACACTGAAAGGCAAGAACTTTGCTGACGTGGATTTGTTTAAGTCGGGTCATAACATTTCCGGGAGTGACACGCGTGCACCATAATTTGAGGGCCTTCCCGGATGATCTGAAGAATTAGGGATTGGAAATGCAAAAGAAGGGATCGCTGTGAACGCAATATGCAGAAGAACGACGCCTTGTGGATCCAATCCATATGACATATTCCTCATTTAGATTTCCAACTATTGGGAAACAGGGATTATTCACATTCTCAATTTGGGAATATTCTTGGAGTCGTTCCTATCTTACCAATATAGTCGCACAAAGATATACACTATATTAGTTAAGTTTACATTGGGATTGGTACAAGACCACTAAAATGAAGCAGCCAGTAAAATTCGAATTAATGTTTACTAAATTTGAAACACCATTTCTCGTCTGATCACCAATATTTCATATATATATATATTGTCATCCACAGACAGACTGTTTAGCTGCATCACAGCTCATCAGTGTGGCCAGAAGACCGGTTGCCTCTAGCTAGAATCGAAACCCGACTGAATTGGCGTCAGTCGGAGACTCTCACGCTAAGCCGTCTGCACACGGCAGGGATGAAGGTGAATTTAAGCGTATTTATTTTTAGATAAACACACAGTGACTGAGAGAACTCGATTCGATTTACCGAAGAGTCTTGCATTATTAGCCGTAATAGTCACTGTTTACTGGAGCCATTATACGAAACTTAGTACGGCTCATGATCAAACATAAGAGACATTTGTAGTCTGTTATATTCAACAATATATGTTTGAATAATGATCCGATGCCTAATACACTATGTATATATATATATATGTGTGTGTGTGTGTGTGTGTTTGTGTGTGTGTGTGTGAGAGAGAGAGAGAAAGAGAGAGAGAGTGAGTGTGTGTGAGCGAGAGAGAGTGTGTGTGTGTGAGCGAGAGAGAGTGTGTGTGTGTGCGTGCGTGTGTTGGTGGGTGGGTGTTTGCTTGGTTGTGTCTGTGTGTGTTTGGATCAGTCATTCTAATACACGCTTAGGTAATCATGTATCTTTCGATACATGACTGACGAGGCAGATTTTTCCCCGCAGTAGATTGTCATTTCTTTCTGCATATATATATATATATATATATATATATATATATATATATATATATATATATATTGATAATATCAGTGGTCAATATATATATATATATATATATATATATATATATATATATATATATATATATATATATATATATACACACACACAAATTTCAAAGAGAATAGAATACAGGCAGAACTCAATTTTTTTTTTTGAATTTGTAGGTCTGATGAATTGGATCGGATTACGATTCCAATATAATAAATTATAACCACGGAATATTAGTTTTTCATCATTTTATATTATATAAATATAAATATATATATATATATATATATATATATATATATATATATATAATTTCCAAGTCTATAAAACCTGGTCTATCCTGCTATTTACCCATAGCTGGAGGGAGAAGTGGATTCATGCCTTTCCCAAGGGTATTATCACGTATGTGAAAAATCGTAATTTACCATTTCAAACCGAGTGTGTCGCCATATTCTTACGGGAGCGAAACAGTCACTGCGTTTGCTTTGTTTTTTGGGGTTTTTTTTATACAACAGCGTAGAAGTTATTGAACCGGCAGTTATGCTTGACGGGAATATAAATTGCCTGAGGAGTCGCAGCGTGTGATTAAGAATCTGTTGATATTGTTGTACACGGATGGGATATAATTCGATATCTGATAAGAATCGACTAAGTCACTGTATTGAGAGGGTAAGATGTTGAAAAACCCGAAATCCCTTAATTTAAAATTATTTACAGGTTCTGTGGTATCAGACATTTATTAAAAAATATATGAGTGACTGAAAAATTACGAAACACTTAGCCGATCTTAAATAAATCACTCCAGTCTGGTATTCAGACCTTCATTAACAGATCAGTTATGCGTCAGGAGGTACAGTGGAGTAATTGATAGCGGCTTGGATTCATTACATTCACTTACGTGCTAATACCCTTAGGAAAGCTATGATTCCTCTTCTTCACCTCCAGTTATGGTTAAATAACAGGATAGACTGGATGGCAGCTGGTCTATAGAATGAAAAACTACACATCATTTATTAAACCATAGACAGGAGTTAACGGTTTTTTGCCGACATCAACAAATTTTCGCATTAAATAATTAATAAAAAAAAATATAGGCAAATAAATTCTATAGTTTAATAAAAGCCTTAAAACCTCAGCCAAATCATTAAATAGAAAAACCCTTTCTGGAGTCGCCAAAATAAAAACAAATTCTAATCCATTTCAAGACGTTTGTAAAAGAAAATAGCCATTTGAATAAACAAATAAATAAAGAGATTAATAGACAGATAATAATGAAACAGAATCCTCTCGACACTTAACGACCTGCCGCAAGGCCATAAAATGCCTTTTTTGACCAACTAGACAGCAATCACTACTATCAGACTTAAAATAGGGACTCCAACATAACCTGGCATAAACTTTTCGAAGGGGACTGGTCTGTAGATAAAAATTAATTCTTAACTCCTAGATCACCTAACCAATATGGCCGACCCTAGCCGTTTCCATAGTAACTAATGTTGCAAGAGACCATACTTATAAACACACGCAAACCACAAGATAGCTTATTCCCAAATTCTCGCTTGACAAGGAAGCGAGACCAGACACCTTAATTCAACTTAATTTCAAAAATTATATTAAGGGTCTCGGCTCTCGCTTTTGAAACATGAGAACTCTTATGTAGCGAAGGAATCATATTTAAAAAATATTATAATATAAGCTCTACTTCTGTATGGAGCACTGTCTTTTTTAAAAATAAAAGCAAAAATACTAAGGAACTCCGGATTATTTACCTAACGGGTTCTTTCCTATTTTTCTGCATACCTGCACACATATATATATATATATATATATATATATATATATATATATATATATATATATATATATATATATATATATATATATACAGTAAGATGAGAACGAATAGAGTACAATTCCGACGTTCGTAACATTTACTATAAAAGAGGGTTTAATACAGAGTGGATCAAAGTATTATCTGTTTTAGGATATTAAATCAAAATTATGATGAAAATAGCTACACAAATGCAAACGTGTTTCAACGTGTACCAATGCGTCTCCTCAATCGATTGTAAATTGCTGACGAGTGAACAATTCATTTAATTTCACATTCGTCCACTCAGATCTTCAGTCTTTAGATTTTAAATTAAGTGTTCACTTTCCAGCAATATACAATCGACTGAGGAGACACATTGGTATGCATTGAAACACGATTGCAATTGTGTGGAGAGTTTTAACATGTTTTTTTTTAATTTAATATGTTAGAACAAATAATATATATATATATATATATATATATATATATATATATATATATAGTCAAACCTAATGAGCCAGACACACCTACCAAGGTTTCACTTAGGCAGATCGTCATATATATATGTGCTATTTTGTGGGTATTCAGTTTCGTCTTAATTGATCTATTTCCCGAAGGAAGAAAATGTAATTTGGAAAATAGAGGTTTGTAACTGCAAAACTGCGAATGGCTAAAGATGTCTGCTCTGCGGAAAATAGTGTTAACAACCCAAGGATGAAGTGAACACAAGAGAGGTATCCTTGAGAACGACATCTGTCGCAGAGAAAGCAATGGAAGTCTTGGTCACGTACAGATATTACGCTTTAAACATTTTTGTCGTGTAACGCACAAGAAGAAATAATAAAAGAAGGAAAATAAATACTTTCAATGTAAAAATGGGCAAGAAGCGATTTGAAATGCATTAGGTGAAAAAAAAGGAGAACAAGCAGACGACACAATACTTCGGTATGTATATTACCTTGCAGAAAATAAAACATGGCGGACATTAGATTATTTTATTTGAATGGCAAGTATGTTCTTTCTTTCTTTCTCTCTCTTTCGGTGAGATCCAAAACGACGTACATATATCCAAAACGACTACATATAAAGGCATTGCGCTAATTATGGCCATTCGACAGAAACAATAAAAAATAAGACACATTTTTTTTTTGGTATGAAGTTGAAAGATTATATTGAAATAATTGTTAGGTCTGCTGCTAGGAGAATTAGTTCCCTGTTTTCGTGCAAGACAATTTTTTTCTCGACAGAAACTATCTTAAATATTTATAAGTCTACCATTCATCCTTGCTTTGAATATTGCTGCCACATCTAATGTGACGCAGCTGCTATATATTTAGAGATTCTTGATAAAATTCAAAGAAGAATCTATCTTCCATATTTATAAGTCTACCATTCATCCTTGCTTTGAATATTGCTGCCACATCTGGTGTGGCGCAGCTGCTATATATTTAGAGATTCTTGATAAAATCCAAAGAAGAATCTATCTTACATATTTATAAGTCTACCATTCATCCTTGCTTTGAATATTGCTGCCATATCTGGTCTGGTGCTTCTCCTATGTTTTAGAGATTCTTGAGAATCCAAAGAAGAATCTGCAATGTTATTGGTCCTGACTTGACATCGCGGCTTCAGTCACTTTTCCACCAGCGTAATGTAGCTTCTCTGTGCCTTTTCTATATTATTCTGATGAACCTTCCTCTTTTTGAAATATTTATTGGGGTTTCATTTTTAAACGTCCTTATTTTTATTCCCCACCTCCAACAGACAAACTGTACACATGGGAACTAGTTAAGACTACATAGAGACCCTAGGGTATTACGGTGGCTGCAGTAAGAATATGTTGTTTTGATGCAAGGAATACTGTGGTATGTCAGTAATCGTGGCTAGCTAAGTTTAAGATAAGACAGATTAAAGACCAGCCTTCAAATATCCCCGCCTTTTGGCCTTGTGCCACATATTTGTATTACTCAAAATAAATATTAAGAGCAGTACGAGATTTACAGTTGAAATGGCTAGATGCAAGCGTAAGTTCTATGCTAACAGTTTCTTCTCTCACGCTACTCGGTTTTGGGACTCTTTTCTGGCTTCTTGCTTTCTGTCAGTTTCATCTTCAAAAAATTAAATACGATGTGAATCAACTTGAACCCTGTTTCTTTAAAATACAAAGAATAATCCGCAATCTTATTGGTCCTAACCTGGCATCTCGCCTTTAGTCATTTTTTTCAACCTGGTAATTGTTCGGATGAGCTTTCCTCTTTGGTACTTAGACTTTATGAATTTAAGCCATAATATAGCTTCCCTCTGCCTTTTCTATAAATATTTTCATGGTAATTGTTCTGATGAGCTTTCCTCTTTGGTACCTAGACTTTATGAATTTAAGCCATAATGTAGCTTCCCTCTGCCTTTTCTATAAATATTTTCATGGTGATTGTTCTAATGAGCTTTCCTCTTTGGTACCTAGAATTTATGAATTCAAGCCATAATATAGCTTCCCTCTGCCTTTTCTATAAATATTTTCATGCTAATTGTTCTGATGAGCTTTCCTCTTTGGTACCTAGACTTTATGAATTTAAGCCATAATATAGCTTCCCTCTGCCTTTTCTATAAATATTTTCATGCTAATTGTTCTGATGAGCTTTCCTCTTTGGTACCTAGAATTTATGAATTTAAGCGCAGTACTAGATTGTCAGTTAGGTCTCATCATTTTATAGTTGAAATGTCTAGATGTAATCATAACTTTTATTCTAAAAATTTCTTCTATCGCATTCTCGCTTATGGAACTCTTCCGTCTTCTTGTTTCCCAGTCAACTTTGATCTTCAAAATTTTCAATGCAACATCAGTCGTTATCTATTGTAATATCATTTGAAAATGAGTTGAACATAAATGACTTCATGCATTCCCTATAATTCTAAAGTGGAATATAGGACTGATATAAATTTTCAGGTCCTGGAGCCCCTTCTGTTTGCCTCGGAGTTCTTGATAAGATCCAGAAACGGGTATGCAACGTAATTGGCCCTGATCTGTCATCTCGTCTGCAGTCGCTCTCTCACAGACGCGACGTTGCCTCGCTCTGTCTTTTTTACAAATACTTTCACAGTAATTGCTCCGATGAGCTGCTTTTGCTGGTTCCCAGGCTTCATGAATTTAAGCGTCCTACGAGGCTGGCATCCCATTCCCACCCTTTCACTGTTGAAACTGTTAATTGTATACGTCTCTTCTACCCCAATAGCTTCATGTCTCGCACCTATCGCCTGTGGAACTCCCTTCCTTATTCCTGTTTACATGACAACTATAATCTCCAACTATTCAAATGTAACGTCAATCGACATCTCCAGTTGCCTTGATCTATCCACTATCCTTCTCCACATCCTTTCCTCTAACACTCCTATCTGCTCTCGCTCCAAATCTTCTGTAACATCTTGCCTTGATCTATCCACTATCCTGCTCCACTCCTATCTGCTCTCGCTCCAAATCTTCTGTAACCCCTTGCCTTGATCTATCCACTATCCTTCTCCACATCCTTTCCTCTTTCACTCCTATCTGCTCTCGCTCCAAATCTTCTGTAACCCCTTGCCTTGATCTATCCACTATCCTTCTCCACATCCTTTCCTCTTTCACTCCTATCTGCTCTCGCTCCAAATCTTCTGTAACCCCTTGCCTTGATCTATCCACTATCCTTCTCCTCATCCTTTCCTCTTTCACTCCTATCTGCTCTCGCTCCAAATCCTCTGTAACCCCTTGCGTGCTAGTGGCTTCCAGCCTTGCTTGGGGTGAAAAGCTTTTTAAAAAAAGTCATGACGACCCTTTCGACAGAATAGAACTTACGGTTACCTCTAGCCATTTCAGTTGCAAAATGATGAGAGGTAGCAGCCAATCTAGTACTGGCCTTATATTAAGAGAAAGAGAGAGAGAGTAGGGCAGTAAGAACACACTGGCACTTCTTTTTATAAAACTAGAATAACTAATTCATATTTCTGTCTTCATTTCTGTACAGGTGAGGCCCATTCAAAGGTGAGAGGTATGCGACAAATCTAAAAATAGACAAAACATAGTCCCGAGCAGTCATAAAATATCTGCAAAAGAAACCTATGACACCCAAGGACATGGTACACGCTTTGAACTTCCCTTCCTATGCAACTGTGAAGCAGTGGGCTGGAGAATTCAAGCGGGGCAGGGACAGCACAGAAGATGGCCCTCGGCCAGGTCGTCCAAAAACCTCAACTGCTGATGGACAAGTTGATGTCATTCACCGTATGGTTTTGGATGACAGACATCTTACTGTCCAGCATAGCGCAACGTCGAGAGGCGTTAGTCCTGGTTCAGCCCAAACCGTTTTAACAGAGATCTTGGTATGAGCAAGCTGTCTGCAAAATGGAGACCAAAAATGCTGACACCAGAGCAGAAGCTGGAAAGAGCTGACACTTAGGGCTCGCTTCCAGGCTGACCCGAGTATTTCCACCACAGATTAGTAACTCAAGATAAAACCTGGGTTCACCACTTTGAACCTGAACGAAAGATTCATAGCTAACTCTTGTTCACCACCACGAAGATGTTCAAGCAGGTAGCGTCTTTTGGCAAGGTGATGGCTTCTGTTTTTTTGTTTTTTTATTCTAAATTTGTAATCATGATTACCTGGAAAAAGGTAAAATCTATTATGTACTAGGCATTAGAATTAAAACAACTGAAGAAAACAATCAAGTCGAAACGCAGATGGAAGCTGAGAGGAAGTGTGCTCTTGATCCCGGATAAAGCCCCCGTTCACACTTCTCAGGTTGCAGTAGCTGAAGCAGCCAACAGCTTTGAATTGCTACACAATCCCTCTCATTCACCAGACTTTGCTCCATCTGACTTCTTCCCGTTTCCTAAATTCGAATCCCACCTGTGTGGTCGCCATTTTGGAAACAATGATGAAATCATATATGCTGTGGAAGAGTTTTTGGAGCACCAAGACGCCATCTTCTTCCGGGATGGGGATTGCAATGCTTAAGGATCGTTGAATCAAGTGCATTGGGGCCGATATTGAAAAAAATATACAGAAAAACTGTATTGTATCTCCAAATCCTTTTTGGTGAGGCTTAGAACTTTTCTAACGACCCTCGTAAGACGTGTGACGATAAACTATATCCACGTCCTGGGTAAGACGATAAACTACGTCTAACAGCAAGGCCTCTGAACAGGAGGTTTTGAGGAGCGTGGAACCACCTCTTAATTGCTGGTGTTCCCAGGTCCACCCTGACCCGGGGTGGTAGCACATGTTAGGGTCCCAGCTATTGGCAAATAGCTAACCCCGAAAATGAGGTAAAAAAAAAACATTATATAAGTGTAACAAATAGGTTTTAATACCAGAAATAATTTGTAAAAATTATTACCAGAAATAAATTTTTGAAGAAAAAAAACTATTACCAACAATATATTTTTGAAAAAAAAATATCACCAGCAATACATGTTTTAAAATAATATTACCAGCTATACATTTTTGAGGAAAAAAATATTACCAGAAATAGATTTTTGACAAAACACAATATTACCAGAAAAAAAAAGAAAAAATTGTCAGCATTAAATAACCCATTGAAGTTGATATGCCGTAAAACAAAATAAACCAAACCAATCTAAACCAAAGAATACATATTCTATTCATACGAATCTATCCTAAAAATGTTGTCGGCATTAAATAACCCATTGAAGTTGATATGCCGTAAAACAAAATAAACCAAACCAATCTAAACCAAAGAATACATATTCTATTCATACGAAACTATCCTAAAAATGTTGTCGGCATTAAATAACCTATTGAGGTTGATATGCCGTAAAACAAAATAAACCAAACCAATCTAAACGAAAGAATACATATTCTATTCATACGAATCTATCATAAAAATGTTGTCGGCATTAAATAACCCATTGAGGTTGATATGCCGGAAAACATAACAAACCAAACTAAACCAATCGTAGGACGTGTGTTACAAATTGGAGATCATCACCTGAGATTAAAAAGTTTTTTAACTGCAATATTCTTTTTTTTTCTATTTATGTTCTCTCTGCCACGCCCTATATAACGTTTTAAATTCTGTACAAAAATCTTCATTTAATCCCAAGAAAATTATCTATAGTATGTAAAGAGTTTCTGTCAGTTTGTGAATATGTTATGCTTAGCCAAACTTTGAAGTCAAATATCTCAAAACTACAAAAATGTCCAATAGACCCTTTTTAATTTTGGCTGACCAATGGCATGCCTTCTCAGCAACGCCCTATAAGTGCAGATAAAACCCTTTTAATTTCGGGTGAAGTGAGGTCAAATCCAAACAAGCACAAAAATTAAAAATCTTGGAAGTGTTTGAACAAATAAGGAGACATGTGGTACCGAAATCCGAAGCCTCATCGAAACAGCGAAAAGTCCATTCCATAAGCTAAATAAAGTGTTAAAAGCAGAAATGATTCGTTAGAAAGAAAGAAAAAAGTGATGAACTGCTATTTAATATCAATCCATATATATGTTTGGGCACCTCGGTATGGTGCAATGGTCAGAAAGCTTGTCTTGCTAGATCAATTACGACTGCCCCATACTTTCGGCCTTGTGCCACATCTAAGCCGGGCTTAGAAAATCACTATATGTTATGCACATGTCTCCGGAAAATGTGGTTCTACAGATGCATGCTGAGAATAGCATCGATGGAACATGTGATCAACAAGGACGTTCTAAGGAAAATGGGAATAAAATGACACCTTTTTTTATCTTTATCAAGGCAATAAAGACACTAAGACACAGTGGTAGGGAGTTACAGAGTGTGAAAGAATATAAGAGAAGGAAAAACATTGTTAAGATATAACAATAAAAGAACAAGAATCAAGAGAACAAAGTTGTTTGGGAAGAAACCAGAAGTGAAGGAACTGTTAGCATAGAACATACGGTTACATCTAGTCAACTCGAGTGTCAATTGATAAGGCCTTGCCGCCAAAGTTTTAGAGTAATTATAAAGAAAAAGGAAACTTTGCGATAATACGAAAAATAAAAAGGAATGAAAGTTAGGATGAAAAGAATAAAGCGAATATAGTAAAAAGAAATAGTCAATTCACGCCTATCAAGACAATAAAGCCACTAAGACGCAAGAGGTTACTAAATGTGAGGGAATATGAGAAAAAGAAAAGATTATTAAGGGGAGAAAAGAACAAAAAAAACAGGAATTAAGAAAACAAGAGCTAATGTCTGATATTGCAATTGAAATTTTTATTTTTTTTATATTTTTTATTTTTTATATTTTTTATTTTTATATTTTTTATTTTTTATATTTTTATATTTTTTATTTTTTTTATTTATACATCAAAATTTATTAGAAAGAAAGAAACTTGAAAAGTTATCCATTAGCGAGAATGGCGAGAAAAAGAAACTGTTAGCATAAAACGTACACTTTACATCTCGCCATTTCAACTGTAAAATGATGAGACCTAGCCGCCAATCTAGTACTGCGCTTAAATTCATCATTTCTAGGTACCGAAGAGAAAAGGTCATCCGATCAATGGCCATGAAAGTATTTATAGAAAAAGCACAGGGATGAGATGCCAGGTTAGGACCAATAAGATTTCAGATTAAACCTAATCCGCGCCATTTTGGACTTATATTCAAAACACAGACAAAGGCAATCCATCACTGTCAGAATGATCCACCCACGATGCATTCAGGCCAATCGCCGATCATTCTGGCCCTAGCCTTCGCATTCTGTAAAACCATAAGTCAGAATGTCATCCCCACTCCTTTTCCAAGATTGTCCAACTGGAAAGGTGTATTCCAAATAATATGCATAGATTATTGAAAAATCTTCATTCTTTTCCATATTTATACATATACAATTACAGGGATTATTTTTAGAGAGGAGTTTTACAAATTTAATATCCATTTGAAAATGTTGATGGATTTTTAAACTTGAATATATGCACAGTAATCTGTTATAATTCATTACTAATTATTAAATAAATAAACTGAAGCATACTTCAATAAACAAAAAAGTTCAATAAAATACCAGGGCATAAAATTCAAAACCTTCATCTATGGGTTAAATAGTCACACCAACTTGTTACACTCCTAAAGACATGATCACTCATGAAATAGCTTTCTACAAGGAGTGGGAAAACCTTGGATCTGCATCTGTTCCAATAAGCCGGGAAGACTGTGTCCTATAGCCTTGATTGGCAACCGGTCTAGGAGAAAGAAAACTCGGATTTTAAATCCTCAAACTATGGGTTAAATAGCCTCACCAACTCGCATTTGTCTCCCGAAAACATGGTCAATCATGGATGTCTTTCACCAAGGAGTGGGAAGAAACTTGATCTGAAACTGTTCCAATGAGCAAGGAAGACTGGGTCCTATAGCCTTGAGTGGCAACCGATCGAGGAGAAGGACAACTCCGAATTTAAAATCTCCATCTATGGATTAAATAGCCTCACCAACCCGTATTTGTCTCCCGAAAACATGGTCAATCATGCAGGGCTTTCACCAAGGAGTGGGAAGAGCCTGGATCTGAATCTGTTCCAATGAGCAAGAAACACTTGGTCCTATAACCTTGGGTAGTAACCGATTGAGGAGAAGGACTACTCGGAAATTAAGACCTCCAACTATGGGTTAAATAACCTCACCAATCCGAAAAATGTGCGTTAAGTTCAGCTACACGCTTGAAGCCATAGCCAACCATGTGAGGAGGCCCTGGGTTTGGATTTGGATTTGACTGGTGCATCTGTGGGCTTACCCTGTAAACTTGAATTTGTACTACATTTTGTACGAAGAGAGCGTAAAAATAAATAGAATATTCTGGGCACACTTACTCACCGCGGCATACGGTCAAGTTCTCGCATTCTCAACACTTTGTTACTTCTTGCGATAAAACAATTAACGAAGGCCGCTAACAAGCGCCTAATTCCCTGTTCAATTAAGAAGGAAGCCGTTCTCTACGAGACCCTTCCGATGGCAATGGTAGACGTGTTAGTAGAGGAAAGAATAATAGAGTTAGATGAAAATGTCGGGGTAATGACTCTGAATTTCATACAGTTTCACCGACTGCTTTTAGTGCGTCGCGTGACTCTTAACGAGAATATCGCGTTGAAACGAGATCGCCGAGAGTTGGGAATCACTTAGCCAGTCGGCGCCAGTTTTTCTATTGTCAACGCATTTTCAGTCCAACGTGCACGCCTTGATTGACTCCAGCTGATTGGCCATTTTCACTTTAAATAAAATTACGCCTCTCAACACTTATTCGAGGGAAGGCGGAAAGAAAGGACTAATCACTAGTTGCATAACAGAATATAAGGTCGTTAGTAAGGAGATACAGGTCAAGATGCGAACTAAGCATTGGAGACGTCAAAATCAGACAAGTACAGCTATTTTTGAATTCGGTAAATATACGAAAATAGAAAGGACTGTAAGACAAGAATGTGTCTTTTCGCGGGACGTATTCAACCTAAACGACCCGGAATTGGAAATCGGAGAGTCGAGTTCCAATTCCAGTCAGGTTCATTATATCACCAACTCGCATTTGTCTCCCGAAAACATGGTCAATCATGGGTGGCTTTCGCCAAGGAGTGGGAAGAGCCTAGATCTGAAACTGTTCCAATGAGCAAGGAACACTGTGTCCTGTAGCCTTGTGTGGCAACCGGTCTTGGAGAAAGAAAACTCTGATTTAAAATCGCGCAAAATACCCTTAGGAAAGGCATGAATCCACCTTTTCTCACCCCACTACTAGCTATAGCTTAATTAGTAGAATTTGTTTCCGTAAAATCATTATTATCTAAAAAATATTCTTACAATCTAAAACAAATATTTTCCGCCTTAAATAACATGCAAAATGTTGATATAAACGGTACCTGAGTCGAAAGCCAGACCCAGGGCCTTCTTACTTGTTGGAGAAACCATTCCCTGGTTGACAATATCTTCAGGGGTGTAGCCATTGTTACCACGCTAGCCTAGTAGCAGGTTGGTGAGGCTATTTGATCCATAGCTGGAGGTTCGTCTAGACCGGTTGATACCTAAGGCTATAGAACGTACTCTCTCCTCATATTATCCCGTAGCTTGACGAGGGTAGGTGGAATGGATTAATTCAATTAAAAACGATCTTTTGGGGTATGGCGATAAACTTCATCCAGCAGCGAGGCCCCTGATCGGGAGATTGGAAGTTTTCAGGAGGATAGAACCACCCCTTAATTGCAGTTGTTCCCAGGTTCATTCTAACCCTAGGTAGCAGTACCTGTCAGGATCTCAGCTATGGGCAAATAGTGCCCCCAAACCAAACAAAAACAAAACATTATGAAAGTAAAACGCTTTTCTCTCTAATATCTCACTCTCTGACGAAGTTTTAACCCTTTGTCTGTCCTTCGCATCATATGTGAGATACAGGACATGTTTATTTCCACGTCCGTTTATCGTTTGTAACCTAGGGAAGGTTACTGAATAGAATAATCACATGAAGGTTGGTAATGAACGATAATACGTAGGACAAGAACAACACATATAAGATTCACCATCGGCGCGTAGAAGTAGTAGTCAACTGCTAGAGGTGAGTCAAGTGAATTCCACATTAAATCTCCAACTGCAGATCAATATACAGTATTTACTACTGTATTCATGTGAAGGGAGACATGCCCATTATCGTTCGTAGGTATCCTACAACGATATCATATGTGGTGCACACGAGACATAATTTTAAAAGAGTGGTAAAATTGAGGAGGCTTAAGAAAAAAGTCTACTACCCAGCAGGATGTCTTCAGGGGCGTAGCCATTGTCACCACGCTAGGCTAGTAGCAGGTTGGTGAGGCTATTTGATCCATAGCTGGAGGTTCGTCTAGACCGGTTGATACCTAAGGCTATAGAAAGTACTCTCTCCTCATATTACAGAGAGACAAAGGGTTAAAACTTCGTCAGAGAATGAGATATTAGAGAGAAAAGCGTTTTACTTTCATAATGTTTTGTTTTTGTTTGGTTTGGGGGCACTATTTGCCCATAGCTGAGATCCTAACAGGTACTGCTACCTAGGGTTAGAGTGAACCTGGGAACAACTGCAATTAAGGGGTAGTTCCACCCTCCTGAAAACTTCCAATCTCTTATCTAATATTTTGGGCAACATATAAGACCACAGGACGCTTCACGGATAATGTAAGATCTCAAATGAAAGACATCTATTTTTTCTACCTTATTGAAATGATTATAATCTGTGCATCAGGTTTTTATTATGTGAAACTCTATATATCAGCGCATTCTATTTGACAAATAAACTGAGTTGTCTTGCAATAGTTATAACTCTGAAAACAAGCATGAATGTTTGGATAGTACACACGCAAATACCCTGGACGGCCAAAGAGTTGAAGTTTCTCTTTTAATTGGATACCTTTATCTTTTTTCTGTCATGCATATCATATGTGGTGCACACGAGTTATAATATTAAAAGAGTGATAAAACTAATGCCGCTTAAGAAAAGAGTCTACTACTAAGCAGGATATCTGAAGAAAGGCCTAATCTAATATTTTGAGCAACATATGTGACCACAGAACACTTCGATGATAATGTAAGGTCTCAAATGAAAGACATCTATTTTTCTACTTTATTGAAATGATTATAACCGTTGCATCCCATGTGATGCACAGAGCGTAGTGTAAAAAAAACTTATGATTTGTACGTTCTGTGCATCACATGTGATGCACACGTTTTTATTATGTTAAACACTATATATATCAGCACATTCTCTTTGACAAATAAGCCGAGTTGCATTGCAATAGTTATAAATCTGAAAACTCGCATGAATATTTGGATAGTACACACGAAAATGACCTGGACAGCCAAAGGGTTAATAAAAGTGAAGCATGTTAAATTGGTAAATGTTTCCTATAAATTGGTAAATGTTTTCCTATAAATTGGTAAATGTTTTCCTATAAATTTTTTGTTTCCTATAAATTGTTAAATGTTTTCCTATAAATTGGTAAACGTATACTATAAATTGGTAAATGTTTCCTATAAATTGGTAATTTTTTTCCTATATTTCTGTCGGATTCTAATCCATATTTGACCCCAACTTATTCATAGCCTTCCCAAATTGGTAAATGTTTCCTATGAATTGGTAAATGTTTCCTATAAATTGGTAAATGTTTTCCCATAATTCTGTCGGATTCTAATCCATATTTGACCCCAACTCATTCATAGCCTTCTCAATTGTATTTGCATGTAAGTAAATGTAACAAACTCGACTCTTTGATTTCTCACTCTAAGTTGTTTTCCATTACACAAACCGAGCATCTTTATACTCGTTCTGGGTATAACGATAAACTACATCCGGCAGCAAGGCCTCTGATCGGGAGACTGGAGATTTGGAGCATCGGAGAACCACCTCTTAACTGCCGTTGTTCCTAGGTCCACCCTTACCCGGGGTGGTAGCACCTGTTAGGGGGCCCAAGCAAAAACCAAATTTTTTTATAATAAAATGATTTTTATAGCAAAATGACAATCAATGAAATCCTAAAAAATATAACAATACCATATATACTCGCGTATCATGCTACTTTTGAAAACCGAATTTTGAAGCTAATTTTAAGGAGGTCACGTCATACATGAGATATAAATTTAGCGTATGTACTGCTGAGCTTACGCCGTTGACCAAACTATATATCTATTTCCTGTAGTCAAAAGGTACAGCTGTATTTAAAATAAACATGATTTAACTGTATCCAATAATAATTCTTGTAATATTATCATATTAGTATTGTGTGTGCGTTGTGGTGCAATCGATATTGGCTCTGAACAAGAATTCGGAGAGCTGAGTTCGAATCTCAGTCGAGGTCGTTATATTCACGTGTGCACAAATACCCTTGGGAAAGGCATGAATCCATCTCTTGTCCCAGCTCTGGGTTGAATAACAGGACAGACTGGATTCTTTAGCCTTACCGGAGAAAGAAATGACAAAGATAATCGCCCAAGGGTGTGACGGACTGACTGATTACAAAATACCAACCTAACGAATATTCTGCGTTTATAAAAATGTTTAGCTGATTCTGTTGTTAATGTCTGTACGCGTTTACGCAACGAGTATAGCGTTACTGACGATACTTTTATCCTTCTCTTTTACTTTTTTAACTTATTTAACTAGGAGATGGGATAAAGAGATAGAGGAGAAGAGGTTAGTCTATTGGAACTTGGTCTCTCAAAAACGAAACTCTCATGATACACGAGATACATGATAAAATCATTTTTTATAAGTGATAATTTGGGATTCGCACGATACGCGAGATCTCGCGTTACCCGACTATATTGGTAAATTTTTTATAGTAAAATTACCAATAATACATTTTATGATCTACAAACTAAATATCTAAAAAAAATAAAATAATACATTACTGAAAGTACAAAATTATGTACAAAATATTTAGGTTTTGGCATTAAATAACCCATAGAGATGTTGATATGCCGCCAAACAAAATGAACCAATTAATCTCCGTCCTGGGTAAGACGATAAACTACATCCGACAGCAAGGCCTTTGATCAGGAGGTTTTGAGCGTGGAACCACCTCTTAATTGCTGGTGTTCCCAGGTCCACGCAGACCCGGGGTGGTAGCACCTGTCAGGGTCCCAGCTATGGGCAAATAGTTAACCCCACAAAAAGGGGTCATGGCATTATCAAAGTGTTAAAAAAAATAGGTTTTAATACCAGAAATACTTTTTTGGAAAAATTATTAGCAAGCTAAAAAAACAAAATTATTACCAGCAATACATTTTTGAAAAAAATTACCAGTAATAAAAATCTTATATAAAGATTAAATAACCCATTGAGGTTGATATGCCGTAAAGCATACCAAACCAAACAACCTAAAACGACAGATGTAAATGACAAAAGATCTGATGTCGATCTGGTCAAAACATGAGTTTTCTAAATCGTAATTTACATTTACCATTCCCGAGAACTTCTTTCCAAATTTACTTACTTACAAGCTTGCTAACCATTACACCGCCCCAATGTGTCCAGTGATTATCCAACGTAGCTTAGATGTGGCACAAGGCCGAAAGTAGGGGCACCCAGCGAGGATCGAACTCACTACTCAGTCGTAATTATTCTAGCGAGACAAGCTTGCTAACCATTACACCGCTCCGAGGTGACCAAATGTTGATTTTCCAAGAGTAGCTTAGATGTGGCACAGGGCCGAAATTATGGGGCACCCAGTGAGGAACGAACTCACTATTCAGTCGTAATTGTTCTAGCGAGACAAGCTGGCTAACCATTACACCGCCTCGGGGTGCCTTAATGATTTCTAAGCGGAACTTAGATGTGGCACAAGGCCGAAGGTATAGAGCACCCAGTGAGGATCGAACTCACTATACAGTCATAATCGTTTTAGCAAGACAAGCTTGTTAACCATTACACCACCCCGAGGTTCCCTAAACTTTATTTACATATATGCGCGTAAATTGTGTGTGCATTAGTATATGTATGAAAATGGTTCTTTTGATTGATTAATTCGTTCTCTACAGTTTATCATCTCTGTGCGGGTGGTGTAGTGGATAATAGATCGGAATTGTTAATCGGAGAGCCAAGTTCCAATTCCCGTTGCGTTTGTTATATTCACTTAACCGAAAATACCCTTTGGGAATGTAAAGGGTGTTTCATTAAGTCGGATCAAAGTTATCAGTAAATAAATCAGTGTTATTGGTAAAAATTTATTTATTTCTCTATTGGATCAGGTTATTTAAGTCATGGCAATTATGTGTGAAAAATAATATCTCTAAAATGTCTACCAAGGCATCGATGGTCAACATTTTTGATGACGTCTCTGCATAGTTGCTAAATATTCCTTATTATCTCATCCTTCAGCTGTTGAATTGTTGTTGGCTTGTTAGCATAGACCTTACTTTTTAGATGACCCCAAAAGAAGGCGTCAAGTCGCACGATCATGGTGGCCAATTGACTTCGCCGTTTTGAGAGATGATGCGACCTGGGAACGTCTCATTCAAATTCTGTTGGAACGTCCATTTTTCGTAATAGACTTCAATGTCTTTAACACGTTGGTTGATTGTTAAACTTTCTATGGTTGAAATTGCCAAAGGCTTAAGTTGTTAAATCTGAAAGAAAAAGAAAAATATCATTAGACGCTTAAACTTAATTCACATTTAAAATCGGTCCAAGTTATTGGAACACTCTTTATAAATTCACGTTCCCCACACAGCTACATGTTAATTAGTAAGACTTGTATCACGAATTCATTATTAACTAAAAACAACAACAAAAAATCTTACAATCTGAAAATATTTTCTGTCTTTAAATAACCTGCAATGGGTTGATAAACCGTAGAAAACGAATCAGTTAATATAAAAAACAATGTTTCGGCCGTTGAGCACTCCGGCCGATATCAGGTGACAATCGATCTGGGAATACAAGGAATTCTGAACCGAACCCTTTATCTAATCTACGGTGACTCAGTGGAAAAGGGCGATCAATAACTGAGCAGTACTAAAAATAAGAACTAGACGAGATATCCCTAGACATAGTCAGTGGAACAAGAACAGTCTACTCTGTAGATTGAATAAAGTATTCCGTTCAGAATTCCCTGTAGGTTAACCGGGTCGATATATACATGATGAAGGCTAGAGTGCACAACATCCGAAAATAAATATCCGAATATAAATAACTGTAAATAAATTTTCTCTTTTTTACAGTCTCTACTAAACCTTGTTCCGCCATCCATTTACTCAAGTTCGCTTTTCTTCTTCGATGTGCCGTGTCCCGTCAGGACGTGGACGATCATGGCTCTCCACAATTTTCTGTCCATAGTAACTCTTAATAAATTTTTGTTGTCTCTCCTAAACCTTGTTGCACCATTCATTTACTCAAGCGAGATTTTTTTCTTTTATGTGCCGTGTCCCTTCAGGACGTGGACGATCATGGCTCTCCACAATTTCCTGTCCGTTGTAGCTCTTAATAATTTTTTTGTTCTCTCCCCTAAACCTTGTTGCGCTATCCATGTACTCAAGCTAGCTTTTCTTCTTTATGTGCCATGTCTCTTCAGGACGTGGGAGATCAAGGCTCTCCACAATTTCCTCTACTTTGTAGCTCTTAATATTTTTTTATATCTCTTAGAACTGATGCGCCATCCATTTACTCAAGTTCACTTTTCTTCTTCTATGTGCCGTGTCCTTCAGGACGTTGGCGATCATGACTCTCCACAATTTCTTTTCTTTTGTAGCTGTTAATATTTTATTGTTATCTCTCCTAAACCTTGTTATACCATCCATTAACTTAAGCTCATTTTTCTTCTTCCTCTTCTATGTGATGTGTCCTTCAGGACGTTAGCATTCATGGCTCTCCACAATTTCCTCTTCTTTGTAGCTCTTAATATTTTTTGTTATTTCTCCTAAAACCTTGTTCTGCCATCCATTTAACCAATTTCGCTTTTCTTCTTCTTCTAAGTGCTGTGTCCTTTCAGGATGTTAGCGATTATGGCTCTCCACATTTTCCTCTCCTTTGTAGCCCTTAATAAATGTTGACTCTTTGTTATCTCTCATAAACCATATTCCGCCATCTGTTTACTCAATCACGCTAAGTAGGTGATGCGCCGTTTTCCTCTGTTCCTCTTGCCTTCAATATGTCATGTGAGTATTAAAATTTCCAAACCCGCTTTCCTCACTAGAAATTTCGATTGATGTTAGGTATAAGTGTGACGCGTTCCGTTCATGGTATTCTTGGCATCCTTCTGTAGAACCAGATTTTTGTTGCTTCAAGTTATTCTTCATTTGTGACATTCACTGCCATATAACAGGACCGATATTACATAACAGTTCACTACGCTTTTCTTTTCTTTTCTTTTTTTTTCATTTCTAACCAATTATTTTCTGTTTCTTAATTTGCTTAGCGGTGTATGATATACTTTGTTTGGCCTTGAAAAATATTGCGTCATCCGTGATTGCATCCGTGATTTTTTCCACGCCCAGACACTATTGTCCCGTAGGACAACTAACCGACAGTCGGGACAATAGTGTCTGGGCGTGATGAAAATCTGATGCAATCAAGGATGACGCAGTATTTTTCAAGGTGAAACAAATTTTATCATACACCTCGAAAATAGATTCATATTACTGCACACTACTGCAAATGACTTGATCTGAGGGGGGAAAAATACAACTGGATTCCACCCTGTCAGTCCAGTGGGTCTAAAACTGACCGTGTGGTGAAAGAAAGGAGACTAAAGCGGTTGTTTCAATTAATTTGCGCAAGGGTGTATTTACAACGGACTTTAAAAAACTTTTTGGCGATAATAATGTCATGAAAAAATGTATACAAGCAAAAGAAGAAAACTAATCCGAAAGTTATTTAAGCCGTAAAAAAAAAAGTTTTACGTTACATTTCTAAATTCTAGATTAAGGAAACCTTACAGATCGGCGCTTAATGACTTGATAAAGTTCGGCAACTAATTTTTTCCTCTCCCTCCTTTCATGCTGCTAGTTTGCCGAGAAACCATTTTATGTTTATCTATTTATCACCACAAAAAGGTATTTTCGCCTAATTTCGAGTGTGTCTAACATGAAGTAGTTTCATACTGATGTTACCTCAATACAATTCCCAAGAGCCACTCAAGGTAGAGCTATACTATATTGTATTGTAAGAGCATAAGAAAAACAGGAAGTGAGGTCCATGGGGCTATGCAGGAAAGATGACGGTTACCCCTAGACTTGAAGAAGTCAAGATTGTAGTGATTGCCGATAATACTGGCTCAGAAGTTCCCTCCTCTGACGATAATATTGGCTCAGATGTTCACTCCTCTGACGATAATATTGGTTCAGATGTTCCCTCCTCTGACGATAATATTGGCTCAGATGTTCCCTCCTCTGACGATAATATTGGATCAAATGTTCCCTCCTCTGACGATAATATTGGCTCAGATGTTCCCTCCTCTGACGATAATATTGGCTCAGGTGTTCCCTCCTCTGACGATAATATTGGCTCAGATGTTCCCTCCTCTGACGATAATATTGGCTCAGATGTTCCCTCCTCTGACGATAATATTGGCTCAGATGTTCACTCCTCTGACAATAATACTGGATCTAATGTTCATTCCTCTGACGATAATATTGGTTCAGATGTTCACTCATCTGACGATAATACTGGATTTAATGTTCACTCTTCTGACGATAATATTGACTCAGATGTTCAGTCCTCTGACAATAATATTGGCTGAGAAGCGCGCAACTGTGCCAAAGATTTAAGTTCATGCGTTCATTCCTCTACCGATAAGAGGAAGAGTAGGCATTTATCCTTTGTTTCTTGTCTGGGATTGGGTTTCCGGTTCCTTCTAAAGTCTACTTTAACCCTATATTTCTAACGTTGCCACCTAATCGCTTAAATGTCCTTTTTCCTCAATTGGAGTAGATATGTTCAACTATCGTTTTGTTCACTCTCCTCACCAGTCATTTGAACAGGAGTTGGAGTTTATCCTTTGTTTCCTGTTTGGGATTGGGTTTCCGGTTCCTTCTAAAGTCTACTTTAACTCCATCCTTCTAATATTGCCACATAATCTCTTAAGTGCCATTTTATCTCAGTTGGAGTAGATAGATTTGGTTTGGTTTGTATTACGGCATATCAACCTCAATGTGTTATTTAATGCCGACAAGATTTTTATTGCTGGCAATATTTAAAAAAAATATATATTGCTGGTAATTTTTCCTTTTCTTCAAAAATATATTGGTGATAATATTTTTTTCCTCAAAAATGTATTGCTGGTAATATTTATTTACTTCAAAAATGTATTACTGGTAAAAATGTATTGCTGTTAATATTTTTTTCCTCAAAAAATTCATTGCTGGTATTAAAACCAATTTTACACTTTCATAGTGTTTTCTTACCACACTTACAATTTATTACATTGGAATCGTAATCACGATCCAATTCATCAAACTTATAAATTCAAAAAGAAATCGGAAAATATATTTTTGAATTTGGAAAGAAATCAGAAAAAATATTTTTGAATTTGTAGGTCTGATGAATTGGATCGTGATTACAATTCCAATTTAATAAATTATAACCATGGAATATTAGTGTTTGAACCTTTTTATATTATATTATATTCTTACTCTGTCCAAGACAGTTCTACCTGGATTCTATCCTCTTGGATATTTATATATATATATATATATATATATATATTGACTACTAATATTATCAATCTATATATATATATATATATATATATATATATATATATATATATTATAAATTGATTTAAAATATGGATTGATTATGAATTTCCCTTACAGTTAAAACTCTGTAAATTTAAAAAAATAAGTTACTCCAAAATTCGCTGGAAGATGAAATGGAACTAATGTTTTTAATTTAATTACAAAATTAAATTTGAAGTTTTTATCTTCCATTTTTGAAACATGGTTATTACTGTGTAGCGAAAAAAACATATTTTAAATCAGTTAATTTATAATATTAATGCTCTGTAAATATACATTGAGCACTATTTTGTTAAAAATAAAAATATCAATAAGAACACCCGATTACATAACATACTGTTCTTTCTTTTTATTTAAACACACACACACACACACACACACACACACACACACACACATATATATATATATATATATATATATATATATTGGGAAATGAATTAAATCCGAAAATTTTTTTTAATTATTCGTTATTTACAATGGATACTCATATTTGAGTAGATGCTATGTTTTCTTTTTTAGTTTATTTATTAAATAGTATATTTATTTATTTACATTCACTGGCCTGAGTTAAACCTGCGCCCCCTAGGGAAAACCGTCATTGGAGCTGACGTATTTTAGACCAACTCGGCCATGAAAATTTGTCTCTGTTTTACAAAGTAGATATGTATATTTCGAGAATCGGGAAGATACGTATTAATAAGAGCTTAGTTTGATGAGGAGGTCTTGTGCGGGGGAGTTGGTCTAAGGCACGTCATATCTGGGAATGGCATCCTCCCAGGCAGTATCTCTTCGAGAGAGAGGGTTGGAATCATTAGCCGACGTCTGAGGCGCCCCCCAAAAAAGGGCAAGTTCTGAGGAGGCTTGAGCAATTCTTTCCACTGTATTTCTCATTTTAAACTGACCTTGTGTCACATTCGGTAACGACATGGGCTCACTAAAAAATATACATGACTGACTAGGCAGAAGATTTTCCCACAGTAGGTTGCCGTTTCTTTCTGCGGTAGACTGGTTGCCACCCAAGGCTATAGGACCCAATCTGTCCTGTTATTGAAGAGTGGGGTGAGAAGAGATGGATTTATAACTTTTCCGAGGAGATTTGTGTGTAAGTGGATATAACGAAGCCGTCTGGTACTCGAACTCGAAAGGAAACTACAAGGGCTGCCAGAGAAGGTTGCGAAGGAAGGCGTGAAGAAAGGACTATACCTCCATTACCAGAAGCCAGAATGTAGCTTCGAATTGAGGAAAAAAGGACATCTTCAGTAAGACGCAGATATCAATGACGTAAGGACGGTTTCAAAGATGGCATTTGTAAATATAACCAAGGTACAAACATTAAGTATAACTCAAGACTCCAATGTTAAGATAAGACAGTATTTAATTACAACCGCGAATAAATAATTAACAAGAACAAAGAAGTAAAAGTCAACTAAAGATAATTAACCATTTCAGTGAATACCTTTTTAGTAGCGCGGTTTAACGTCCAGTAAATCCTAAATGAAAACCCAAATCATCGACGCACAATAATTCACACTAATTCGACTGGATAGTTCCACTCAATACTCACTCAATAGTCACTACAGTCAGTAGCCTGACACCGCAATTTATACACCTGGCAGAAAACATATATTTATAACTCCAGAGTGTCACGCATAAACTTCGGTGTCATTTTCTCCCTATATGACAAAAAAAAGTTCGAATAAACGCTTAAAAATAGTTTGGGTGAACTGTTTTGAAGTGTTACTTACTCGGGGGAAGTACTATGCACTCAACTGTCTCATGGGTAATAGCCGTAGCTATTTATGGTCTTTGTGACTTCGTATGTAAAGGAGTCACATTATCTCCGTGTACTGAAGAGCTTTAATCCACTAATTTTCCCTGAGAACTTTTGTCCCCTCACTATCTTCTGCTCTCTCCCTTAGAAATTGTCTAGATATGGTAGATCTCGACCTACATATTTTTGATAGGAGTGCTCCTCCAATGGTTGTCCTTGTTCATCTTCAGAGTCCATATTACTCTCAGTTTCACTGTCGAGTTTGTCTTGCCTTGACATGACACTTTCGCCTTCTTTAATTTCAGGCTCATTATACATTTCTCCATTGCTATCGTGTTGCAATCTAACTTGGTCTACATGTGCTAATATCCCATAGCCATCTTTTTCTATTATCATAGCGTTCTCCCCATTTTGTGTTATGAATCTTGCCTGTTGTAGATTAGATTCACTATACTTTTTATACAATTCCTTTTCTTTGGTAGCATAAGACGAACCCTGTACTTTATTTAACTATTATTGTACTATATCACTGTCGATTTCCATGTTTTTCTATTATCAGAGCCTTCTCTCCATTTTGGAATTTTAATCTGTTCTGTTTTACATTAGATGGACTATAATTTTTATACAATAGATTTTCTTTGGTCGCATAAGACGAACCCACTACTTTATAATAATATTTTGTACTATATTACTCTCGATTTCATCTTTTTCTATTATCAGAGCCTTCTCTCCATTTTGCATTATGAATCTTGCCTGTTGTAGATTAGATTCACTATTCTTTTTATACAATAGCTTTTCTTTGGTCGTATAAGACGAACCCACTACTTTATTATACTATTATTGTACTATATCACTCTAGATTTCCATCTTTTTCTATTATCATAGCGTTCTCTCCATTTTGCATTATGAATCTTGCCTCTTGTAGATTAGATTCACAATACTTTTTGATACAATAGCTTTTCTTTGGTCGCATAAGACGAACCGACTACTTTATTATAGTATTATTGTACTATATCACTCTGGATTTCCATCTTTTTCTATTATCATAGCGTTCTCTCCATTTTGCATTATGAATCTTGCTTCTTGTAGATTAGATTCACAATACTTTTTGATACAATAGTTTTTCTTTGGTCGCATAAGACGAACCCACTACTTTATTATAGTATTATTGTACTATATCACTCTGGATTTCCATCTTTTTCTATTATCATAGCATTCTCTCCATTTTGCATTATGAATCTTGCTTCTTGTAGATTAGATTCACAATACTTTTTGATACAATAGTTTTTCTTTGGTCGCATAAGACGAACCCACTACTTTATTATAGTATTATTGTACTATATCACTCTGGATTTCCATCTTTTTCTATTATCATAGCATTCTCTCCATTTTGCATTATGAATCTTGCTTCTTGTAGATTAGATTCACAATACTTTTTGATACAATAGTTTTTCTTTGGTCGCATAAGACGAACCCACTACTTTATTATAGTATTATTGTACTATATCACTCTGGATTTCCATCTTTTTCTATTATCATAGCATTCTCTCCATTTTGCATTATGAATCTTGCTTCTTGTAGATTAGATTCACAATACTTTTTGATACAATAGTTTTTCTTTGGTCGCATAAGACGAACCCATTACTTTATTATAGTATTATTGTACTATATCACTCTGGATTTCCATCTTTTTCTATTATCATAGCATTCTCTCCATTTTGCATTATGAATCTTGCTTCTTGTAGATTAGATTCACAATACTTTTTGATACAATAGTTTTTCTTTGGTCGCATAAGACGAACCCACTACTTTATTATAGTATTATTGTACTATATCACTCTGGATTTCCATCTTTTTCTATTATCATAGCATTCTCTCCATTTTGCATTATGAATCTTGCTTCTTGTAGATTAGATTCACAATACTTTTTGATACAATAGTTTTTCTTTGGTCGCATAAGACGAACCGACTACTTTATTATACTATTATTGTACTATATCACTCTGGATTTCGAACTTTTTCTATTAACATAGCTTTCTCTCTACTTTCCATTATGAATCTTGCCACTTGTAGATTAAATTTACTATTCGTTTTGTAACATTAGTTTTCGTTCGTGGCACAGGGCACGGTCAGTGGGGCTTTAATTTGTCTACCCATGAGGGCGGATGGGCTTTTCGATCTTCCAACATGTGCTTTTATCCTCTCAGCAATGTCATTTTTATTTAGTGTTATCCACTTGCGAGTAGTAGTATGCACTCAACTGCCTCATGGTTAATAGCCGCAGCTATATATTATTTTTGACTTCATGTGTAAATGAGTCACTTCCGGGGACATCTTTTGTGTAATAAATGCGAATGCCAGTGAGTCACAGTGTCACACTTTTTAAATTTTACTCCTAGAGGCCGTAGCCCAACATATCATACCATTTTAGAATCAGGCCAAATCCGTGAGCAAATTAAAATCACTCCGAGCCGGGACCGGACCCGCTATTCTGAAATTTTTGATTCCCAAGTTTTCATCACTGCGATTGTTTTTGGCGATTTTTTTTTTTTTGCGTGATTTTTATGCGACGAATTTTTTTGTACGATAACAATTTTTATAACTTGGAAATAAATTTAGGAATAATCGAAATTAATTGCAACATCCAGCGCAAGTCACCCATGAAATGAAAATAATTGTTTGTACGGAAAGTAAGGACCTACGTACATCAACTTGTCTTTAAATTACATGGCGGCAAAATAATTATCGTTGAACTTTTAAAAGGTAAGCTTAAAAATGAACGCAATATTTAAATGCAGTGATCAATTTTGAGTTCTTCTGTAGTTTATTGTTGCCAATCGCATCCACCCCTCTCTACCTACTGTTATGAAGGCTCAATCAAGAACCCGCCGCAAGGAGCTAGCCTAAATGCTGCGCGATAGAGCGGCTTTTAAGCTTAACGGTCTTAGTTTGTCGTGGCATGCTATAGACCAAATTCTTTAGTAAGCCAACGTCCTTCGTCAGATTTTTCCAGTATTTCTTTAATTCGCGAAAAAGCTCATGTTCTGTGTTAACATTCCAAATACGGCCACGCTTGCCAATTATCGCCCGGTTTTCAGATGAGTTGAGGTCAGGACTCTGACATGTGTCCATTGGGACGTTAAAGGCATTGTGATAAATATGGCAACAAAGATGAGAATAAGAATTCGAATAATGTAAATATTATATATATACATGTATATATGTATATATATATATATATATATATATATATATATATATATATATATATAGATAGATAGATAGATAGATAGAGAGAGAGAGAGAGTACTATGAAAAAAATGGACGCACTCATAGAAAGTCGATTTTTGTTTGTGTTTTTATCAAGACAATGAGTAATATAATTCGTTTATTAATACAGGTGTGCATATGTACATTATACAGGTCAAAAATGATTTAGTATTTTGTTGGGTAACCTTTTGGTTTAGTAACGGCCTGACGAGGGCAAATTGCAACTCTTCCAGTTGCCTAGTCAGTCAGTCAGCATGTATTAGTTTGCACTTACTGAAATTTTGTGCAATTAAATCAAACATTCATTTACTTCAAAGAGAAATTATACTGAACAATTTATCTATATTATAATGTAATACGTTATACAGTGCAATAGTTTTATCGTCATTTTCAATAAACAAGGCAAATTTAAAACATTTGTACCTAGTAGTATTTGGGCGTTATATACACTTTTATCTTTTTTTTTTTTGTTTTCATTAATTAAGACCTAACAAATCGTCTAAGATCTTATTCATTGAGTAGTAGTCTTTTTTGTAATATTTTACACTTTTTTCAGTTTTTATTTATCGAATACAGTATTTAAAAATATTGCTCAAATTGCTTGTGGTGATTCATAATAATAATGCTGTTTTGAATATATTTTCCATTCGATGTATTTAATACAAAAGATATCAACTTTATTTGGATTTATTCTTGAAATAGTAAAATTTTTAAGTCAGTTTGTAAGCAAAAACCTACTGAAATGAGGTATTCTGTGGAGATTTGTTCAGATGATCTTTAAAAGTAAATGCTCACAAATTGGTAAAAGCTACGAATCTAAATTATAGTACCAGTACCTATCATATCAAACCCTAACTTTTAGACTGAGTGCAACGTTGATTTTTTGAAAAACGTGACAAATCAACTTGCCATAATACACCGTGGTATTATCTGCATAACTGGGGAGCTGAGAATACTCCTCGGGCGATCGTTAATATAAAGCCGAACAACAGTAAGCTGAAAGAGAATCTCTTGTGATGCGCTTGTATTGATCTCATGTGTCTAAGAGGATTGCTCATTAACAACGACATTCACCTGATAGAAGAGACAGGATAAGAAGATTCTTCCAGTGATTCCATAACTGGGATTTTTTAAATAATCATTTCACCCCAAGCAAGGCAATGTAATCACCAAACCGCAAGGGGATACAGAGTGTGAGAGGATATGAGAAAAAATATTATTAAAGACAGAAAACAATAAAAGAACAATAATGAAGATGCTAGAAGATAACGTTTGACACAGCATTCAAATTTCTGAGAATGAAAGTTAACTGGAAAGAAAGAAGCCGCAAAACAATTCCACAAGCGAGAAGTGCGATAGAAGAAACTGTTAGCATTGAACTTGCGGTTATAACTAGGTATTGTAACTGTAAAATGATGAGATCTTGACGCCAATCTAGTAGCATGTTTAAATTCATAAAGTCTAGGTACCAAAGAGGAAAGCTCATGAGAACAATTACCATGAAAATATTTATAGAAAAGGCAGAGGGAAGCTATATTATGGCTTAAATTCATAAAGTCTAGGTACCAAAGAGGAAAGCTCATCAGAACAATTAGCATGAAAATATTTATAGAAAAGGCAGTGGGAAGTTATATTATGACTTAAATTCATAAAGTGTAGATAGCAAAGAGGAAAGCTCATCAGAACAATTACCATGAAAATATTTATAGAAATGTCATAGAGAAGCTACGCTACAGCAGTCTGAAAGTGGCTGAAACCGATATGCCAGGTTAGGACCAATAACATTGTAGATTCCAATTTGTATTCCATCTAGTATCTCTAAATACGTCACAGAATCACCAGACCACATGTGATAGAATTATTCAATGCATGGACAAATGGGAGATTTATAAACGTATAAAATAGATTCTGACAAGAAAAGTTGTCTACAACGATACAGTGAACCAACTTTCTTAGCAGAAGACCTAGCAACTGATTCAATATAATCGTTCCTCCTCATATTAGCAGAAAACTTTAGCCCGAGAATGCGCAATGGACCACTCACTTGGAAAGTAACATCCTGCTGATGGAGGCAGAAAAAAAAATTCTCAAAGCCGATTAAAAGTGAACAGTTTCGTTTTGGAGACGTTAAACAAGCCATTCCTTGCACCAGTTAACAACATATTGTATTTCCTGTTTTAGCTCAGTTATCAATTTGACTTTACTGAATTGACTAGACTTACTATTAATGTGTGATCAGCATAGATACCGAATTGAGAATTGATAATCCCCGATGCTACGCTTTGTGAAACGCATTCACGATATCTAAATCGATCTCCTTCGAGATATGTTGTTCATGATGACGGTAGTCCTTGAGTATGGAATTCCAGAGGTTGGCAGTGAATATTTCGAAGACAGCAGGGAAGCGTAGTTCAGGTTAGCAGTGGATATCCCGATATAGTAGCAGAGCGTAGTTCAGTAGTTTTTCCTTCTGTTCATTCGCTTGACAGGTTGGCATTGCACATTCGGAGAGAGTAAACAAAATGGCCTCCTTTTTACACGACGGATTGAATATTTCACGTCTCCTGATTGGTTAACCTTCTTTTGGGGAACTATAAAGTGAGTCAAGTCATTTGGGTTGGCTCACTAGTTAACTAAATGTACACAAAAATTGTAACAAGATATGCTTATTATCAAGCGCGACGTAGCCTAGTGGTTAGAACGTTCGCTTTCTGACCACGAAACCCGAGTTCAAATCACACCACAGTTGATTTGTCAGGAAGGTGACTTCTTGATGTTATCGATGAGGAAGAGGCGATCCCAGTGTGCGGCAAAAAGAAAAAGTGCCTAAAAACCATAAGCGTTTGACCGTAGCCTTGTGAGTGAAACTGAGTGCTAGCACGAAGTCATAAGTCATCGTGACTGAGGGTTTGAGCGTCCTTGCTCAGATTGATAACACGCTTCTCCTTCAGAAACAGTAACTAAGGTCTGCTCAGTATAGTTTCAGTATAAACCACATGTTGTGGCCTTGTTAGGGCCACAATTAAAGACACAAAAGAGGAATTGAGTTAAAAAAATATATATATTAACATAAACAGTAATACAAACATATACAAACGAGAGTGCTACAGCAAGAATGTTCGGCCCGACTGTCAGAGCTGACTGCTGGAAAATTCCCTCTCCAAAAGGCAGTACCTGCTCCTATTTATACCTGGGAGAGTTCATGCGTGCGTGAGTAAATTACCATAAAAACTATGAAAATACATTGGAAATGATTTTTAATATGAAAAAGCACTGGAAATGATTTTTACTATAAAAATGCATTGGCCAAGGATTTTACTATGAAAATGCATTGGCCAATGATTTATACTATGAAAATGCATTGGCGAATGAATTTTACTATGAAAATGTATTGGCCAATGATTTTTACTTTGAAAATCCATTGGAAATGATTTTTAATATTATTGTGACCTTGTTAGGGCCAGAAATAAAGACACAAGAGAGGAATTGAGCTAAACAAAAATATTAACAGAAACAGTAATACAAACATATACAAACGAGAGAGTTATAGCAAGAATGTTCGGTCCTACTGTCAGAACTGACTGCAGGAAACTTCACTCTCCAAAAAGCAGTACCTGCTCCTATTTATAGCTGGGAGACTCCATGTGTGCGTGGGTAAATTACCATAACACCACAGTGGGCTCTTTGGATGTTGAACAAATACGAAATGTGCCTGAGTAAGTTTCTGCAATAGGGATTTGCTAGCCACCCTAGTAGATGGGTATGCTCGAATACGATTGGCCAGCTAAGAGTTAACTATTAACGGATAATGTAAGCCTGATAATAGTCAAAACATCAGCAATTGACATAGAAGTACGAAAATCATACTAGTTGTTGCTAAGGCAGTTGATTCAGTTGAGATGGTTCACGACATTTGTTGATGATACTAAGTCTGATATTGCGATCGGACGAGGGTTAACCTGTATTCTTGTCTACAGGGCATACATTAGGCACCTTCCATTGATTTGGGCAACGTTTCTTCATCAGGTAGTGGTTAAACAAAGTTGCCAAGATTAGAGTTTAGCTCAGGGCTAAGATTCTTGAGAAGAAATACCGGGATTTTATCCCGATCAGTAGCCTTCGTAGCATCAAGCATGGAAACTTCCCGAGCCGAGATAGTGATATCGCAAAGCTTGTGCTCTCTGATGTGGGGGAAGTCAGGTAAGGGATAGCCGTTGTTGTGTAACGTAAAGCTTAGCCTGATCTGACGAGGACAGGATAACCTCATGGTCATTAATGATTTGGGACACTGATGGTCTGCGGCTATTAAGAATTGTGTTTGCGATCGTAAAACACAAATAAAGTGTAATTTCACGCGTAATAATAACTTTTATGTGTAGCTTCCAACAAGAAAAAAAAAACAATGTCAAAAACGACTTTGTGTTGAGTCACATTGGAAGATTATGACAAATGAAAAATGACAGTAATAAGACTTTTTGATCGGATGGGTTTGATAGTGGTGCTTTTTGCAAATGTCCATCCAAGTCCACGTCATTCTAAGCATGTGGTCGATACCCAAAGATAATTAAATATCGACTTACGTTGACATTTTATTGTTGAGTGGCAATAAAAACGTTGGCTAAATAATTTGATTTTCCCAGGGGATATAAGCGTTGGTTTAATCCAGTGACTTGACCCAAAGAGTTGTGCGTTCAATACCTGGCTACATCAGAGGTGAAGAAGAACTTGGAGAGTTGTGTCAAAGGGAGATAACTGATACTAAAACATCCGGAAAAGGGATGGCATGTGGAATTAGAACAATCTAACCCGGTGGATGAAATAAGGGGTTCATTTCGAAATTCCAATCACCTGAAGAAGGTCGGATTGTACAACGGCCAAAATGTCGTGAATATGGCAACGAAGATGAGGGCTCGAATAATGTAAATAGTGTAAATAATTATAATACCTCATTTCAGAAATATAGACAGATCCTGAAGAAGGTCGGAGCGTACAATGGTTGAAACGTCGGGAATATGGCAACGAAGATAAGGGTAGAAGTCCGAACAATGTAAATAGTGTTTGTTTGTTTTTTCTTTTTTTAAGGGATTTCACCCCAAGCAAGGCGAGAGTGTCACTAGCACGGAGGGAGCTACAGAGAGTGAAAGTAAGAGAAAAGAGTGAGAGGTTACAGAGAGTGAAAGTAAGAGAAAAGAGTGAGAGGTTACAGAGAGTGAAAGTAAGAGAAAAGAGGGAGAGGTTACAGAGAGTGAAAGGAAGAGTAAAGAGGGAGAGGTTACAGAGAGTGAAAGTAAGAGTAAAGAGGCAGAGGTTACAGAGAGTGAAAGTAAGAGTAAAGAGGGAGAGGTTACAGAGAGTGAAAGGAAGAGTAAAGAGGGAGAGGTTACAGAGAGTAAAAGTAAAAGTAAAGAGGGAGAGGTTACAGAGAGTGAAAGGAAGAGTAAAGAGGGAGAGGTTACAGAGAGTGAAAGGAAGAGTAAAGAGGGAGAGGTTACAGAGAGTGAAAGTAAAAGAGGGAGAGGTTACAGAGAGTGAAAGGAAGAGTAAAGAGGGAGAGGTTACAGAGAGTGAAAGGAAGAGTAAAGAGGGAGAGGTTACAGAGAGTGAAAGGAAGAGTAAAGAGGGAGAGGTTACAGAGAGTGAAAGTAAGAGTAAAGAGGGAGAGGTTACAGAGAGTGAAAGTAAAAGAGGGAGAGGTTACAGAGAGTGAAAGGAAGAGTAAAGAGGGAGAGGTTACAGAGAGTGAAAGGAAGAGTAAAGAGGGAGAGGTTACAGAGAGTGAAAGGAAGAGTAAAGAGGGAGAGGTTACAGAGAGTGAAAGTAAAAGAGGGAGAGGTTACAGAGAGTGAAAGGAAGAGTAAAGAGGGAGAGGTTACAGAGAGTGAAAGGAAGAGTAAAGAGGGAGAGGTTACAGAGAGTGAAAGGAAGAGTAAAGAGGGAGAGGTTACAGAGAGTAAAAGTAAAAGTAAAAGAGGGAGAGGTTACAGAGAGTGAAAGTAAGAGTAAAGAGGGAGAGGTTACAGAGAGTGAAAGTAAGAGTAAAGAGGGAGAGGTTACAGAGAGTGAAAGTAAAAGAGGGAGAGGTTACAGAGAGTGAAAGGAAGAGTAAAGAGGGGTGTTTGAGGAAAGAATAAAGAGAAGGACGGGGATCAAGATCAAGGCAGAACTGAAATGCCTCATCTCAGAAATATAGACAAAAAGAAAGATAAAAGAGAGAAAGAAATGTACAAGAAGAAAAGAGAAAGGAAGTAAAAGAAAGAGAGAGAAAAATGAAAGTAGAAAAGAAACAGAAAGAAAGTAATAAATGAATACAAAAATAAACATCGCAAAATTAAAGAAAGAAAGAAAAAAGAAAGAAAGAAAGAAAGAAGAAAAAGAAAGAAAGAAAGAAGAAAAAGAAAGAAAGAAAGAAAGAAAGAAAGGAAGAAAGAAGAAAAAAGAAACAAACAATGAAAGAAGAAAAAAGAAAGAAAGAAATAAAGAAAGAAAAAGCAAGGAGTTAAATGAACAAAAAAGAAAAGTGCAAAAGAAAAAGAAAGAAAGAAAGAAAGAAAGAAAGGAAGAAAGAAGAAAAAAGAAACAAACAATGAAAGAAGAAAAAAGAAAGAAATAAAGAAAGAAAAAGCAAGGAGTTAAATGAACAAAAAAGAAAAGTGCAAAAGAAAAAGAAAGAAAGAAAGAAAGAAAGAAAGAAAGAAAGAAAGAAAGAAAGAAAGAAAGAAAAAGAAAGAAAGAAAGAAAGAAAGAAAGAAAGAAAGAAAAAGCAAGGAGTTAAATGAACAAAAAAGAAAAATGCAAAAGAAAAAGAAAGAAAGAAAGAAAGAAAGAAAAAGAAAGAAAGAAAGAAAGAAAGAAAGAAAGAAAGAAAGAAAAAGCAAGGAGTTAAATGAACAAAAAAGAAAAGTGCAAAAGAAAAAGAAAGAAAGAAAGAAAGAAAAAGAAAGAAAGAAAGAAAAAGAAAGGAGAAAGAAAGAAAGAAAGAAAGAAAGAAAGAAAGAAAGAAAGAAAGAAAGAAAGAAAGAAAAGGCGAGGAGTTAAATGAACAAAAAAGAAAAGTTCAAAAGGAAAAGAAAGAAAGAAAGAAAAAGAAAGGCGAAAGAAAGAAAGAAAGAAAGAAAGAAAGAAAGAACCTAATGACCTCATAAAATTATTTCAGAGCATTTCGATATTGGTTGAATTGATTCAATAAACAAATCCTGCTCTCATTTCAAGCAACGTCTAAAATCGATCTTTTCTTCTGATAGAATCTGCAATTATTGTGGAGGAAGAAGAAAGCGATTTGACATGTTTTGAATGCCTTAAATCGAAGCTGTTTCTTGTCTTTGCTGTGTGTATCTGGATTGATTGCCACCACAGCTGACACTGGATATCACAGGCCAGACAAGTGGACAGCTCTTCGAATTACTAACATGGCGTCATCAAAGGAGCCAATAATTTCCGCTCTTGATATCTCTCAAGCAAATTACCATTCAAATTTAACAATCAAATAAGCGACCTAACGAAAAACGAATGACATTTTAAAAAAACAAAAAAACAGTAAACTGAATAGTAATATTTAGTTTAATACGTTTTGTACGACGAGAGAAAGTCTTTTTATACAATAAGGTTCACCCTTTATAAGGCCCGGAGCCACTCGAAATAGAGGGTTACGTTAGGAGGCAATTTGTGCGTAAAGGAGTGGAAGATAACGCTAGGGAATTCTATAATCTTCGCTAGTGGTAGCTTTACACAAAACTTCCAGTTGCTACGTAGCTAAAACTTTAACGTTAAAACTGGAGTCATGCTCTTAAATAGCTTTGGCTGATCGAGACTGTCTATTTTGTTTACAGTAAAGTTCTTCGTGTACAAGGCCTGAGGGCCGCTCGTGGTAGAGGGTTACGTTAGGAGGCAATTTGTGCAGACAGGTTAAAATTGCAGCGACCAGGAGAAAATACTCATAGGAATCGGTTCAGCAGAGCAATGTTTCGCAGGAAGAAGCTGTTCGAGTGGAACTTATTTCTCACCAATGAAACATGAAGGGAATGTAGGTGGTTTGCTACTCTGTAAGTGGCTTGGCGGCCCCTGGCCTTGAAGTTAAGACCTGTCGGAACCAAGGAATGGAGTTCGTTCGAACACTTTCCATGGAAGTAGCGAGAGAGCAGTGAAAGACTCATACGTTCAGTTCCCTAGAAGACCCTACGAATGATGTATAGCTATACAATATACATTATACAAAAGGATTTGATAAGCTACGTGACAAATAACTGTTAGAACTGCTAGTTAAGATTTTGGAAGGATATTAGAATAATTCGGAACCTATACTGGGAGCAAACCGCCATCATTTGGATAGAAAATGACTTCAGTAAATATACAAAAAAGAAAGGGATATAAGACAAGAATGAGTCTTCTCACCAGATTAATTCAATCTATACAATAAGTCGATTCTAAGAAAACTGGAATTATTAGCACGTCCTGAAGGGACACGGCACATAGAAGAACAAGAAGGAGAATTTGAAAAATGGTTAGCAGAAAAGGAATTATGATAGATAGCTAAAAGATAACATTCTTTATAAGAGTCACAAAGGACAGGAAACTGTGGAGAGCCATGATCGCACACGTCCTGAAGGGACACGGCACATAGAAGAACAAGGAGATTGTCTAAATGGTTACCAGAACAGGGATTAGGATAGATAGGTAAAAGATAAAATTTACTAAGAGCCACAAAGGACAGGAAATCCCAGACTTGAACAGGTTAAGGTTGTTGAGATCAGGGAAACAATCTCTTGGGAGTCGGTTCCACAGAGTAGTGGTTCGCCAGAAGAATCTGTTCCAGGCGGTGAAGGTTAGAACTGGCGGAACCAAGGAATGCAGTTAGTTCGAGCACTTTTCGTAGAAGTAGCGATCTTTTCTTTTTTCTTTCTTTCTTTTTTACAATGAGGTTCACCTTGTACAAGGCCCGAGGGCTACTCGAGGTAGAGGGTTACACTGTAAGAGGCAATTTATACGGACAGGAAGGAAAGATAACTGTTAACCCCAGACTTGGACAGGTTAAAATTGTAGAGATCGGGGAAACATCCACAGAGTAGTTTTTCGCAGGAAGCTGTTTGAGAGGAACTTATTTCTCACCAATGAAAAACGAAGGGAATGTGGGTGGTTTGCTACTCTGTAATGGCATGGCGGTTCCAGGCGGTGAAGGTTAGAGGTGACGGAACCAAGGAATGCAGAAAAACAAAATAAGCCAAACCAAATCAATTACCGTAACGGATTCTTCGACATTCGTCCTTAGATGGCATTAGGGGCGTTGATTTTTCTTTTTCTTTTTTTCTTCTTTTAACAACTGATGTAGACACTCGACTTTTTAATTTTATGATACCGCGCCTGGTTGCGGAAGTCATTTTTCACCAATGGAATACGGAGAGAATGGGCGGGGGTCTCTATAAAGTGTGTAGCATAGTGGGTCCTAGCCGTGAAGGTTAGACCTGGTGTAACTTAAGAATGTAGAACGTCTGAGCACATTCCCTGGAAGTAGCAAAAGAGCAGTGAGAGACTTACCACCACCCACCTGTGAGAGAGAGGTTGCTGGGCGGAATATAATTTGTGACCTGCAAGGAGTCTGAGATGCTTTTGAAGTATATAAAGACTGAAAAGTGAAGGTTAGAGGTGACAGAACCATGGAATGCAGCAAAACGAAATAAACCAAACCAAATCAGTTACCGCAAAATAATTCTTCATCGTTCGTCCTTAGATGGCATTAGGGGTGTTGATTTTTCTTTATTTTTTTCTTTTATCATCTGATGTAGACATTCGACTTTTTAATTTATACGGATAGGAAGGAAAAATAACGGTTAATCCTAGATTTGAAGAGGTTAAGATTGTTAAGTTCGGGAAAACATCCACAGAGCAATGTTTCGCGGAAAGAAGCTATTCGAGTGGAACTTATTTCTCACCAATGAAACACGATCAGAATGTGGGTAGCTTGCTACTATGTAAGTGGCATGGCGGGTCCTGGCCGTGAACGTTAGAACAGGTGGAACCAAGAAATGCAGCAAAACAAAATAAACCAAACCAAATCAGTTACCGCAACAAATTCTTCGAGCTTCGTCCTTAGATGGCATTAGGAGCGTTGATTTTTTTTTTCTTTTAACATTTGATGTAGACATTCGACTTTTTAATTCATACGGATAGGAAAGAAAGATAACGGTGAACCCCAGACTTGAACAGGTTAAGATTGTAGTGATCGGGGAAGCATCCTCTTGGGAGTCGGTTCCAAAGAGGCGTTCGCGAGAAGCTGCTCGAATGGAACTTACTTCTCACCGATGGAATACGGAGGGAATTGGGAGTGGTTTGCTAGTAGGTAAGTGACATGGCGTGCCCTTGCTGTGAAGGTTTGAACTGGCGGAACAAGGCAATATAGTTCGTCCGAGCAGTTTCCTTGGAAATAGCGATAGAGCAGCAAGAGGCAGGCAACATCCCGCTTGTGGCAGCGAGTTTGATGACTGGAGGATAATTCAGAAACGCGTTTGTGCTCCATCGATACTGGAAAGTGAGGACTGGACAGCACCCGCCCAAATATGACACCAGTACCCCATTTTTAACCTGATTGGGCTCTTGCAAAGGTAAAAAATAAAAGGAAGTCAGGTACTTAGAGCGTTAGAGATGGCCGACCATTTTACCTTCATCCATAGCGATCGATCGTACGTACGAGTTCCGTTTGAGGTTAGGCGCGAGTTCAATGCCCAATATTCTTTCAAGGTTGTCTTTTAAAATACGTATCAGTGCTCCTGATTACTTTTCAAAAGATGCCTTCGAAAAGCTAAGCAAAGTATTAAAAAAAAAAGAAAAATATCGTCATAAACAAAGTATAGAATACTGAACTGCTACGTGATATATGGAGGCGCATGCAGGACAATCTCCTCACAAAGCCCTCTTAAAGAGACAGAAATATGGTTCTACAGAAAGATGCTGAGGATAACATGGACCGAACATGTGAGCACGGAGAGGTTTTTAAAGAAACATACTTAAAATCAGGTAGAGACAACTAAAATTTCTAAGGCACATAACGAGGAAAAAGGGCTTGGAAAATCTGATACTCACAGGAGAGATTTAAGGCAAGAGGGACGGAGAAAAACAACGCATGACCTACCTGGCGAGCTGGAGTGAATGGATGGCGGAGCAGGGTTTGGGGAGAGGTGGTAAAAAGACAAAATTTATGAGCTACAAAGGGTAGTAAATTGTGGAGTGCTATAATCGCCAACGCCCTTGAGGTTTTCGGAACCTAGAAGAAGATGACATTGGCTACAACTCTCACTTTTCCAAAGAGGAGGGTCGAATATATATTCGGAATATCATCAGCATGGCTGATGCTAACCTCCAGGAAAGTGACTCGTTTTCCACTGACATGAAGTGGAAAAGATTTTATTGAATCAGTTGCTCGGAAAGTTGTTTTACAGTGCCATGCTAGACAATTTAATCGCTTCAGAATCTATCTTACATATTTGTAAGGCTACTATTCGTCCATGCTCTGAACTCTGTTGCCACACATGGTCCGGTGTTCCTGCTATATGTCTATAGATCCTTAATAAAATCGAAAGAAGAATCTGCAATCTTATTGGTCCTGACCTGTCATCTCAGCTTCAGTCAATTTCTCACCGTCATAATGTAGCTTCTCTCTGCCTATTTCTATATATACTTTCATGGTACCTAGACGGAATTTAAGCGCGGTACTAGATTGGCAACAAGGTCTCATCAATTTACAGCCAATTAGGATAGACGTAACCGTACGTTCCATGTTAAGAGTTTCTTCTCTCGCACTTCTCGCTTGTGGAACTCTCTTTTGGCTTCTTTAAATGCAATCTCAATCGTTATCTACTGTCTTCTTCATCCCATTTCTTGGATTGTTCGTACCCTTTAATGTTTTTCTTTTCCTTATTCTCTCACATCCAGTAACCCCCCCTCGTGTTAAGAATTCAAAATGAACTCAAATATACTCACAGTCCGGTGATAGAAACACTGACGAATAATCTATTCTATAAATATCAAAGTTTTCCTATTTTCATTTTCTGGTGTATATTAATTCTGAAGTTAATGGTTAACTAAGTTCCTTTCGAGTTGCCCGACAATAAAATATGAGTTCAAATTCCTCTGTTGTATCGTTAAATAGTTGAGCTTAACAATTTCGATTAAACATGGCAACAACAATCAGGTCATTGTTTAAAGAAATGGCATCCTTGATCTTCCATATCATTCTTTCTTTCTTTCTTTCTTTCTTTACCTTTTTTTACCTTTCCTTCCCCTAAATCCAGACAATGCCTCTGATATATCTTTTCTTTCTTTCTTTCTTTCTTTCTTTCTTTCTTTCTTTCTTTCTTTCTTTCTTTCTCCTCTCTTTGCCTAAAACTAAACGGCGCCTCTGATATATCTTTCTTTTTTCTTTGTTCTTTCTTTCTTTCTTTCTTTCTTTCTTCCTTTCTTTCTTTCTTTCTTTCTTTCTTTCTTTCTTTCTTTCTTTCTTTCGTTCTCCTCTCTTTGCTTAAAACTAAACGGCGCCTCTGATATATCTTTCTTTTTTCTTTGTTCTTTCTTTCTTTCTTTATTTCTTTCTTTATTTCTTTCTTTCTTTCTTTCTTTATTTCTTTCTTTCTTTCGTTCTCCTCTCTTTGCCTAAAACTAAACAGCGCCTATGATATATCTTTCTTTCTTTCTTTCTTCCTTCCTTTCTTTCTTTCTTTCTTTCTTTGCCTAAAACTAAACAGCGCCTATGATATATCTTTCTTTCTTTCTTCCTTCTTTTCTTTCCTTCTTTCTTTCGTTCGTTCTTTCTTTCATTTTTTCTTTCTTTCTTTTTCCACCCCCTTTGCCTAAAACTAAACAGCGTCGTTGATATATCTTTTGTTTGTTTCTTTCGTTCGTTCGTTCGTTCGTTCGTTCTCTCTCTCTCTCTTTCATTTTTCTTTCTTTCTCCCCTCCCTATGCCCAAAACTAAACAGCGCCTCTGATATATCTTTTCTTTTTTACTCTCTCTCTCTCTCTCTCTCTCTCTCTCTCTCTCTCTCTCTCATCCTTACTATCCGTACTAAGGAACAATTAAAATATGATACTACAAATACCAATCAAAATACGAAAGAAATTTCGAGAATTTAACCTAATTTTAGACCAGCAGAATTTGTGTCAAGAGGATGCTTTAAAAATAATTAGAGCGACAGTCGTCAATAAATTAATAGTCGATGAATATGAATGTAGGTCGCTATTTGAAGCATTTATCTTTCCGTTCTTTCTTTTTTTCTTTCTTTTTTCTTTCCTTCTTTCTTTCCTTAAATCTGAGGAAACATCCCTCCCCATGGAATTGTTCAATATTTGACTTTATCAACTTCAGCAAAATGTTATTTTAACAAATCATAAGCGGCACCTCATGGTAGTGTAATAATTAGCAAGCCTAGAACAAATACGACTGAATAGTAAGTTTGATTCTCGCTGAGTACCCAATAATTTCGGCCTTGTACCAGATTGTAGCTTCGCTTGCAAAATCACTGTATTAATAATCATAAGCATTTTTTTCTTTCTTTTTCCTTTCTTTCTTTTTCTTTCTTTACCCTCCTTTTGCCTAAAACTAAACAGTACCTCTGATATATCTCCTATCTTTCTTTCTTTTTTCTTTCTTTCTTTCTTTCTTTCTTTAAAACCAAACAGCTCCTTTGATATATCTTTCTTTCTTTTTTCTTTCTAGCTAGTGAGCGAAATAAAGGGTTCAGTTCGATATTCCAACCACTTGAAGAAGGCCGGAGCGTACAACGGCCGAAACGTTGTAATAAATATGGTGACAAAGATGAGGACAATAGTCTGAATAATGTAAATAATGTACATCTCAGAAATATAGACAGATAGTGAAAGTAGAAAATTATCGAAGACGCTGGAGAAAACTCATGCCCTCTTTGGTATCATCAATTTTACTTTTAAAACTATGTATGAGGAAAAAGTCTTGGGGTCTTTCAAGATAAGTGGGTATTGTAAATCAAATTAATTACTCTAGCTTGTAATTTCCTGACTTGAGACTTAAAGAGAGTGTCTGCCTCTATACTTGTTTGTTCTATGTCTATCTGTATGAGAGTCCATTGGTATTGTAGGATTTTTAATTCAGGGAGTTTATATTATTTTTGTATAAACATATATACCTACACACACAAACACAGATAGATAGATAGATAGATAGATAGATAGATAGATAGATAGATAGATAGATAGATAATGAACAGCTTTAGATAGATAGATAGATAGATAGATAGATAATGAACAGCTTTAGATAGATAGATAGATAGATAGATAGATAGATAGATAGATAGATAGATAGATAGATAGATAGATAGATAATGAACAGCTTTAGATAGATAGATAGATAGATAGATAGATAGATAGATTATGGATAGGAATCCGACAAAATAATAGAATAAAGAACAAGTCGGAAGCAGATCTTAATCTAACATGTTTCACTTTATTAAAGCTTCGTCAGCGACTATGATGGAAATGATTAAAAAAACATTTCTGTCTTCTTGTTTTCCTACTTGTTCTTTATCCTATATGCACTCGCATGCACGCACCCATACATACATATGTACATTCTTATTTATGTATGCCTACATATACATCCACCCAGGCATATGCATGTTTTAGAGCCCTTTTTATTTTTCATACTTGTACGTACATGTACACATATGCAAATCCATTGATGCGCACACGCACACACAGACATATATATATATATATATATATATATATATATATATATATATATATATAAAGCAAAAGTAATAATTCGTGCCTGATCAGTTTGTAGAACAAATAAACTTTAAGTTCCATTTCAAACGTAAGTATATATATATATATATATATATATATATATATATATATAGAGAGAGAGAGAGAGAGAGAGAGAGAGAGAGAGATATTAATATATACTTCTTAGCTCTGTCTGACTACATTGAGCACTGTTTTGTTTACGCCTTAAATTAAATTGAGTAAATATTTATTTGCTTACCTGTGTATGCACACTAATGCACGTATATATGCTTGCTAATATCTAGTTATTTGGTTTATCGACATTAATATATATATATATATATATATATATATATATATATATATATATATATTCGAGAATTCGAGAGGATTCAAATAAAATTAAATAGACATAATATGTCCAGATTATATAAAACAAACGTGCTTGAATGTCTATTTTATTTTATTTTAATCCTCTCGAATTCTCGAATCAGATTCTTAATGTTGATATTAAATTCATTAAGGAAGACTTCCGTAGATTTTATCATTTCTTTTATTTTCCCAAGTATTTCAAGAGATTCAGATAAAACATTAAAAAATAACTAATCGATTTAACGGTTAATTATTAAATTAATTATAATGGAGCTCGTTTATCCGGGTTTACAAATACAACAGAGTGCGATTCATGCGCATTTACAAAAAAATATCAATTACATTCATTTTGTTTTTCCTTAGCAAGATGATCTTGAATGAGATTGAAAGTGCTTGGGAAAAATAAAAGAAATGAAAACAAATCTACCTTCCTTAATGAATCTAATATCAACATTAAAGAACTTGATCCGAGAATCCGAGAGGATTAAAAAAAATAAACATAATATGCCCAGATTATTCAACCAAACACGCACAAACACACACATATATATGTGTGTGTTAAATATATATATATATATATATATATATATATATATATATATATATATATATATATATATATATATATATATATATATATATAAGCAACTTGTACTTGTATTTTGATTGGTCATTCTAGCTTATGTAACAGCCTTTACACCTAGCGAAGGATCGTTAATTAATTTCGAAACTTTTAAAACGATTTATTCTACATTCAACATCATCACTTGATAAGACACCAGAAGTGTTGAAACAAAAAACTATTTTTGTAGTGATTTTATAGCATATTTATGTTATAATATTTAAATAAATAATTATATATATATGTGTGTGTGTGTGTGTGTGTGTGTGTGTGTGTGTGTGTGTGTGTGTGTGTGTGTGTGTGTGTGTGTATTCATTTCTTTGATTTAATCTAGTCCTACCGTGCGTTGTGTTGTGCAGTGTATCGCGGATATACTAATGTTTAATGTGGGCCTTGGAGATTCGAAAAAGCAAGATATTTATTCTCCCTTCCCAAGCACATTCCCAGTAATGTCTTGATAAACAATTTATTTCTATGCTCTTAATATTAGCGAAGATATTTGTAAATTAAAATATAGAAGATGAAGTGTAGGTCTTCTTGTGACAACGTCCGCTACCTCCATATATATAAAGTCCATTTGGGTTGGGTGTTTATTGTCCTTGTGAAATGATAAAAACAAAATGTGCAGTGTTGAAAAATACAAAATAATTCTTTATATAACACAATATCATTTTACTGAAGTATAAAATGAAAGTTGAAGAGTTGAACTGTAAAATTCCTGGCGTGTACGAGAGATAGATTGGCAGATTAAGAGCCCGAGAGAAAGCCAATATATATGTATATGTATGCAAATGTATTGCTTAACTATGTGGTGGAAGGAAATAATGTATGTTTTTCAAATGTATCAGTGAACTATTTGAAAGGTGGTGAAAAAAGGATGTATGTTTTTAAATGTAGCCGGACACTATATATGTCTAAGTTCGACAGTGGGTCGGGCAAGTGTCGTATATCGGTTCCGTTTATATAACGATGACCACAGCATCGGAGACTGGACAAAAATATTTCATCAATTCAAAATTTTTGAATTTTGCATTTTCTGAATTTTTAATCTCGTTATATATATATATATATATATATATATATATATATATATATATATATATATATCCATTATATATATTTTATATATATAATATATATTATATATATATCCATTATATATATATTTCGCTTCGAAAGTGTCGCTCCACTTTTAATTATCTCACAACCTTATATATTGGCCGTGCAAGATTTCTGATTGGTTGGTCGAAATATGGCTTTTTGGCCTGGGTATTATGAATGTACATCTATTTTTAGAGATGGTGAAATTTGGTCCCCCTTGTGATATATTGTTACATATTTATTTGTTTTTCTATTACTACAAAAAACATATAATATTTAACATTGGAAAATATAATAAAGATTATGATAATATTGTAGTGTGTCTAATTTAAATATGATCTTTTAATGAAATGTATTAAAGTTAATAAAGGTATAATGAATGAATTGTTGACGAACAAATAAAAAATATTATTTATTGCATATAAAAAATGTTTGGTTTCAATTCTGTTAGGCATGATACCAAAAACACCCACCTCCCCAAATTTATGGACAAAACATAGAGATGCATGCTGGGAGTTCTTCCTAGTCAATAAGATAGCCCACTTCTTGGTCTCATTTGACTTCTATTCTTTCTTGTCTTGAAGTTAGAACGCTGCGATCGCTTGTCTGTATCCTTTCTTAGTTTTTGCCACATTACTGTTGCTTTGCCTTGTATATATTGCTTGCTTTCTTTATATTATTTTTAACCTGATCTTTTCTCTTCTTTCTTTTGTTATTGCTTACTGCAAACTTTGTTAATTCTGTTTGCTGGGAAATTCTGACAAATTACAGTTAACGATGTCCAACTACTGTAGAAAAATAGACCTTTAAACAACATTATAGTAGATTCTATTTATGTACTTCCGACGTGAAACGCATCTATCTACCTTCTTCGTAATTGATAACGGTCGCTATGAACGCGTTGTGTATTGGTTAACGATCAAAGTAAACTCTTTTAACAACTTGCAGTTGAAAAAAAAAATCACAAGAGACAGACACCTTTACATAAAAACAATACCCATTCCGAAGGCAAAAGTTGCTGGTGGCGCCAGAGGTGGCAGTACCGCCTTAGCCACTGAAACTGTGTTACCTCTCCTGGTTGGCGGATGACAAGGGAAGGGTATCGCACGTGCTTTTACACGTTGTATGTAGAAAATAAAATAAACCTAGGGTCACTCGATTATCATCCTCATCATCATCATCATCATCATCATTCCCTTGACTTTTGTAATAGTATGGGTATTCCGAATGCAGACGCCATATTGAATCTTGCCCACAGCGGTCTATCAACGGCAGCTATCAAGGCAGTAAATCTGGTATAGTTATACCTTCTCATTGTTTGATATTGTGCAACCAGTTTTTGCGTTGGCATGTCCTCTCCTACGTCCACTTTCAACGGTGCCTTGCATGATGGTCTTGCACAGGCCGTCGTGCCTTGTGAGGTGTCCAAACCACGTCATTTTTCTCCGTTTGACAGTGGCGAGAAGAGGTTTCTGGTGGCCCACAAAACTTTCAACACTTTTGTGTACAAAAAAAAAGGTTTTTTATTAAAAAGAGATCTTTTTAATAAACATTGGCAAAAAATTAAATTGAAAATAAAAGTAACAAAATCTTTATTTTAATAAAACTCGTATTTGCTTTCAAATGTAATGCTTTTGAGCACCTTCTGCAACAATTTTGTACAACATGATGGAAAAGTGACAAAGAAAAACTCAAACTCATTGCTGACAGTCCTAAAATAAAATCTGAAGTTGTGGCAAATTTATTTGTTTTCTGTCTGTTGAATAATAATAATAATAATAATAATAATAATAATAATAATAATAAGAAGAAGAAGAAGAAGAAGAAGAAGAAGAAGAAGAAGAAGAAGAAGAAGAAGAAGAAATCAGTATTCTCTCTTGAAACATCCATGTATAAAACATAATTTCAGTATGTGATACTATTGACATCTACATAAAAAATGGAAGAAGTGGTTTTATTTCAATGTCAAGTGTTTCTAATTGATGGCCCAGAAGATGGTTGCTTTTGAAGGTTCAGTCTTCTAAGCGGTATTCACTTTCACCGAAGGGGAACGCAGAAGTAATGTAGTGGATGTGGGGCTTTTGGATATCAAGTTGCAAAAACTGGTTGTTCTCACAGTGAATATCAAATTTTTCCTTATAGGTAAAATATATTAACAAATCTCAGTCACCTGATATAAATCTTAATAAATGAACCAGCAGGTGGTTCCTTTCGAAGTTCGGTCTTCTAAGCGGCATCCATTTTCACCGATGGGGAACGCAGAATTAAAGGAGAGGATGAGGGTTTTTTGGAGATAAAGTGGCAACAATTTGTTGTTACGTCAATGAATACCAAATATTTCCTTATAAGGAAACGGCTAATATAACCATTACCATGGTAAAACCATTCCCAGTGCATTCATATAGTAAAATCATTTTCAGTACATTGAGATATTACATTAGATGGACAAGGGGTTGGTAAAGGGAAGAGCTGTCATAACAGAAGTTGTCCCAAGTACTACCTAGATACGAACCCGTACGAGCCGACGAAGTCTAGAATGAAATAATATAACATAAGAAACAGGTCTGTGTTTTGATTTCTCAACGTCGTGTTTATCTTTCAGTGTGTTGTCTTGTGAGCACGAAGCACACCTTTTCCTAGATTCCAGTGCACACTGACGAGGTCGAGAAATAAAATCTGAAGTTGTGGCAAAAAAAAATCATTTCCGTTTCCTCTCTGTTGAATAATAATACTAATAATAATAATCTCTCTCAAAATACCTATATATAAAAATAGTTTCACCATATGGTTCATGTTCTTTTCATTCGGGATGATTAGATGGGCGAGAACTTGATAGGAGTAAAAAACTGAGCTGTTAGACCAGCGTAGCAGAAGTGATCCCTAGTATCAGCTACCTAGCACATAAACGAACAGGCAAAGCCCTAAATAAAAGGACTACTTTATAAATGAGAAAGAGAAACGCGAACTCTGTTTCCCATATTATACTATGAGAGATTTTTTGAAACTATTGGGACAAACCTCGATATTTTAAACTATCTACTGTAAACATTTTAAAACATTTGTGCAGTATGCATAATTAAGTTTATTATGGTTTGGTTTTAAAAACTCTCGACAAGCAAATAACTTAGTTACCTCCCCTGAAGCACTACTGAGGCTAAATGCACTAAACTCAGCGTTCTTCACTTCAGACGAACACAACAATTTTGTATTTGAAAATGATGAACACTACAATATTTCTCTTGAAAAAAAATCACCCTGATGATGACACTGTGCTTATGTCGAAAGTACTCGGAATAAATATGTATCAACACAGTTATTTTAATATTTACACCAAAAAGCCTGTCCGTGAAGATGAAAGGATCCAGTTGAAAATAAGTAGACAAAACTTATCTAAATTATTCAATGACGCAACTCTCAATGTAAACATGCTGCCACAGTATACGCAATATATATATATATATATATATATATATATATATATATATATATATATATATATATATATATATATATATATATATTTGGTTGGATTGATGTGAGTTTGTCACCCAGGGTTTCATGCTTTTGCGATCGACAGACAAACGTTTGTCTCACTATCGCAAAAGCGTGAAACCCAGGGTTTACAAACTCACATCAATCCAACCAAATATGTTATCTCTATCTCTGATATTGAGCGCTTTCTAATAAGTACCACGCATATAATATATAAATAATAATTTATATAATATATTGCATATATATATATATATATATATATATATATATATATATATATATATATATATATACACATGCTTTTCACACACACACACACATACATATATATATATATATATATATATATATATATATATATATATATATATATATACATATTCTTGGTTTTTCCAATATGACGATCCTAGTGTGTATCCAAAGTTGTAACTGTTTACGTTTCTTTAGGCGTGCCTGTCTGTTTTTTGGTCTTTGTTTTAGCTTCCAGGCGATACAATCGTGAACTATTTTCAAAGGCGAATGGATATCGTGCCTCACTCGGTTTACAAGTTATCTCGGAGGAACACTGCAAGTAATCTGGCTGACAACGGGACCAGACGGGACTGGAAAGCAACCGTCTCCCTTTGACAACGACGCGCCTTCCATTGTCGTCTCAATGAGAACGAGAAACGATCCGGGCAGCGTAACGACAAATATCAATATCTCATTAAGCCTGACAGAAGCGATGCGATATCGATCTCTAAATGGCGAACTGTCTCAGCCGCTTTAGAAAGGAGAGCGCCGTGAGCTCCTGAAACCATTCTTCAGCCATTTTTTTTTTTTGTCGTTTCGCACGGAACAAGTGACATCCACCCGGGAGGTGGAGGCGAAGAGGTTTCCTGCAAATCGGTCATGAATAATCTTTTTGTTCCGTTAATCTTGTCAAGGAGTGCGTTCCCCTCACATTTTTTGAACTCATTCGTCGGCTTCGTCATTTGATGGCGTTAACGCTTTGCCTGCTATACTCAGTTGCTGATTGAAAAAGTCATTTGTAGAGTGGAGAGCCAAACAAAACCTACAGTTCGTTTCGCTTTTTTCTTTTGTAAAAGGCTTACTGCTACCAGGTCCCTTTTTGTGAGAGTCTATCAATTATTCCGTAAGACAGTACGGGGTATGGAAAAAAATGGTGGAAAAGTTGTCAAAATGCTTAAAAGAAGTGCCTTTCTATTTGTTGTTCGAAAAAAATGGCGGACATATTTAATTTAACTGTTACATTAATATATATATATACGAGGGTCATTCAATAAATAAGGTGAATTTTTCAGTATAAGGACTTCTAATACAGATAGAAGCTTACATTTATTTTATTTTTCAATGTAGTCTCCCAGCACTGTCAAACACTTTTCCCATCTGTGCACAAGCTTCCCTCAGCGTAAAAAATCTTTGGACTGATGTCTCAGCCAGTCGCTCACAACACTTTTGACTTCATCGTCACTTTTAAAATTCATGCCTCTCGTGAACGCTTTCAAGGGACCAAACAGGTGAAAGTCTGAAGGGTCAAGGTCTGGGATGTAAGGGGGGATGAGGGAGCAGTTCCCAGCCCAGCTCGTTGATGGTCTGCACCGTTTGGGCTGCTGTGTGAGGCCTTGCGTTGTCATGATGCAAGATGACTCCTTCTGACTGATGACCCCTGCGTTTGTCCCAACAGATAAGCTCAAAGTCCTTGCAACGTCATCCACTGTCACCCTTCTGTCAGACTGAATGAGGTCATTGACTGATTCGATCACCTCAGGAGACCTCACTTCTGTAGACCTCCCAGGCCTGTCTTCATCCTCAACACTGCTCCGTCCTTCTTTAAACAATTTAGCCCACTTGTAGACATTTATTTGGCTGAAACATGTGGCACCATACACAGTTGACATTCTCCTATGAATTTCAACTGGTTTGCACCCTTCAGCAACCAAAAACTTGATAACTGACCGCTGTTCAATCCTGGAGCATGCTTCTTGGTTATTTGTTAATCGCCAAAACTCTCAAAGTTTTTTTTTAAACTTCAAAAGAAATTAAATCCATGTGAAAAAAAAGTAAAACAAAAAAAAATAAAAAAGAGTAAGCTTCTATCTGTATTAGAAGTCCTTATACCGAAAAATTCAACTTATTTATTGAATGACCCTCGTATATATATATATATATATATATATATATATATATATATATATATATATATATTATATCATTCACAGACAGTACTGTTTCGCTGTATCACAGCTCCTCAGTGCGACTAGACTTCCGAATGCCTCAAGCCAGGATTGAAACACAACTAATTTGGTGTCAGCCAGAGCTATCTTCACCCGGTAGAGTTACACAACTATATCTAGCGTATTGTTTTTACAAATATAAACAAATGCCAATCAGCCAAAGTGCCCCATTCATTTTACTGAAGAGCTTTGCATTATAATTTTATCATATAGACAAAACCATTTTACTCACTACAAAGTTGAAACTTGGTTTCAGTGTATTTCAACTGCACTTCGACAGGTGAGAATCGAAAATGGTTATGAACAATCCTGCTTGTAGGCAAGCCGTATGTGAAAAGGTCACTTCCTTTTTTTCCATTTGTTTGAGAAGAAAAAGATACATTAAAAAAATGTGGCGGAGTGAAACAATAGTGCTTGTTGATAGCAGTTTGGTGAAGAATGGATTGGGTGTTTAATGTTGACTGGTCTGTGGAGATTTTTTTGCCGATAAACACCGGTCAAAAGTTTAGGCACATTATCTCACAAGCAGCGTCCTAAGAGTGATGTGTAAGGAAGGAAAGATGGAGATAGGGGATAGTATTACGTTTGAGTAGGTAAAATTGTAGCGATAGTTCTAGTAGTAATTGGGGATGCTATTTTTGGTTTACTATAAAAATTCTAGAGCTGAATATATATATATATATATATATATATATATATATATATATATATATATATATAATCTTTGTCTAATTTCGTTTGGAAGTGTACTAGCATCTGTTTCGTTCAGGTTCAACTTTAGGTTAGTCATTAAATTAGTCAGCCGCCGAATGTGACTGACCAATTGAAATAGTTGTTCGTTTAACGGCTTTGGTCGTAATGTGGTCCTTGAGATTTTATCATATTAAGATTGATTGATAGTTTGGCTTCGCTTAATTTGGCGTCATAATTGAAAGTCAATCAATATTGAATGGAAACTCAGCAACATTTGACCCACGGACTATAACAGTCCGAGTCTAGGTAAACATGAGATCGTTACCATATCGTTATAGAGTACGGGGGCTGATCAAGAAACAAGTTGCGAGAACAACCTCACACCTGTCCTGGGTATGACGATAAACCGCATCCGACTGGCGAGAAGCAAAAATGGTCATGAATAATTCTGCTTGTAAGATTGTTCATAACCATTTTTGGTTCTCACCAGTCAAGGTGCAATTGAAATGCACCGAAACGAAGTTGCATCTTTGTAGTGAGTAAACTGTTTTTGTCTATATGATAAATTTATAATATATATATATATATATATATATATATATATATATATATTCAAACTACAGTTTCTCGAAGCAATATACGTTAAAAAATTAAAGTCGTCACTAAATAGAATCAACAACGAATACTGTATTAATGTTCTGAAATGTCTATAAAAGGAACAGTTTTAGACGCTTTGATGCGCTCATGATCATGACTTTGCAATAGAGAAGAAAAAATTCCATAGTGGATAATTTTTTCACGTTCTAATGAAAGCTAAGCATGACAGTCAACCGTTGCATTTAAAAGCAAAAAGAAAAATTACAGCAATGGATAACAAAAAACAATTTTGTATTACTACGTAATACTACTATTACTACAAAAGATTTAAAACCTCTAACTTTATACTTAAAAATAATAATTCACCTCTTTGAACCTAATTAAATAGGACAAATATTAAATACAAATTTAAATGCCCATTAAGGAATTGTATTCCTGATCAATCAAAATTCGTAAATAATTATATAGGACATACAACAACATGTTTGACATGAAGACTCACTCTATACCTTTCTGACCATAGCTCAATTAGATCTCATTTAAATATTTATGGGGACCTACCAGACCCTATTTTTAACATACTTGTGGACAACACTAATATAATAGCATCATGTACATGCAAATTCAACGGCCTTTCTCGGTAATTCATTTCTGCTCCGAAACGTAACCTAACGTAAACAATGACAACATATTAGATGAAATAGATTAAATCCGACAAACATTTTAATATATTTTCTGTTTATATGTTATTTATATGATGGATTCAACTTATTTGAGGAAATGGCCTATTTAAATAAAACACTATTAATTTCATTGACCGGCCTGAATGTTTTCGTAGTAGAAATGATATAGCGATCGTCGAAGATGTATGTTTATAAACAGTAATTTGGACTTTCCTAACGGGAAAGCTCTCTGTGGCTGAATGGTTAACTGCACGCCATGCTATATGACGGTGTCCGTATGGGATACAGGTTCAATTACTGTCGGAGAACGTTTATTTTCTACAAAATTTCTCGAACATTCAGGCCGATAAATGCAATTAATACTGTTTAATTAAAACAGAGCATTTACTCAAATAAGTTGTATCAATAAAAACAACGCATAAACAGAAAATATAGCAAAATATTTGTTGGATTTAATCCATTTCATCTAATATATATATATATATATATATATATATATATATATATATATATATATATTCATTAATGCATGTTTCATTAAATAATATAGACTAAAATATATTACTAATATATTACTTAAATAATATAGACTAAATAATATAGACGAAAATATATTTAAAAAACTAGTTAATTCTAATATAACAACAGATCCGAGCAAAAAAATTAGGTTAATCATATACTACACTAAATCTGGAATATCCAACTTAACGATTCGGAATGATTCTTCCCTCCTCCCCGTTAGTGATTTGAAAAAAACTAACATAGTGTACAAATTCAAGTGCCCTTTGGGAGAATGTATCTCCAGTGGATTAAATAATATTTATATTGGCCACACCACAAACTCGCTTTCAAGACGCTTAACTCTACATTTAACTGATAACTCTAACATTTTTAGACATTTAAAACAACATGTCTGCCCGCGTACTCAATTCCGGAAAATCCTTGTTGACAACACAATTATACTTAAACACGAAAATAATAAACAAAAATGAAAAATCCTTTAAGCTATATACATAAAACAGTTGAAACCTAACCTGAACAAAACAAACTATGAAATCTCCACAAACATTCTTAAATGACTATAATCTATAGCAGAAGCCATTGGTTTATACCAATGGCTTCCCATACTTAATACTTCTCATTTTAGCTCTCGCGTGGTAATGTGTAACATCACGAGCTACGACGCGTTTTTCGCATACTTGGCTCGTAAATAAGACTTTTTTGTTACTTTGAGCTTATTCAAACAACAGCGGCGGGCCATTATTGTGGTTTCGTATATGTGTTGTTTTGATTTATTAAAATTGTCATCTTTGATAATGGCTTATGTAAGCCGAAAGCTTAGATTGCATTCAAACATGTGTCAATATGGTGTTTTCCTTTCGTCTTTCAACGATAATTTGATTAAGCTTATCAGACAATACGAAAGGAACTTACTTAAAATAAGTAGACAAAACTTGTCTATATTATTTAATGAAACATGCATTAATGAAAAAGTGCTGCCAAAATATAAACAATTTACATATATATATATATATATATATATATATATATATATATATATATATATATATATATATATATATATATAAAGATATATATATAAAGATATATATATAAAGATATATATATAAAGATGTATATATAAAGATAAATATAGTTTGGGTATTTAGGCAGCGAATTCTCTTTTAGGCGTACCTGATTAAATAAATTACAGACATTATGTCTGTAGTAGCATCAATACACGGAAGGTTATTCGTGAGTATAAACGGATTTTGTTAAAAATTAGCAGACATAATGTCAGTAATATATATATATATATATATATATATATATATATATATATATATATATATATATATATATATATATATTGTTTGTTTAAATGTTATTTTTATACACACAAATATTTAAGTAAATACTCTGTTTCATTCAGGCCGGTAAATGTCGTTATTATAAACAGAGCATTTACTTAAATATTTGTATCCATAAAAATAACGTATAAGCAGAATATATATATATATATATATATATATATATATATATATATATATATATATATATATATATATATATAACTAAAATAAATCCTAAAGAGACAGGAAAACCTAAACGGATCATCAGGGTAAGCTGATGTTTTTAGTTCTTTCTTCTTCTTTTTCCAATTTTTTTCCTCGGGTAACGATCTGCTTTGACATATCTACAAGTTGAGCTATCCAAGGTTTCTTTTTCCAAAAGAATATTACTATTAGCATATATATATATATATATATATATATATATATATATATATATATATATATATATATATATATATATATATATATATATATATATATATATATATATATATATATATATATATGTATATACATATATATATATATATATTGCATTATATCGAAAGGTACAGGTTCGAATCCCCGTAGTGTATGCGTCCGAAAATAGGACGACACGGCCGTCCAGTGCTATCCGCATTCTGTTGAGGATTCTTTTGAGGGTGGCCTGACGATTGCATCTAGCATGACACAGACTGTCGCCTCTAAGTGTTGACTTCTATGTTCACTTTTATATTTACACACGCTCTATCTCTGATAGTGAGCACTTTATCCCATAAATATAGCACATTTTAAGACTATATTTCTTCATATATATATATATATATATATATATATATATATATATATATATATTATGAAATGGACAAATTATTTTTAAGACATTTTTATGTTTATACATTCTTTTTTAAACAAATATTTAAGTAAATGCTCTGTTTTATAATAAACAGTATAAACCAACATTTACCGGCCTGAATGTCCGAGAAATTTTCATAGAAAATATTCGTCCTCAGACAGGAATCGAACCTGGATCATATACGGAACCGTCATTTAGCCTGACGTGCTCTTAACCGATTTGGCCACAGAGTATCGTTTGATTAGGAAGGTCGAATTTACTGTCTTTAAACTTCAATCTTCCATGAATATTTCACGTACATACATATCCGTTAACTAAATGTAAACAAATGACGTCACACATTATGAAATCGACAAAGCCCGGCAAATATTTTTAAGATATTATTATTATAAACAGAGCATTTATTTAAATATTTGTATCTATGAAAAAGAATGTTAAACATAAAAATGTCTTAAAATAATTGTCGGACTTTGTCCATTTCATAATGTGTGAAATCATTTGTTTACATTTGGATACGCTTTGAGCAGATATGAATGTACGTGAGAGATTTATGGAAGATTGAACTTTAAAGGCAGTAAATTCGACCTTGCTAATCGAGCGATTCTCTGTGGCTCGATCGGTTAAGAGCACGTCAAGCTAAAACGACGGTTCCATATAGGATACAGGTTCAATTCCTGTCGGAAAACGAATATTTTCTATGAAAATTTCTCGGGCTTTCAGGCCGGTAAATGTTGTTTAATACTGTTTATTATAAACAGAGCATTTACTTAAATATTTGTATGTATAAAAAAGAATGTATAAGCATAAAAATGTCTTTAAAATATATATGGATGTAATGTATGTATGTATGTATGTATAAGGTAATCAACTGAAAGGCAAACAAAAATCAATTAAACTGCTTATCTAAATATTGGGAGAAAATAGTTTCTCTAAAAATGGTTAAATCAATTAATTAAATGTTTGCACTGAGAAACTACGAAAATAATATTCGTCACCGAAAATAGACTTCATAAACGAGTTAAGATCAAGTTCGTCTTAATTTGGTCCTTCCTGGAGTCACGAGGAAAGAAAGGAACCAGGTGTTTGAAATTAAAATTCAATTCGTTTAATCAAAGCGAAACGCAAGTGCCAAAGGTTTCAACTTCCAAGGACAGATAATTCGACCAACAATTTGGGACTAAATAAAAACATTACCCAAACTTGAAAGAGGGTTAATATTTCACAAAAAATACATATTTTAATTGACCCTTCGAATACCTTTTAGCATTTTATTATAATTCAACTCTTCCCTCCCTTAGTTACTTAGTCAGAAAGTACGCCCTGTCATTACTCCGTGAATAATGGATTGAAACGTTTTGATCGGGTGGAAAGACGAAAAAGACATATCAGTGACGTTATTTGGTTTAAGTGAAAGAAAGAAAGAAAGAAAGAAAGAAAGTAAAAGAAAGAAAAAAAGAAGAAAAGAAAGAAAAAAGAAAAGAAAAGGAAGAAAAAGAAAGAATTGTTCTGCCCATACCTCATAAATAATGAACGGTTCCGTTTTGATTGCGAGGAAAGACGGAAAAGACATATCAGAGACGTCGTTTTATTCAAACAGCCGTGAAAGGTACGACTAGTCATAATAACTTCCCGCTGTTTCCTTAGTTAATATATACGTAAATGCTCTGACAGTACATCGTAATTAATAGAATATTCCGTTGTAATCGTGAAGAAAGAAGGTAAAGACATAACAGCGACGCCGTTTGACTTCAAGTGTTTAAAGCGAGCTTCGGTAAAATGAAGAACCTATCAATTTTTAATCTTCTCTCTCTCACACACACACACACACACACACACACACATACACATATATATATATATATATATATATATATATATATATATATATATATATACATAAATTTCACATAGGACAATATGAATAAAGACAAAAGGAAAACTTATCTTTGCCAACACATGTCACCTGAGGAACTTTAAAAGACGAAAAGCATCGACCAAGACAAATTTTCCTTTTGTCTTTATATATATATATATATATATATATATATATATATATATATATATATATATATATATATATATATATATATATATATATATATATATATATGATAAAAATATAGCTTTAGGTTATGCTATGTTTGTGGATTAACATGCTCAATATCAGGGGTAGAGCATAAATATATATATGTATATATATATATATATTGCAGTTTGCGATATTCTTAAAGGAAGAGTGGTTAGCTTCGGAGATAAGGCCTTTAGATCTTGCCAGATATAAATGAAACATCAGTTTATTTCCAAGTGCAGATACGAAAGCAAGTTCTTACCACACTATCTAAAACGACATCATGACTAACAAAACTAAAGAAAAAACCATGACCTGCATCTAATAAAACTGATTTCAAATACCAAATCCGAGAACCAAAGAAAAATAGACAAATGCAAAAACCAAATAACAACCATACATATATATATATATATATATATATATATATATATATATATATATATATATATATATATATATATATATTATAAACAGAGCATTTACTTAAATATTTGTATCTATGAAAAAAAAAATAAAAAAAAAATGTTAAACATAAAAATGTCTTAAAATAATTGTCGGACTTTGTCCATTTCATAATGTGTGACGTCATTTGTTTACATTTGATACGCCGAATCGGTTAAAAGGCACGTCAGGCGATATGACGGTTCCGTATAGGATACAGGTTCGAATCCTGTCGGAGGACGAATACTTTCTATGAAAATTTCTCGGACATTTAGGCCGGTAAATGTTGTTTAATACTGTTTATTATAAACAGAGAATTTACATAAATATTTGAATCTATAAAAAAAACAATGTTAAACATAAAATGTCTTAAAATATATATATATATATATATATATATATATATATATATATATATATATATATATATATATATATATATATATATAGATGTCAACCTAAAGAGCAAGACAAACCTACCAAAGTTTCACCTACGAGGATCGTCATGGCAAACTTTTTACTTTACTCGTATCGGAGGTTTTTTTCTTTGGACTCTGAACTTAGATTCTAGACGATTATTTTCGCCAGAAGTATATGTTCTTAGTTCTTACTTTTTTTATCCTTTTTTTTTCCTTAGGTACTGGCTTGTTCATTTACAAGCCAAACCACCTAAGGTTTTGCCGGACGAGTATAGCGACATAGTACATATATATATATATATATATATATATATATATATATATATATATATATATATATATATATATATATGATAAATTATAATTTTAAAGTATGCTATATTTATTGGTTAAAGTTCTTAATAATTTTGCACAGCTAAAAGTAGTGCGAAAATTTTTTTTATAAATTTTAATTTGGTTTCTTGCGATTCCTTCGAAAACTGGATAATGTTAGGCTTGTTTTTAGGTACTGCTGTCTGGCGCGACCGAAAGCATTATCCAAAATTCTTCATATTAATCTATTGCATCCTCAGCATCCTTCTGTAGAACCACATTTCTGCTGCCTCATGATTCCTCTTCCTCTGTGACGATATTGTTCAGAATTCGCTACCATTTACGAGGACTCATTGTGTTCAGTGTTATTTTCTTTGTTTCTTTCCCTATCCCGATACGTCTTCGGATTTCGATTCCACACATTCCGTCGTCTGTTAAAACACTTCCAAGATATTTAATTTTTTCTGCTTGCTTGATTTTGGTATCTCCAATTTGTAAATTGCACGTTGGGTTGTCCCTTTGGCTAGCAACCATGCCATTCTATTGGTAGCTGAAAGAGCCGTAGACTTGATACCATTCTTCCCTCCTAAGCGTCGAATCCGCCTCAAAGACATTAACGTCTACTTAGATTCCCGCCCAGCTACCCACATGATCGGTTCCAAGGTTCTTCTAGGCACTGATAACAATCATTCGATGATTATCATCTGATGCTGATCGATTTAATCAGGTTTGAATAACAAGACGTAAAACATTATATCTGGGGTTCGTGTAGGGACGAGGGTTGATAAAATGAATGATAGGAAAAGCGTACAAGTGCCAGCCAATATTCTAAGTCAATGAAGAGGTATTTAAGTGGGCGTGGAGTTTGACATCAAACATTATAATTACACTGCGATAGAAGAGTAAATAGGAGTAGGCTTAGGTGTGAACAGATTAGTAAATTGGAGAAACGAATAATTTCTTCTCAAATACCTTCGTAAATTATTATAACAAATAAAGTGATGTGAATGTAAACAAAGAATGTATTATAGTAGTCAAAATGTTATATTAAACATTGTTAATTAATCATTGACTTTTGACTAGTATTACTTTCATATATTATTTCTCTTGCTTTTCCACCAAGTAGTAATAGTTTTAAGTTGTCTGAATTTCTTAGATGAAGCCTTGGCAATTATTATTCATTTTTGTCTAGTACTTCTTTCATCTTATTTCACTTGCTTTTCCACCAAGTAGCAATAATCTTAAGTTTTCTGAATTTCCTAGATGAAACATTGGCAATTATTATTCATTTTTGACTACTATTTCTTTCGTCTTATTTCTCTTGATTTTCCACCAAGTAGTAATAGTCTTAAGTTGTCTGAATTTCTTAGATAATGCCTTGGCAATTATTATTCATTTTTGACTAGTATTTCTTTCATCTTATTTCTCTTGCTTTTTCACCAAGTAGTAATAGTCTTTGAATTTCTTAGTTTAAGTCTTGGCAATTATTATTAATACTGATTAGTACATAATCCCTTGGTTTCAATGGTTGCTGTGCGTGACTGTGGCTTTAAAATGGTTGATTATTCTCGCTATTCTCCTGATTTAGCCCCATCTAACTATCACCTGTTCTCCAACATGAAATAAAGTTTATTTAGGAACAAGTACGGCAGTGATGATGACGTTTCTACGAACAAGATGAAATCTTCTTCACTAATATGTCCCAAGCACTTCAACAGCGATGGAAGAAGTAAGGGAACCAGAAAGGGGATTATGTTGAAAAATAAATCTCGTTTGAACACATTCCGTGAGAATATCTTGGCCAGCCTATTAACTTTCCAGCCGATCCTCGTATACACACACACACACACACACACACACACACACACACACATATATATATATATATATATATATATATATATATATATATATATATTTGTACATTACATATATATCTGTGAATTATATATATATATATATATACATATATATATAAAGGGAGGAGTTTATAGTAGTTCCAGTGAGAAATAAATGTGTATAATAAAAAGAAGAGAGAAACCGCAAACGTCTTTGGTTGTAATGTGGATTTTTAAAAATATATATTATGCTTTATTTTACATAATTTTGCTAAACATGTTTCCGGTTTCGCGACCTTCATCAGGCAAAGAGTGGATATTTCCACATATTATTAAAAGGGATTAATTTTTCTCGTGTTTTTGATGTTAAATATTCTCGATATTAGACATTCTCTTTCTTGTGCGTTAGTGACCCCAAATGTCTTCCTTGAACTGGCAGTTAAAGAATTCTGGGTGAAGGGTAATAAAACAATTAAGATTGGAATCGAACCTGTATCCTATACTGAACCGTCATATAGTCTGACGTACCTTTCGTCCACAGAGGAGCATTCGGTTAGCAAGGTCGATTTCATGGAAGATTGTAGTTTAAAGACACTAAAATCGACCTTACTAACCGAACGCTATTCTGTGGTCCAAACGGTTAAGGCACGTCGTATGACGGTTCCGTATAGGATACAGGTTCGATTCCTGTCGGAGGACGCATATTTTCTATGAAAATTTCTCGGACATTCAGGCCGGTAAATGTTGTTTAATACTGTTTATTAAAAAACAGAGCATTTACTTAAATATTTGTATCTATAAAAAGAATGTATAAACATAAAAATGTCTTATATATATATATATAATGAAGGGAAAGGTTTATCAGTGTAACACGTTTCACTTAAATATGTTAGATTCATAAACGTTTCCTATTTGTTCTCTAGCCAATCATTTTGTTGAATTCAGATCCATATTTGATCTGTGTTTGATCTTAATTCATGTGTGTGTGTGTGTCTCTCTCTCTCTCTCTCTCTCTCTCTCTCTCTATATATATATATATATATATATATATATATATATATATATATATATATATATATATATATATATATATATATATATATATATATATATATATATATATATACTTTTTTATGTATATTTTTTCCATACATTTCCATTAATGATTTTGCATGTATGGGTTTTCATTGGTGATTAAATATAATATCAACACATGTGTATTATTGCGCGTGGTAGAAGAAAACTTTTTTTTAGGAAAGCAAACATTTTGATGACACTCGAATGTTTAAAAGCTTCCGCTTTTATTAATAGAAAAAAGCTTAAAGAAAAATACTTCGTGAAGGCGAAGATGGGCCGAGCGGAAATTAGAATTTTTGTATTCATTCTGTCAACGCATGCGCACCTTTTCATTCCGGCCGAATCCATTTTATTTGACTCAGTCGCAGCCTTTCTACATTTGTTTGTTTTTTTTTTGTTGTTGTTGCTGTCTTTGATTCGGTTTCCAAATCCCCTTCAGTAATGGGCAACAATTAACGACACAAAAGCAACTTCGAGATGGTTATAATTGCCAAAGTATAAAATCACAGTAATATTTTCTTCGGAGAAAGACTTTAAAAAATGAAAAGAAACACAAAACATTTTATTACGTTGGCTTCACATTTTATGAAGGATTTCGCAAATAAACCGACTTCGACTAAACAATCGACACTTAAATCATTAAATTGACACCTAAATACACAGTAACAGAAATATATTGTAAATGTTGGTTGTGTTGAAAAGGTTGATGTGGCTGCGTGTTGAATAGCATTTAACAGTTATACATTTTTGTATCAAGGAAAAACAATGGAAAACCGATTTTTGTTTCAACGATAAAATATATATTAAAATCAACAAATACAAAATATTTTTTGTAATGTGTGAAACAATAAGATAGGAGAAGTAGTTTCCCTTTAACTGTTAGCTGAAAGATTAAATGTAAATAAACAAGTTTTCTGAAAGAATGTTCAAAGTTCTGTATTATATAGAATGATGTTTTCAGAAGAACATGTAATAAATCAGTTGTGGATTATATATAACTAACAGAGCTGTTGCAACTTGGCTTGTTACATAGAACTGATGGTGAATGATATTTAAGTTCTGTGTGCGTGCGTGCAGTGAGTAGAATGAATAGTCTGTGTAGACGCGTGTGAGTTGCTGAGTTCTACTGAGTTCTGCTTCTACTGTCTATTTTTGGAACGAATTCTGGTTTATATAACCATGGGTAGGCTCCCAGGACAATGGCGGGAGAAATTTCGAGAGCGAACAAAAAATATCTGATTGGATGAAAAATTACCCAATCGGTGATTTTGTAACAAAAGCATGTTTGTGAATTAACAGTAGGAAAAATTCAGTGTGGTGAATGCGATCAGTAAATTGTCCTGTGATAGTTAGTATTTATTATTTGACCAATCACAGTTGAGAAAAATGTAGGCGTGTCAAACATAGTAGTAATCGCTACAATATCTTTCAAAAGCACGCACAACACCTATATTTTCTGTTAATTGAACTATCTACTTAGTTCATGTCATGTTAACTGAAAAACACTTATAATAAAAAATTCGTGGATTTACCAAATTACAAAATTCATAAAAACTTTTCACTTGTAATATTTGAACTGTAGTGTTGCGACTTGCACGCTCCAACACTACATCACCGTTAACAAATAGCTCATTCTGAAAAACATCTTTCAGTCGGAAAAATACATTTATTTCGTCTTCCATTTTTTATACTAAAAGAAAAAATACAGCCTGAAGACGGAGGCATGAAGCCTTTGAAAGTACTAGGTGAATTAAAAATACACCATACCCATTTTATACATAAGGATCTCATCATTCAGTGGATTATTACTAGTATAATGCTTATAATTATGTCTACTAGCGAAAGGATTTCGCCAATAATTGCATTAATATTGGTAATTAATTCAAGGTATGATTAACTCTTTGCACATCCACCAAGCAGTTAATGAAGATGGCTAAATTTGACTCGGGAGCACGTCCGCTTGCAAACCGTCAACACAAGACAAAGATAAAGGGAGATAATTCAAGTTTCAGTGGCGGTTTAGTCTTTGACTCTTATTTGATATTTCATTATGAAGTGAAATAATGTCTTTTTCTATGTACTGCGTGTGCCTTGTGTTGCACCCAAATAAAGCTTTAGATAGATAGATAGATAGATAGATAGATAGATAGATAGATAGATAGATAGATAGATAGATAAACAGCCTTAGATAGATAGATAGATAGATAGATAGATAGATAGATAGATAGATAGATAGATAGATATGAACAGACTGAGATAGATAGATAGATAGATAGATAGATAGATAGATAGATAGATAGATAGATAGATAGATAGATATTTTATTTATTCATTTATTTTTTGCTTGATGTTCTATGTCTTATTTTTCCCAATGTCGCGCGTAGCGGATAATCAGTTTCTTGTCATGGGAAATTGATATTTTCGTATTGACCGGTGAATGCTAGCTAACGGTGTACGGATGTCTTGAACGCATCATCTGTGAAAGGGATTCGTTTATCCAGGGCGCGCAGTTGACTTTCCCCTTCTTTTTCCCATTGGAAATTGAGTTGAAGATTTTATTGAGTCCTTTTTGTCCAACAGTGTTAGTACATCTTCCTGACCGGGCTAGGATGGGATTGTACGGTCTATGTGTTTAACCTTAACATTTGGCTTAAGTGGTGACCTTTGTCAATGTCTTCTATGTATATGTTTGCTATGACTGTAGATAATGGTGATCCCATAGTGAGACCAAACTGAACAAAGGAAACTGGTAGATATTGACTGATATGAAATATCCCTTAAGCCTGGAAAGCAGAAATGTATAAAGTATTCAGTTTAAAATTTCTATACGGGTAATGAGAATGACGACAATAAACTGAAGAAGGTCAAAATGTTGTGAATATAACAATCAGGATAAGCATGCAAGTCCGACTGGCAATGCAAATAATAATAATAATAAAATAACCATAATAATAATTCCTGGTCCTATATAATAAAATAATAACAATTACGCATCTCATATAATAAAAATAATCAAAAACAATTTAACATTTCATATGATAATATAATATAATAAGGATTTATCAACTGATATAACAATAATCATTTCTCACCTCATATAATAACAATAATAATAATAATAATAATTATAATTACCCAATTCGTATAATAATAATAATAATAATAATAATAATAATTCCCCATCTCGTATAATAATAATAATAATAATAATAATAATTCCTCATTTCGTATAATATTAATAATAACATTAATAATAATAATGATAATTCCTCATCTTGTATAATAATAATAATAATAATAATAATAATAATAATTCCTCATCTCTTATAATAATAAAAATAATAATTCCTCATCTTTTATAATAATAATAATAATAATTCCTCATCTCGTATAATAATAATAATTTCTCATCTTGTATAATAATAATAATAATAATAATAATACTAATAATAATAATTTCTCATCTTGTATAATAATAATAATATTAATAATAATAATAATAATAATAATAATAATAATAATTCCTTATCTCTTATAATAATAGCTATAACAATAATAATAATTCCTCATCTCTTATAATTATAATAATAATAATAATAATTCCTCATCTTGTATAATAATATTAATAGTAATAATTCTTCATTACATAGGAAAATATAATATTAACAATGATTTCTCAATAATAACCGAATGATAATAATTCCTAATCTCATATGATAACATAATAATCCATCATCGTCTACAATAATATAATCACTCATCTCATATAATAATAATGATAATTCCTCATATCACAAATTCCGATATCAAATGATATCATATGAATTTCGCTTTGCCATATGTATCAACAACGGCTATTACAATTTTTCTTTGAATCTTCAGTTCTGTCTGTGATGGTCCAAGAAATGGTTTCACCAACTTCACACCTGCCGTGTTTAATCCGGAATCCGTTATTCCCAGAACGGTGCGACGCAGCACCTATCTTTCAAGTTAACAACAGAAGGATACTTTAGCTAAGGATTTTCGGAAATGTATAACTTTTCTTTTTGACGAAAATATAATTAAATTACTGGTTTGAGAAATGTTGTATTTATCTTCAATTCTTTTTGTTCCAGGTAAAGAGATGGTCGATTACATCGCCGAGTACCTATCAGATATTCGATCACGCCGGGTACTACCGGATGTGAAACCCGGGTACATGCGTCAGTTGGTGCCAGACACTGCTCCCCAGTCACCCGAGAAATGGGAAGATATATTTAATGATATCGAGAGGGTGATTATGCCTGGGGTAAGTAAAGTATAATTATTCATGTATTTTTTTTCAAATCTTTTTTCGGTAGAACCGCGTCTTTGTGAGTAAGGCCTCTATCATATATATATATATATATATATATATATATATATATATATAGTAGTAGTAGTAGTAGTAGAAGTCTTATAAGTATAAGACACTATACTCGATCGGAAAACCTTCGGTGTCTTGATGTGCAAATAATCAAACCAATACCAAAGGGAAAAAAACGGTATAAAAAACGAAAGAATCAAGAACATGTACGTTAGCCGAAAATATTCATCCAGCATGCAAGTCCAATGCCCAAAGAAACAAAAAACGATATAAGTACGCAAGAAAACTAAACTTCTCTGACGATCCGTTTAGGTGAAACCGTGGAAGGTTTGCCTGGCTCTCTAGGTCTAACTATATATATATATATATATATATATATATATATATATATATATATATATATGAATTAAAATTAATGAGATCCAAACAATACAGATAATGATTTTTTTCCGTGGGAAAAGAAGTAGTTTTCCCCTGGAATTATCAATGTAAATACATTTACTGAAATGACTAAAATCTATTATTCATTTTAGTAAATCTATTTACATTGATAAGTCCAAGGAAAAACTACATTATAATGGATTTAATGATCATCTGCGTGAGGTAAATTGTTTGAAACTCATTAATTGTAATTCCTTTATATGGTCCATAATGAAAATTATATTTAGTTCTTTTTTTTTGTGGATCAGTTTAATATTTTATATTAATAGGATCTACTTGGATTACTTAGCCACGGATTTTTTACCTATACATACATATATATATATATATATATATATATATATATATATATATATATATATATATATATATATATTATAAAATGGACAAAGTCCGACAATTATTTTAAAGACATTTTTATATTTATACGTTCTTTTTATCGATACGGAGGACGAATATTTTCTATGAAAATTTCTCCGTCATTCAGGCCGGTAAATGTCATTAATACTGTTTATTATAAAACAGACCATTTACTTAAATATTTGTATCTATAAAAAGAACGTACAAACTTAAAAATATCTTATATATATATATATATATATATATATATATATATATATATATATATATATATATATATATAGTAGTAGTAGTAGTAGTAGAAGTGTTATAAGTATAAGACACTATACTCGATCGGAAAACCTTCGGTGTCTTGATGTGCAAATAATCAAACCAATACCAAAGGGAAAAAAACGGTATAAAAAACGAAAGAATCAAGAACATGTACGTTAGCCGAAAATATTCATCCAACATGCAAGTCCAATGCCCAAAGAAACAAAAAACGATATAAGTACGCAAGAAAACTAAACTTCTCTGACGATCCGTTTAGGTGAAACCGTGGAAGGTTTGCCTGGCTCTCTAGGTCTAACTATATATATATATATATATATATATATATATATATATATATATATATATATATATATATATGAATTAAAATTAATGAGATCCAAACAATACAGATAATGATTTTTTTCCGTGGGAAAAGAAGTAGTTTTCCCCTGGAATTATCAATGTAAATACATTTACTGAAATGACTAAAATCTATTATTCATTTTAGTAAATCTATTTACATTGATAAGTCCAAGGAAAAACTACATTATAATGGATTTAATGATCATCTGCGTGAGGTAAATTGTTTGAAACTCATTAATTGTAATTCCTTTATATGGTCCATAATGAAAATTATATTTAGTTCTTTTTTTTTTGTGGATCAGTTTAATATTTTATATTAATAGGATCTACTTGGATTACTTAGCCACGGATTTTTTACCTATACATACATACATATATATATATATATATATATATATATATATATATATATATTATAAAATGGACAAAGTCCGACAATTATTTTAAAGACATTTTTATATTTATACGTTCTTTTTATCGATACGGAGGACGAATATTTTCTATGAAAATTTCTCCGTCATTCAGGCCGGTAAATGTCATTAATACTGTTTATTATAAAACAGACCATTTACTTAAATATTTGTATCTATAAAAAGAAAGTACAAACTTAAAAATATCTTATATATATATATATATATATATATATATATATATATATATTACCAGTTTATGACTGGTAGGGATAATTCCAAGGAGGATATTAATCCAGGGAGAGCTCAATGTAGACTACAGAGAATAATAATAATAATAATAATAATAATAATAATAATAATAATAATAATAATAATAATAACGAAGAAAACGTTAAATAATATTTATTTATTAAAGTAATTAATTTTTAATTAGGTTGGTTTGACCCACCCAAAACGACGGTCAATTTGGTGTATAACTCAAGGTACAAAGTTCCAAAACATGAAAGGAAAAAATTCTTAGCCGGGTCAGCCTATTTAGGTTTACTATTACCCATCCATTCTTTCCTCTATCTATCTATCTATCTATATATATATATATATATATATATATATATATATATATATATATATATATATATATATATATATATATATAAAGATATATATATATATATTGTCTCACTCGCTCTCTCTCTCTCTCTCTCTCTATATATATATATATATATATATGTATATATATATATATATATAGTGAAAGTGTCTGAGCCTTTCACACACACACACACATATATATATATATATATATATATATATATATATATATATATATATATATATATATATATATATATATCAACATCTCTCTGTCCCCACATATATGTGTGCGTGTGTAGGTGTAAATTGTTATTGATACGTCTTTATTCTGTTCAGCTTTCGTAGGCTTAACAATGGAAGAACGAACGAAATGTTCCTTTGCGCTAATCGCTTTTCAAGATGCTGCCCATCTTGGAAGTGCAGATAACATCAAAGCATCTTAAGAAAGAAATTTTCTATTTAGGATTTCGCTCAAAATACATATTCCTTGAATCAAATCCATATTCTTCGTTTAACGAGAAACATGGCGGAGGGAATTGTGACTCATATGACAGAAAATAATATTTCTATTCCAAGTAATATGTTGGCACCTCCGTTTGTGCAAGATGTTTCCGGGGTTTGGTTTCGGATATTAGAGATGAATGAAAAAACGAGCCTTGATATCGTAATGGTGTCTTTGAATGATTGATTGATTCCTTTTTTACGGTTTATCAACCCGTTGCAGGTTATTTAACGCCAGAAAATATTTTTAGATTGTAAAAAATTTTCTTTGGAGATAATAATGGTTTAGCGATACAGCTCTTACTTATTAGTTGGCGGAGAAGAGGTGAAATCATACTAACAAGAAATTATAATGTGGATATAAAGTGGAGGATCGATCCTATATTATAATCTATATATAGACTGATCCCTCACTTTGTGACCACGTGTAGTCTCTATACATTCATATTCCAGAGAATGTAAATAAATCTAAAAGACATGCCTGTGCAGCTAATCAGTATTTCATTCATTGATTGATTCATTTTTTTACGGCTTATACACGACTAAAAACTAATAAAAATTCAGAAAATATTTATTTTGTTCTTGGTCATCTCTTATCTGATTTAATACATGAAAAAATGTTATTTCCTCTGAAGCACAATTTGAATGTTAATGACCTTTCTCAAACCTAATATATATATATATATATATATATATATATATATATATATATATATATATATATATATATATTAAAAAAAAATTAATATATAAATAAAATACAAAAATATTCGTTGTTTGCGGGGATATGTATGTCCTATCTAGGAATGTGTCCCAGATGATCACATTTAGTCTCCTGTATTTTTTGTTTTGTTTTTTGTTTTTTGTTGGGTTTTTTTTGGCATGTTCCCTTGAATATTTTTTTCGGGTAACATATGTCGAAATATTTTTAATACTCAAAATCCTTTATCACCCACTAAAATTTCCAATCGTCCACCATTTTCTGTTCAGTTTATAATCGCCTACTCAACAGATGTAATCGCCCACCGGTGGGCGATATCACCCAGGTTGCGAAATCCTGCTATAAAGGATAAATCATAAAAGCCATTCGGCACGTCTATTCTCGATATAATGGAGACATTCATTTCCATTGCTCCTTTGCTGACAAAGTAAATATAAGCCAAGCTAATGAATTCAGTCTCTTGACAGAACATTGAAACCTAATTCGAAATTCTGGTAAATCGTCCGCTTCATAATCAAACATTTATTATTTATTACCTACTCCTTCAAGAGTTTCATATTAATTCTTTTAAATATTATTACTTCCCAGAATTAACTGCGTCCAATCATGTAGGATTGAGGCAATATTAGTTCTATGTCTCTTTATGGAGTTTGGGTTTGGTTGGTTTGGTTTATATGGTTTTACGGCATATCAACCTCAATGGGTTATTTAATGCCGACAACATTTTTAGGATAGATTCGTATGAATAGAATATGTATTCTTTGGTTTAGATTGGTTTGGTTTATTTTGTTTTATGGCATATCAACCTCAATGGGTTATTTAATGCCGACCACATTTTTAGGATAGATTAGTATGAATAGAATATGTATTCTTTGGTTTAGATTGGTTTGGTTTATTTTGTTTTACGGCATATCAACCTCAATGGGTTATTTATTGCCGACAGAATTTTTAGGATAGATTCGTATGAATAGAATATGTATTGTTTGGTTTAGATTGGTTTGGTTTATTTTGTTTTACGGCATCTCAACCTCAATGGGTTATTTAATGCCGACAGAATTTTTAGGATAGATTCGTACGAATAGAATATGTATTCTTTGGTTTAGATTGGTTTGGTTTATTTTGTTTTACGGCATCTCAACCTCAATGGGTTATTTAATGCCGACCACATTTTTAGGATAGATTCATATGAATAGAATATGTATTCTTTGGTTTAGATTGGTTTGGTTTATTTTGTTTTACGGCATATCAACCTCAATGGGTTATTTATTGCCGACAGAATTTTTAGGATAGATTCGTATGAATAGAATATGTATTGTTTGGTTTAGATTGGTTTGGTTTATTTTGTTTTACGGCATATTAACCCTAATTTCATAGTGTTTTGACCCCAGTAAACTATTTGCCCATAGCTGAGATCCTGACAAGTGCTACCACCCCGAGTCAGAGTTGACCTGGGAACATCAGTAATTAAGAGAAACCTCCTGATTAGAGACCTTTCTGTTGGACGTAGTTTATCGTTTTACCCAGAACGCAGATGTAGTTTATCGTCATACCCAGGACAGTATTGAGTTTGGGAGCTTATCTTCTGAGAACGTGCGTTACATGCATATATAGTGTAATAGAGAATTCGTTGTCATCTGCAAATGAATGAGCCCAAAGAGCAAATTAGAAATCAAAGATCTTCAACGATACATTGCAGACTGCAGGGACTGCCATGTTAGTAAGAAGGCTTTTGTCTTTGAGGTCTCTAATCTAATGTGTGTGTTGTAAAGTCCCGTAAAGTCTGGGTGGTTTTCATTCCAATTTCTTCCAGTTTCCTTTCCGTAAGTGTTGCAGATTTTCCAGTGCAGATATTGGCCCACTCTGTCGTGTCGTCTTTCATATTCAGTGGCTGCCAATATCGTGCAACCTGATACAAGATGATCAATGGTTTCTGGATATTTATATAAGAATCTGCATTTTAGACTAACACAATTTTTAAGTATATGTGCTTGGTAAATTCTAGTTAGCAAGAATTGGTCCCCCGCAGCGAAGAATAAAACTTTCGATTTCAGCTTTTAACCTTGCACAACGTAGCTACTAATGGGTACGGGGTTTGTCTACATCACCTTGTTTGGTACGGGTAGAGTATTGACCGGGAAGCGGTTTATCTTGCCATCGTTTCTGTAATTTGTTGGTTGCATTTGCCTTTGATTACTTTTTTAGGTATTTTGCAGCTTCAGTCGGTGTATTATGTTTTATTGTATTTCTTCACTCAATTGAAACTCTATTTTGAACTTGTTGGCTTCCTTTATTTCTTTGTAAGTCTCTTGTGTTCTATCTTGTAGGGCTGTAATTCTTTGCTTCTGCAGGCAATATGTCTCCTTTCACTTCATTCATATTATTATTATTTTTATTTCCTTTTGATATCTGCCGTTTACACATTTCTTTCCGGGTCCCGTCCAGGGACCTAAGGTTAGAAATGGTATCATGACACTTTCCACTGAAAAAAAAAATATTACATAGATAACGCCCTTCGTAAAGTGTGAGCTGTACTTGTCAGAATAATTTTTTGTATCTCTTTGAGGCATGGACTTCCAGGGATCCCTTCAATTAGTCTACTGGAATCTTTTCCAACCAATCCTAAGACTCCATCTACAACAGGGATTGATGTTCTCATGAGCCACATTTTTGAGATTTCTATTTCAAGGTCCTTTATTTTGACAGCTTTTCGAATATCTTCAAAGGATACATTGCAGTCTGCAGGGACTGCCATATGAATAAGGAGGCATTTTTTTTGTTTGTGATCTTTAATAATAATGTCTGGGCGGTTGGCTTTGATTGTTCTGTCAGTGTGTATTGTGTAGTCCCATAGAATTGTAACAGGTCCTATCTCCGTAACCGGGTCTGGGTGATGTTCGTACCAGTTTCTTTCAGTTTCCTTCCCGTAGAAGTTGCAAATTTTCCGGTGCAGATATTAGCCCACTCTGTCATGCCGGTTTTTATATTCAGTGGGTGCCAATAACGTGCAACCTGATACAAGATGATCAATGGTTTCTGGATATTTATAACTGAATCTGCATTTTGGGCTAACACAGTATTTTAGTATATGTGCTTGATAATTCCTAGTTAACAAGCATTGGTCCTGTGCAGGATAAAAACCCATTTCTGCGCCCATTTGAAACTCCATTTTGAATTTGTTGGCTTCCTTTATTACGGAGTAAAGACGCTTACTACTTTCATGTTCCTTGACACATATCATCATCCAGTCTTCTGTAGTTTCCAAGTATCTTTGGAGGCCAATTGTTGTAGTTTTGTAGGACAGTTCTAGTTGAACTAATCCCCTGCTTCCTTCGGGTCTGGGCACATACAGGCGATCAACATCAGCTTTGGAATGATGCATGCGGGAGCAAGTGAGGAGCTTTCTCGTTTTGGCGTCCATTCGCTTAATTTCAACTATGGTTCAGTTAAGGACGTTAATGCTGTATTGCACCACAGGGACAGCCAAGGTGTTTATGGCTGATATTCTGTTTTTTAGTTTAGCTCGGTATTTAGTACCAGTCATACACGCATGTAGTACTCTTTTCTTACCTTCTCCTTCATTTGGGGGTGTTGTATGCCATCTCCTTCGCTAATTCCTAGGTACTTATAAGCTTCATCATGCTCTAGTTCCCTAATCTTTGTGACAAAATCTATTAAGGGTGCTTCTGTAATTCTACCTTTCTTGAATGTAACTTTTGCACATTTATCTAATCCGAAGTTCATACCTATGTCGTCACTGAAGTATTTTACAATATTGAGGAGGCCCTTCAACTCATTGTCGTCTTTGGCAAAGAGTTTGAGATCATCCATGTAGAGTAGGTGATTGAATATGTTCTTATTTATTTTGTAACCATAACTACTGTTGTTCAGTTCATGCGTAAGGGGGATTAAGGACAAACAAAAGAGAAGGGGTGACAGGTAGTCTCCTTGAAAGATTCCACGTCGGATATTTAGTCGGTTGGATAAGGCAGTGCCTCTGGTGTGACTAAGGTATAGTTTGGTGTTCCACATTCCCATGCTGTGCTTAAGGAAATTTAATACCACAGGGGAGACTTTGTTCCAAAGTCTTAAGGATCCAAGAATGTGGAACACTATCAAAGGCTTTACGATAATCAATCCACGCTGCGCTAAGATTTCTACGTCTTCTCCTGCAATTTTCCAGGATCATTTTATTATTATTATTATTATTATTATTATTATTATTATTATTATTATTTCCTTTGATTTCTGGTGTGTACACATTTCTTTCCGGGTATCGCCCAGAGACCTAAGGTCAGAAATGGCATCATGACATTTTTCACTGAACAATTAAAATAAAAAAACAACAACGACGCATATATTTTACATAGATAAACCCTTTGTAAGGTGTGAGCTTTACACGTGTGAAGGATTTTTTGTATTTCTGTAAGGCATGTGCTGCCAGGAATCCTTTCAATGAGTCTATTGGAATATTTTCCAATTAATCCGAGGGCTCCAACTACAACAGGGATTGTTGATGTTCCCATGTGCCACATTTTTGAGATTTCGATTTCAAGGTCCTTGTATTTTGACAGCTTTTCGAATATCTTCAAAGATATATTGCAGTCTGCAGGGACTGCCATATCAATAAGAAGACAGTTTGTTTGCGGTCTCTTATAATGATGTCTGGCCGATTAGCTTTGATTGTTCTGTCTGCGGGTAGTCCCTTAAAATTGTAAACAGGTAGCCCCTTAAAATTGTAAACAGGTCCTATCTCCGTAACCGGATCTGGATAATGGTCATACGTATTTCATTCAGTTTCCTTTCCGTAGAAGTTGCAGATTTTCCAGTGCAGATATTGGCCCACTCTGTCATGCCGGTTTTTATATTCAATGGGTGCCACTATTATTATTATTATTATTATTATTTCTTTGTTTGTTACTTGTATTTCATCCTGCAGGGTTGGGTTCACACTGCAACTGTCTGTTTGTTTCATCACGATATCTCATTTATTTAATCTTTATTACTGGTTCTTAATTTTCCCGTTGGCACCTTCCGTATGATCTCAGAGCGCCTGTCTGTACCTCTTCCTCTGAACACGTACATCAAGAAGTTGTTGTCCATGTCTTAATGATAAGCAAAGTTCTTATCGACGAATCGTTTCCGAAAATTCTTTCAATTTATATGGATCTCAAACCTGATTTTTTTTGTACCTAAAAGCCCACGACCTCAGTTTTTTTTTTTAAATTTGCTTTTCATGAATGGCTAGGAGATTCTGGGCCCGCCGGCCTATCATAAATAAGCTCATTAAACTTAAATCGATCGTCTGAATGTCAATCGAACATTAATTAAAAAAAATGTATCTTTTAAATGGTAGATTTTCTTTTTCTCTTTTCGAATTTCTTCATGTCTTTCTCGGCTTTTAATGAATAAGAAAAAAAAATTACCGAACAGGACATTCAAACGTTGCAATTTTGTTTCTTTTCGCGCGTTCAATCAACTTCGTATTTGGGAATTGTTGAATTTGCGTCGATTTCTGAACATGTATAGAATATATGAAGGTAATACTCACGTAGAGTTTAAGGTAGATAGGCAAAAGGTCGTTCATTAAAGAAATAAAGAAACTTAAATAGGTTTCCCATAAGAGGGTATTTCGTTTCAGGAATACTTTTAAATTAATTGAAATCAAGAAATCTATTGATGCGATTCTTTTCATAGTTAGGTTTCCTCAAATTTTGCCTTCTTTTTGAATGACTTTGAAATAATAATTATAAAATAATGAGTAATTTGTACATAATAATAATAACAACATATATAGTGATTTTCCAACCGTACCTCAGATGTGGAACAAGGCCGAATGTATGGGGAACCCAGTAAGGATCGAACTCACTACTCAGCCGTGATTGTTCTTGCGAGACAAGCTTGCTAACCCTAACCCACCACCTCGAGGTGCCTTTTATTTCTTTATTTCTTTAACTAATTCATCGAGTTTAGAAGAAACCCGAACAGAATGCAGAAAGCACTGGGCGGTCGTTTCGTCCTATATTTGAGACTCATCAGCAGTGCGCATCTACTACCGAGAATTGAAACCCGGGCGGTTACGTTATCAGACAAACGTCATACCAACCAGATTTGTTCTAACGGGCCTCGGTGATGAAGAGGTAGCGAATCAGATTCGATGTAGCGCCGCTCGATCACATATTCCGTGGTGGAACTCATCCGATTTTCTCTGTAACCATAGGAATGTGCCCCCACGAGCTACGACTACTATCCCCAAGCCGCTCACTCCAGAGCATTAGAAGCCGGTTCAAGCAAGGATATACAATTTAATCAGCAGTGCGCATCCACTACCGATAATTGAAACCCGGACAGTTACATTATCAGGCAAACGTCATAACAACTGTTCTAACGGGCCTCGGTGACGAATATATATATATATATATATATATAGAGAGAGAGAGAGAGAGAGAGAGAGAGAGAGAGAGAGAGAGAGAGAAAATGTATTACAAAGTGGCAAAAAGTTTTCTTGTGACGTGTTTCGTTCTTTAGGAATTCATCGGACTACATTTAGTGATATACATGCGCACGAACGAGAGATGTTGGGAATTTAATATTTTTTTATCAGCTGATTTCATTCAGAGTCTTTTTCTTTCCAACATGTTTGTAAGTAGGTTTTCCACACTGTCATATTAGAAGATATGCCAGCAGTGGTGAAATACTGTAAAAGGCAGGGCGCAAATTTACTGTAGATGACCTTATCAACAAAGCTCTCTCTAGACTTTTACATCGTAGGAAGTTATTTTCTCCTTTGATCAGAGTAGCATTTTTATATCAAAGTTGTAGTCAGTCTCGTTACAGTGGGCAACCAACGCATTTGATGTATTGTTTTGTAACATGTCCCTTTTGTGTTCATATAAATTTCATTTAGATTTCTTCAAGTATCTCCTATGTATTTATTATGGGCGGTGGAGTAAATTCTTCCTTATTGTTTTGTTCTGTATTGACTATATATTTAAAGACAAAAAGGAAATTTATCTTAGACGATGCGTATCGTTCTCTGAGGAACATTATCAGCCGCAAAGCGCAAGGTTTGACTCAGTTTTAGAGAATTTGAGAAAAAAAATCGAGATGAGTGAACCATACAAGAACAGGAATGAGGAAAATAGATTATAACAATTGAAGTTGCATTTATATTTTTCGAACATCAAAGTTGTCTGGGAAGCAATAAGCTGGAAGATAGTTCCACAAGCAAGAAATGCCATAGAAGAAACTATTAGTATATAACTTACGGTTACATCGATCCATTTGAACTGTAAAATGATGGGACATTGCCGCCAATCTAGTGCTACGTTGAAATTCATAAAATCTCGGTACCATAGAAAAAATTTATCATAACAATATAGCCACTACTCTAACGTGCCTCAATATATATATATATATATATATATATATATATATATATATATATATATATATATATATATATTTTATGAAATGGACAAAGTCCGACAATTATTTTAAGACATTTTTATGTTTATACATTCTTTTTATAGATACAAATATTTAAGTAAATGCTCTGTTTATAATAAACAGTATTAAACAACATCAACTGGCCTGAGTGTCCGAGAAATTTTCATAGAAAATATTCGTCCTCCTACAGGAATCGAACCTGTATCCTATACGGAACCGTCATATAGCCTGACGTGCCTTAACCGATTGAGCCACAGAGGATTGTTCGGTTAGCAAGGTCAATTTTACTGCTTTTAAACTACAATCTTCCAGGAATCTCTCACGTACATTCATATCTGCTCATGGCGTATCCAAATGTAAACAAATGACGTGACACATTAAGAAATGGACAAAGTCCGACAATTATTTGTATCTATAAAAAGAATGTATAAACATAAAAATGTCTTATATATATATATATATATATATATATATATATATATTCTACATTTTCGTATACATTATAAAAGGATAAACAGAAATGCACCGTAAATGTTTTACGCTACTAAAGAAAGGTTAATATTAAAATTTAAATGGATTGTTCATCATTTTACTATTAATTGTACTAGTTCTATCTGATGGCTTTCCTTTGACAAGATATTTTTATACTCCAACACAGTCCACAGTATTATAGTTTAATTTGGTAATGCTGTCATGTGGATAATTTCATTCTTCCTTCTTTAAGATCATTCGAAACACTCTTGTAATAATGGGAACACATGTTATCTCCATTTTCCACAATTTGTATAAGTAGAATTTTTATCACTTCCCACTGATTTTAACATGAACACAAATGTGCCAACTTTGCTTTAGTGAGCTTTTGACTTAATAAACTAAATATTTATGGTGAGATTGAAAAACATATTTGAAGAATAAACATCAAAACTTACAGTTTGTTCCTTTCTGTATAATATTACGAGACAAACATAAATTTTAAGAGATAAGTCTTGCAAATCAGTCTGTCCTATCTATCTATCTATCTATCTATCTATATATATATATATATATATATATATATATATATATATGGTGGACTCTCCCGTCGTATTCGATGTATAGGGTCAAGCAACTCAGTTCCAAGGAACCGACAGCACCAGCACATATGATTTGATTATAGTGTGTTGTGCAGAACCAACCACACTTTTTGAAGGGCCAAATACAGAGACCCAAACGACCCTCCGCAGATTTTGAATTCAGAGTTGTCCTTCTGCTAGACCATCTAAGGCTATAGAAATCAGTCTGTCATATATATATATATATATATATATATATATATATATATATATATATATATTCTACATTTTCGCATACATTATAAAAGTATGAACAGAAATTCACCGTAAACGTTTTACGCTACTAAAGAAACGTTAATAATATTAAAATTTAAATGGATTGTTGATGATTTTGCTATAGACACACATTCGATATTAACTTAATATTACAAAACAAGCATAAATTTTAAGAGATAAGTTTTGCAAATACCAACTTACTGTCATTCATTTTATATCAACAGGAAGAAAGATGTATGTTTTTGTCTTTCTTGATAAAAAAAAATGGATATTTATTGTATATAAGAATACAAGGCCGAAAAAAGGGGAGGGGTTGAGGCTGTTCTTCACTAACTATTCTATACCTAGGTAATTCGATTCACGACCTCTCAAGGGTGGGGGCTACAAAACGCGCCCCATACCGTAAAAATTTAATGATCCTAAATTATATATAAAAATAGAAAGATAAAAAATGAGTGGGAAGTGAGATGAACCCAATAACAAACTAAACATGAAAACCAAGTAAACTGAAGATAACTGATGTTAGTAGGGCCCGTCCAATCCTAAAAAAATGTTTGAATAATTTTTTCGACAAAACTCAAATAAATACAATAGAAATGACGTCACCCACATCATGAAGCCACCAACCAATCAAATATCGCTTTAGTAAAACGTTAAGCAGTCAAATCAATCAATCATCATCACCACCTTGACTTGTGTAATCGCAGGCGGGGATCCGAATGCAGAAGCCACACTGAATCTCCTCCACTACGGTCTATAAGCAGCAGCCATCAACAATTCTGGTATAGTCCTACTTATCCATTGTTTGACATTGTCCAACCAGTTTTTGCGTTGGTGTGTCCTCTGCTCCATCCACTTTCAACGGTACCTTGCATGGTGGTCTTGCACAGGCTGACGTGCCTTGCGAAGTGTCAAAACCACACCCTTTTCCTCCGTTTGACAGTGGCGAGAAGAGGTTCTTGGTGGCCCACGAAAATTCCAACCCTTTTCCGCACAAACTCATTGGCTTTATATTCCTGATAGAAAATGCCAAGGAGTTTTCTCGCGCATTTGTCGTCAACCGCTTGGATCCTTCTCTCTGTTTCTGTCCACGTTTCACATCCATATAGGAAAACTATAGAAATCATAACATAATTTACTTCCTAGAATGCACACTATGCCAGAAACAATATGTGAGAAAATCTGAATGGACCTTTCACTACAGAATTAATAATTATCAGAATCCGTTTAAGTCGGCTCTCCACGAAAGATTATTACCTGTAGAACAATATTTTCGCCTATAAAAACATGATTTTAATAGCCATGTAAAATTCACTATTAGTGAATGTGTGGCGGACTTCACCACATTAATTGAACTTTAGATTAGGAAACGGGGCTGACGCAGAAAAGGATAAGCCAAAGACATTGTTACATATAAAATATGTATTTAACAAGATGTACAATATCAAACAACGATGTGAAAGAAAGCATAAGAAAAGATTGAAAGAAACAAGAGTTGTCTCTCTTTAACAGTTATTTTAGTATTTCAAAGTTCACTGGAATAATGTTCATGAGAGTCTCTTATAATGACTGTTCTTAAAAGATTTGCCGTGTTAGAAAAGATTATGTGAGTATATACAAGGTATGTTCAGCATGTGAGTGGTGTGTGTGTGTGTGAGTGAGAAGGTTGGTGCATGGTTTCAACTATCGGGGATTCGTTTGGCAGCTGAAATCGCACTAAAAAGGGTTAGAAAATTCTTGCTTAAATAAGTGACTGTAGGCTCCAGATCGCTGCGCGGGACGAATTATTTTTCACGCGCAAACGATCTGATTGGTTGGCATCCACCAATCACGGGCGAGCTTTGGGGAGACTTAAGAAAGCTTCTGTGATCCGTTTCTCCCAAAAGTGCACAAAACTGACTACATAAAAATAGAGCGATTACAAAATTGTCGCATTGCTGCAATTTGTAAATTGTCTATAATAGCGTAGTGGTGATTAATTAACCAATGAATGCTTGGCGTTGTATATGATTTGTATTTTTGTATGTATGTATGTATGTGCGTGAGAGACTCGCACAATACCAATAAAATGTTAAATTTTCTTTGCATTGAAGTTTGTTTTATAAAGTAACTAAGTGTTTGGAGTGCGTTATGAAATGTGTGGACAGACTTACTTTATGACGGTCAGCCTTACGTGTTTGTGAATTCGTAGACAATGATTTAGTAGCCAGTTGCTGGTTAATACCTTCTATTGTGTGCGAGAACAAGACCTTAGTTGGCGGCTGCTGGCTGTCTCTCTTCCAGTGTCTATAATAACGTAGCGGTGATTAATTAACCAATGAATGCTTGGCGTTGTATGTGGTTTGTATTTTAGTATGTATGCACGTTCGAGCGTAATAGATCTGCATAAAGGTATAGAAATTCTGAGAGGCGGGAATCTCCCAGCATATATCTTAAAAACAACTTGAAAGAGGCCGTTTAGCTAGTACAAGGACTGACCAAAAATTAACGGTAAAAAGAAACAAATGAAATCTACAAAGTTCACTTTCCTCAGAGACAGTCATCCATCATTGTAGTTCATTGCTACTAACAAGCAAGAATTTTTTTTTCTCCTGATGATGGCCATTCTGGCCGAAACTAGTCGGGGAACCTAATTTAAATAATAAAACAAAACATTAATATACAACCCAGTGTGTCTGAAATTTGAATCATTTAACATTTTTTAATTGTTCAAGACACACATGCAATTTTTAATTTTCAAATCCAGAACGCTGCATAATGCAGTAAAACGAGCAGTTGAAAGGTTTTGAATTTGCAGAAATTTAGAGACACATTCACAGACAATTTAACCCACTGAAGATGGTCTCAGATGAGATTGAAAGTACCTGAGAAAATAAAAATTATTTAATCTGTTCAAGGCTGGAGTTAATCGTTATGTTCCCCTCCTCAAAAGCGTGTCCGAGTCCTTGTGGGAGAAGAATTATTTTCCACCCTCCAACCCCTCTCTCACAGACAGCGTGTGGCGAGTCTCTTACTTCTCTATCACTACTACCGTGAAAAGTGCCTGGGAAAAACTATTGGGTTTGGCATAATTATCAGGCGTTTTTGTAGGCGAGTTATTTGTTAATAAAAATTGCTGCTTTGTTTGCTTTTTTTAATAGAAAATATTTTATTTTCAGGTTATAAAAATGCGTGTCGATAATCATACTCACTATTTACATTATTCGGACTATTGTCCTCATCTTTGTCGCCATATTTATAATAACGTTTCGGCCGTTGTACGCCCTAGCCTTCTTCAGGTGGTTGGAATAATGAACTGAACCCCTTATTTCGCTCGCTGGGGTAGACTGTTGTAGTTCCACGTGCCAAGTCTAGTGGATGTCAGTTATCAGTTATCTCCTGTTAATTCCCCTCTCCAAGTTCTTCACATTAAATTTATAAGTCCTAGAAATTCATACACAGTTGTCCTTCTGGGCACATGGCACAGTGCCATATTTATCACGACGTTTCGGCCGTTGTACGCCCCGCCCTTCCTCAGGTGGTTGGAATGTCGTACTGAACCTTTTATTTCACTCGCTGGGGTATACTGTTCTAGTTCCACGTGCCATGTCTTATGGATGTCAGTTATCAGTTACCGCCTGTTAATTCTCTTCTCCAAGTTCTCCACCGCCTTAACCAGGTATTGAACTCTGGATCTAACTAACGCTTGTCCACAATGATAATCATACTCAGTTAAAAATGTTATTGTCGGATTTTTATGTTTCTTTATTTCATAATAAATAGTGTTTAAAAAACGCCTGATAATTATGCACCGACCCAATACATTCCTTGATTCTGCCAGGTCAAAACTATATGGCTAGGAGCTGCAGTGCTACTTACATTGTAGCAAACCACCCATATTTCCTCTGTATTCGAGCGGCGGGAAGTAAGTTCCGCTTAAACATCTTCTCGCGAAACACCAACCTGTGGAACAGACTCCCAAGATGACGTTTCCCCGACCACTAAAATCTTAA
>OZ038509.1:19808916-19841416 GCA_964036315.1 Acanthosepion esculentum | reverse complement strand
ATTTGGTTACTTCTCGTCTTTGTCTCAATGTCGTTTTCCATTCAGTAATAAATCCGATTCGATGCCATATTAATGTGCATGTGATTCGGCTCAGAACGGACGCATCACCAACTCACATCAAAGACACATGTCGGCGCCACCGAATTTAGAACTACTTTTTTCTTCTTTTTGAACCGATAAATTGAAGTTGACGAAATGGAATTTCACGATCTCCAAAACAAAAAACGTTTCGATTGTGACAGAAAAGAATGGAACAGAAAGAGAAATATTTTTTTCTTGTTGCCATTTAGAACGTAAGTCGCTGAGAATTTCTTTAATCTCTTATTTTTTTTAATCTCCACTTAATTTTCACTTCCCCTAAAACAGACAGCAACACCCCGCGAATATTAACTACCGCCATTAAATTTAAAGTTGGGTTTAATATATCTACGTACTTCTTACATAAAAAGAATAAAGTTTAAAAAAAAAGCCAATGAAAGACACTCAAAATGAAATTCTATAACCCAAATCAAGATTTTTAATAACCCATTAACTGCGCTAGAGAATTCTATATTCTACGCTGGTAGTTTTGCACAAAACTTCCACTTGCTACGTAACCAAAACCTTAACTTTAAAAATAAAATCATGTTACCAAATAGCCTTGTCAGATCGTGATTTTTATATGAATATCATGAATAATGTCAAACTCTTTCAGAAATGTTTAAACTGTCAATTTTGTCTATAGTAAGCTTCCCCTTGTACAAGGTCCAAGGACAACTCGGTGTAGACGGTTACGTTAGTAGGCATAGAAAGGGAAGGTAACGGTTGACACTAGAAGAGGTTATGATTGTAGTGATCGAGGAAATATATCCTCCCGGGAGTCGGTTCCGCAGAGTTGTGTTTGGCCGCAAGCTGCTCGAGTGGAACTTAGGTCTCACCGGTGGAATACTGAAGGAGTGTGGATGGTTTGCTATTATATAAATGTCATGGATGGTCCTGACCGTGAAGTTTAGACCTGGCGAACCGGGGAATGTTCTTCGTCCGAGGACTTTCCATGTAAGTAGCGACAGAGCAATCAGAGACTCGCCAAGCTCCGCCTGTGAGGGAGAGGTTGGAGGGTGGAAAATAATTCTTCTCGGAAGACTCACAGACGCTATCAAGACTGGAAGGCGAGGACTGGGTAGGTCCCGCCCAAATATGACAACAGTAATCCATATTCGGTGTGATCTGTCTGTTATAAAGACAGAGAATAGAATGTAAACCAGATCTATGTTTTCATTTACGACACCGGTGTTAACCAGACCTGTCTTCCTTTTCGACACCCGCGTAAACCAGATCTATGTCTTCGTTTACGACACCCGTGTAAACTAGATCTGTCTTCCTTTACGACACCCGTGTAAACGAGATCTATGTCTACCTTTACGACATCAGTGTAAACCAGATCGATGTCTTCCTTTAGACGCCCGTGCAAACCAGATCTATGTCTTCCTTTGCGACACCCGTGTAAACCAGATTGATGTCTTCCTTTTCGACACCCGTGTAAACCAGATCTATGTCTTCCTTTTCGACACCCGTGTAAACCAGATCTATGTCTTCCTTTACGACACCCGTGTAAAGCAGATTTGTCTTCCTTTACGACACTCGTGTAAACCAGATCTATGTCTTCTTTTACGACACCCATGTAAACCAGATCTATGTCTACCTTTACGACACCAGTGTAAATCAGATCTATGTCTTCCATTACGACACCAGTGTAAACCAGATCGATATCTTCCTTTCGACACCCGCGCAAACAAGATCTATGTCTTCCTTTTCGACACCCGTTTAAACCAGGATTGTTTACCTTTACGACACCCGTGTAAACCAGATCTATGTCTTCCTATACGACACCCGTGTAAACCAGATATATGTCTTCCTTTTCGACACCCGTGTAAACCAGATCTATGTCTTCCTTTACGACACCCGTGTAAACCAGATTTGTCTTCCTTAACGACACCCGTGTAAACCAGATCTATGTCTTCCTTTAGGACACCCGTGTAAACGAGATCTATGTCTACCTTTACGACATCAGTGTAAACCAGATCGATGTCTTCCTTTCGACGCCCGTGCAAACCAGATCTATGTCTTCCTTTACGACACCCGTGTAAAGCAGGTCTATGTCTTCCTTTCAACACCCGTGTAAACCAGATCTATGTCTTCCTTTTCGACACCCGTGTAAACCCGATCGATGTCTTCCTTTACGACACCCGTGTAAACCAGATATATGTCTTCCTTTACGACACCCGTGTAAACAGTGCTGGTCTCCTCTTTTTTTATTTAAGTTTAAACCGAACTTGAGTCAACTTTTTAGACACTCGTATAAACTGGACAGATATTTATCTTTTTGAATCAAGTAAAAACCGATGGTGGGTCTGCGTTTTTGAACCCAGTGGAAGCCTGATCTCTATCTACCTATTTTTATTCATTTGCAAGCCACACCTCTATCCTTCCATTAAGTCTGTATTTTTCTACTCTAAGACTTATATTCAACATTAAATAACCCAACAACTGTTGTATTTCATTAATTAAACCAAACTAAACAAATTATCATTCTAATGATATTTTGACATACCAGTCGAATAATCGGATTGTGAAAACTAAATACGATAAATTTGAAATTATTGATAGCTGCAAAGAAATAATCAAAATTAACGTGTTTGTTGTTGCACAGACATTTTCTTACAATTAGTTTATATAAATATTAATAAATATTCGTACGAAGAACATTCATTCATATAAATAGTTTTTTTAAACTGCATTTGTTTTCGGAATGGCATCGTCCACACATAGCGGAGGAGGAGGAGGAGGAGGAGGAGGAGAAGAAGAAGAAGAAGAAGAAGAAGAAGAAGAAGAAGAAGAAGAAGAAGAAGAAGAAGAAGAAGAAGAAGAAATGAATGAATGAATGAATGAATGAATGCAGAAATAGGAAAAATGATGGAGGAGAAAGAAAATACGAATGAAGAAGAAGAGTTTGAGAAATAGGAAAATGAGGAGGACAAAGAAAATACGAATAAGTGAAAAGAAAAGAAAAGAAGAAGAAGAAGAAGAAGAAGAAGAAGAAGAAGAAGAAGAAGAAGAAGAAGAAATGGAGAAAAGTAGAATAAGAATATGGAATAGGAGGTGAAAAGTCGCCCCCTATAAAAGGACGAGCGTTTGGACTGGAATGTCGTCTTTAAAACAACATGACTTCATTAGGCAGCGAGATATTTCTTCCACCGAAAGGCGGCCATCTTAATTTCTGCCAGCCACACATTTTCTAACAGCAAAAACATTCACTGACCGAGCAGCCAGTCTACTGTCAGTTGAAACTTGTAAAATCTTCCTATTAAAAGAGGGTTTTTTTAGGGGTGGGGGTCGGGAAAATAGGTTTCTAAAGTCAGTCCAGTAACTGTTATCACGCTTTCTAATATTGATGGGCGTTTCCTTCCTAACCTCTTCTTTGAAGTTGTGTGGCACACCAACAAATAGATTATGGTATTATTTTCTAATATAGGTGCCATGACTGCTTTCAGTCCAATTCCAGATCCTCAGTTTCTGTTTTGGAAAGGTTTATCTTGATTCTTATTTCTTGGTACACTTAGAAGAGAATGCTGATTTTTTTTGTTGTTCAAAATCATTCCTATCCCAACTATGAGTACCTATGTCATCAGCATAGTCTCCCTTTATTAAACTGACTTAATGATTGTTTTAACTATATTTGCCGTATTTAGTCTAGTTCTGCGCTTAAAATTAAAAACTCTAGGTACAATAGCAAAGAGCTCGTTCGAACAATTACCATGAAAGTATTTATAAAAAAGACATATAGAGGCAACCTTACGGCGGTTGGAAATTGACTGAAGCCGAATTGCCAGATCAGGACCAATAATATTGCTGATTCTTCTTTGGATTTTATCAAAGAGCTCAAGGTAAATAGCAAGGGAACCAAACCATATGCAGCAGCAACATTCTAAGAATGGACGAATGGTAGACTTATAGATATATAAGATAGATTCTAAAGAGAAAAATTGTCTCGGACGACACACTGAACTAACTTTCTTAGAAGGTGACCTAGCAATGGATTCAATATAGTCTTTTCACTTTATGTCAGCTGAGAACGTTAGCCCGAGAAGGCGCAACGAGTGACTTTTCTGGAGGTTAGCATCAGCCATACTGATGGAAGGCAGCGAGGTCTCTCTCAGATGATTAATGGATCTCCTATTCTGAATTTATTATAACTGATCCATATACCGAGGTATTTTAAGTGTTTAGTATTTACTAAATCCACATTCTGAATGTTTATGACGGAATCAGATTATCTGCCATCACTGCCTTCAGTCTAATTCCAGATCGTAATTTCTGTTTTGGAAATGTTTATCTTCAGTACTATTTCTGGAAATACCTGGTAGAGGATATAGATTTTTTGTTCAAGATCATTCTTATCCCAACTATGAATATCTATGCCATCAGCATAGCCCTCCCCCACCCCTGTTCTTATCACCAGTACAATGGCCTTGGGAGGGTAAGTAGGATCGTTGTCTTTTATTGGTCGACTCGTTTGGGATTGGGTATAGAATGCTTAAATGATCAGTGCCCATCACCTCCCATCTGTGTTTGTAAATGCGCAGGGTATAGTCTAGGAAAAGATTAAATTGACTGTAGCTTTCATTTGGTACTGATCTTTCTTTGTGATTCTGTAGCGCCAGTCCACAAGGTTCGATGAACGTTCGTCCCCGCTAAACATATAGATTTCATTCGTTCGAATTCTTTTTTTAAAAATCGATCTGAGAAAGCTAACTAAACTAACTTTCTTAGAAGCTGACCTAGCAATGGATTCAATATGGTCTTTTCACTTTATGTCAGCTGAGAACGTTAACCAGAGAAGGCGCAACGAGTGACTTTTCTGGAGGTTAGCATCAGCCATACGGATGAAAGGCAGAGAAGAGTCTCTCAGATGATTAATTAATTTCCTATTCTGAATTTGTTATAACTGATCCATATACCGAGGTATTTTAAGTGTTTAGTATTTACTAAATCCACATTCTGAATGTTTATGATGGAATCAGATTATCTGCCATCACTGCCTTTATTCAAATTCCAGATCATAATTTCTGTTTTGGAAAGGTTTATCATGAGTCCTATTTCTTGGGATACTTGATAGAGAATTCTGCCTTTCTGTCCAAGATCATTCTTATGCCAATTATGAATATAGGAAGACTAGGTACTGTAAGCGTGGATGTGCAGGTGGTGTAATGGATAACAGCTCAGAAGTGGAAGTCAGAGAAACAAATTCCAATCCATCGATTCATTATATTCATTTACACACAAATACCCCTGTGAAAGGTATGAATCCACCTCTTAACCCCCAGCTATGGGTTAATTAGCAGGGCTTGTATTAGAAATCATTATTATCTCCCAAAAAAATCTTACAATCTAAAAGATTTTTACTGGCTTTAAATTACCTACAAAGGGTTGATAAGCTATAAAATACAAATCAAACAGTTATGAATACCTATATCACCAGGACAGACTGGGTTCTATAGATTTGGGTGGCAGCAAGTCTAGAAAAAGGAAAATCTGAAGTCTCGATCTGACAAAGCTACTTAAGAACATTAATCGAGCTTTTAGTTTAACTTTTTTTGGTTTTGTAGCAACTTGTGGTATTGGGAGAAACTACCACGAGTGCAGATTATTCAATATTCACTTTCCTTATCACCTATACTAAATTTGTTATAACTGACCCATACACAGGTATTTAAAGTGTTTTGTATGTACTTATTCCACATCTTGCATTTTTATGTTGGATTCTATTACTGCTTTCGTTCCAATTAAAGATTGTAGTTTTTGTTTTGGAAAGATTTATCATGAGTTCTTCTTCTTGCGATACTTGATATAGGATTCTGCTTTTCTGTTCAAGATCATTCTTATGCCAATTATGAATATAGGAAGACTAGGTACTGTAAGCGTGGATGTGCAGGTGGTGTAATGGATAACAGCTCAGAAGTGAAAATCATAGAAACGAGTTCCAATTCATCAATTCATTATATTCACTTACACACAAATACTCCTGAGAAAGGTATGAATCCACCTCTTAACCCTTCTCTCCTCCGCTATGGATTAATCATCAAAACTCAAAGGCTTCACTTCTTCGTAGCCTTTTTTAATTAATGATCTGAGAAGATGGTTGTGTGCAGTTAGCATTTTACACATTTCTGAATGGATTGGATGCCATACATGACATTCATATGAAAGCCTCGATCTGACAAAGCTACTTAAGAACATGAATCGATATGTTAATGTTTTGGTTTTGTAGTAACTTGTGGTATTGGGAGAAACTACCCCGAGTGCAGATTATTCAATATTCATTTTCCTTATCACCTATACTAAATTTGTTATAACTGATCCATAGACTGAGGTATTTAAACAGTTTTGTATTTACTTATTCCACATCTTGCATTTTTATGTTGGATTCTATTACTGCTTTCGTTCCAATTAAAGATTGTAGTTTTTGTTTTGGAAAAAATTATCATGAGTTCTTCTTCTTGGAATACCTGATAGAGGATTCTGCTTTTCTGTTCAAGATCATTCTTATGCCAGTTATGAATACCTATCTCATCAGCATAGTCTCGACTCATTAAATTGATTTAACGATTATTTTAACTATATTTGGTGTATTTACAGCCATTTTCTTCTAAAACTAGTACCAATTTTGTATGCAATCGGGTTAATGTTTGGTCTTTGAAGCAACTGGTGGTATTGTGCGAAACTATTATAGGCGCAGCCTATTCTATGTTCATTTTCCTTATCCTTATACTAAATTTATTGTACTTATCTATGTATGTATTATTTCCTTTCTATACACATTTCCTTCCGGGTTCCACCCAGAGACCTAAGGTCAGAAATGGCTTCATGACATTTTCCACTAATCATTTTTTTATCAAGCTTCAAGCTTTTCCTAATGTTTGAGCTGTATCTGTGAGTAAAATATTTTGTATTTCTTTAAGGCATAGACTTCCAGGAATCTCTTCAATGAGTCTATCGGAACCTTTTCCAATTAATCCAAGTGCTCCAACTACAACTGGAATTACTGATGTCCACATATGCTCTATTTTTGCTTCAAGATCCTTGTATTTTAATAGGTTTTTGAAGAACTTCAAAGGTACATTACAATCTGCATGGACTGCCATATCAATAAGGAGGCACATTTTGTCTTTGCGGTCTCTGATCACGATGTTTGAGAGATTAGATTTGATTGTTCTATTTGTGTCTATTATAAAGTCCCATACAGGTCGTATTTCTGTAACCAGGCCTGGGTGATGTTCATACAAATTTCTTTCAGTTTCCTTTCCGTAAAAGTTACAGATTTTCCAGTGCAGATATTGGCTCACTCTCTCATGCCGGGTTTTATATTCAGTGGGTGCCAATACTGTGCAACCTGATACAAGATGGTCAATTGTTTCTGGAAGTTTATCACAGAATCTGCATTTCGGGTTGTTATGGGAACTTACCCATAATAGTAATGTACTATCCCGTACACCATAAATACTGCGCCTCAAGAGGAAGCAGTAGTGTGAGTCAGACACAGAGTCAGTGTCAGTGTCAGTCACCCAGTGACTGGAACAGTCGTTTAGACTGTTCTTTGCTGTCGAACTCTCCGCCTCGGCGGGGAGGAAGTCGGACGGGGCTTTGCCGCAGAGTAAAGTGCCATCCGGGGAGGTAAACAGTCCCTGAACCCGTGTATACGGGTTCTAATGGGCATATTTTTGGCCGAGCCTATGGGCTCGGTAAGCCCACGTTAAACCGGCCTTGTGCCACATCCAACCTTTGTGGGGGGGTGTTAAATATCGACACAGAGTTAGAGTGTGAGTCAGTCAGAGACAGAGTCGCGTCAGACGATTACTGTAAGACATTGGAATAGTGATACTGGTCGAGACAACATAGTTCTCTCTAACCTAACCAGATTGTTGTTACTAACACTTCTACTTCTTTTGTACATATTTCTGTTTGTAATATATCTGTGTTATTCCATACCTGTGTTCGAGTTATTCTTCATTGGGTCTACCTTGGACCATCACCGTGGTACAAGGAACCTGGACCATAACACGGGTTAACACAATTTTTCAGTGTGTGTGTCTGGTAATTTCTAGCTAGCAAGCACTCGTTCTTCGTTTTCACTACGTAGCTACTGTTGGGTATGGGGTTTGCCTACATCAACTTCTTTGGAACGGGCAAAGCATTGACCATGAAGAGGCAGGCTATCGGGATAATTATTATTATTTTTATATAACAAAAATATATTTTATATAATGTTGTATTATATATATATATATATATATATATATATATATATATATATATATCCGTGTGTGTGTCTTTATGTGTGTGTAGAACTCCCTGAATGCCAAGTTAGTTAATGTTAATTGTTCTAACGACGTAATAATCTTTCCCAAAATTCTTCGTAGCACGCAACTCTCTAAGCATGGTGAAGATTGTCTGGTACGCATACGTAAATAGACGAAAGCTGCAGTGTTCCTGATTGGCTCACGGAAGCGTCTGGCCAGCTCGACGCCACTATTAGGGAGATACTCTCCGGCGAGCCATGAAAGGCTCTCACGAAGCCGTTTCAACTGAATAAATATGGCCGCCTTCAAAAAAACAAAAAAGAAAGAAAGAAAAAGAAACAAACAACGAAAGAAAAAACAAAAGAAAAAGAAACAAACAGAGAAAGAAACAACAAAAAAAACAAAGAAAAAAGAAACAAACAAAGAAAGAAAAACAAAGAAAAAAGAAAGAAAGAAAAAGAAGTGAACAAAAAAGAAAGAAAGAAAAAATGAAAGAGTCAAAGAAAGACACAAACAAGAAATAAACAAAGACAAAGAAAAAGAAAGAAAAATAGGACTAAATAAAGAAAGAAAAAAGAAAAAGAAACAAATAAAGAAAAAAAGAAACAAACAAGAAAGAAACAAACAAAGAAACAAAGAAAAAGAAAGAAAGAAAAATCAAAGAAACAACGAGAAACCCAATAAATTTAATCGATATGTTAACAACTATTTTTTTTCTATTTCTTTTATTTCTTTTCTGATTGAAGATATAAAATTTAGAAAACATTGTTCTACGTAAATAATCATTCTTCTTTTCTTTTCAAGAGAGAAAGAGAATCGCTATTTATAAGAAACTAACGACATTTCAACTCTTGTCGGGTTGTTTAACGTCGATTATAAGTTTAACGGGATGTGGATGCAGCGAGGTACTTATCGGCGCGGTGTCGAGTTCAAATTCCAGCCGAGGATTTTGCTTTCGTTTCCCTACAAAAATCCTTGGGAGAGGTATGAAAACCATCTCTTTCCTCCCAGGTAGGGATTGACAGCAAGTTAGACTGGGCTTTATGACCCTTGGTTGGCAATCGCTCCGGGAGAAAGACATCTCTTAATAAAAAAAAGTGTGTTGGATGCCGTGCGAGCTGACTAACCCGAACGGAAACCAAAGACCGGCATTGCGTGAAGAGATGGACCTGCTGTACTCGACGGTGATGCTACATTACTTACTATAATTCTGATTGCACCTTAGTCCCTTATTAAGCCCTGGCAATACCTCATAACTAATGTACAATTTTGATTCGATCGTGAGGAAAGACAGAAAAGACATATCAGAGACGAGGTCTAGTTTCAAATAAAGAAAGAAATACAGAAAGAAATACAGAAAGAAAGAAAAGAGAAGAAAGAAAAATTCTTCTAATACTTCATAAATAGTGTAGAAGTCTGTTTTGATCTTGAGGAGAGACGGAAAAAAACATATCAAAGGCTCTCTCTGGCTTTTGGAGAGAAATGTCCTGCCAGTAGCCTATAAATAATGAACTATTCTGATTTGATCGTGAGGAAAAACGGAAAAGACATATCAGAGACACCGTTTGGCTTTAATGAAAGAAAGAAAGAAATGTCCTGCCAGTAGTCCCTCAATAATGAACTATTCCGATTTGATCGTGAGGAAAAACGGAAAAGACATATACGAGACACCGTTTGGCTTTAGTGAAAGAAAGAAATGTCCTGCCAGTAGACCATGAATAATGAACTATTCCGATTTGATCGTGAGGAAAAACGGAAAAGACATATCAGAAACACCGTTTGGCTTTAATGAAAGAAAGAAAGAAATGTCCTGCCAGTAGACCATAAATAATGAACTATTCCGATGTGATCGTGAGGAAAAACGGAAAAGATATATCAGAGATGCCGTTTGACTTTAGTGAAAGAAAGAAAGAAATGTCCTGTCAGTAGTCCATAAATAATAAACTACTCCGATTTGATCGTGAGGAAAACGGTAAAGACATATCAGAGACACCGTTTGGCTTTAGTGAAAGAAAGAAAGAAATGTTCTGCCAGTAGCCCCTAAATAATGCACTATTCCGATTTGATCGTGAGGAAAAACGGAAAAGACATATCAGAGACACCGTTTGGCTTTAGTGGAAGGAAGAAAGATATGTCCTGCCATTCGTCCATAAATAATGAAATATTTCGCTTTGATCGTTTTGAAAAGACTGAAAAGACATATCGAGTCGGTGTTTGGTTTTTAGAAAGAAAGAAAAGTTCTGCTAATATTTCGTAAATAGTGTAGAATTCTATTTTGATTGTGATGAACGACGGAAAAGACATATCAGAGACACCGTTTGTCTTTAGTGAAAGAACGAAAAATGTCCTGCCAGTACACCATAAATAATGATCTATTCCGATTTGAATGTGAGGAAAAACGGAAAATACATATCAGTGACGCTGTTTGGTTTCAGAGACAGAAACAATGAAACACACAAATAAACAGAGAAAAAAGAAAGAAACGAAGAAAGAAAAACAGACGAAGAAAGAACGAAAAAGAAACAATCAAAAAAGAAATAAATAAAGAAAAAGAAACAATCAAAAAAGAAAGAAAGAAAAAGAAACAAACAAAAAAGAAACAAACAACAAAAGAAAAAAGAAAGAAACAGAGAAAGAAACAAAGAAAAAAGAACAAAGAAAGAAAGAAAGTAAAAGAAATTAACAAAAAATAAAGAGAAATGAACGAAACAAAGAAAGACACAAGCAACGAAAGAAAAAGAAAGTAAAAAAAGAAACAAACAAAGAAAAAAGAAAGAAAAAGAAACAAAGAAAAAAGAAACAAGAAACAAAGAAAAACTGAAAGAAACAAAGAAGAAACAACGAAAGAACAGAAAGCAAAACAAAGAAAAAGAAAGAAACAAGAAAAGAAACAAACAAACAAATTGAGAAAGAAAAAGAAACAAACAAACAAATTGAGAAAGAAAAAGAAACAAACAAACAAATTGAGAAAGAAAAAGAAAGAAGTAATAACGCTCTCAAGTGGTTAACGGCTTCTTTATTGAAATTTTCAGATCTTTTCATTTGTACCCTCTTACTTCTTCTTTCTTTAAATAATGACCTGTGTCCAATATTATGATTGTTACGGCAACACTTGGTCAAAGTTCACATATTTAACGTTGTAGCAGGAGCATTTCCATAGGTATATGTTGTATAGTTGGAAGTCGCAAGGTGTTTTTTTTATTAAATTTATTCAATATTATGATACAGCAGCATATTAAAAATGAATTCTTTATGGGTAGTACTTGTTATCATTATTAATATTATTATTGAATCACAGACGACAAATTTCTGCTGTTTACAAATATACAAAACCCACTGTACCCATCATAACACTCAGTCTTGGTTGGGTATACCGAACACACACAGCGCAGTCAAATTTGTGAGATATGGTGACCGCTTTTGCGAAAACCACTGCATACATTTGCTAGTTACAGTGTGGGTAACGGCGCCCATTCAAACATTTTCCAATTTAGGGCGAGCACTCGAGAAAACACGATTGATTTATTTTTTACGCTTTATCAACACTTTGCAGATTATTTAAAGCCAGGAAATATTTTTAGATTGTAAGATGATTGTAAGATATTTTAAATTGAATTTAAAACATTTTCTTAAATTCACAAAGATTTTGTGTTACTTTAAACCCAACATAAATTAAAAACATTTATAATCAGTAAATTTTTTTTCAGTCATTTTAAAATTTGAATTTTTAAATGTTCCAGACACAATATCTGTCTATACTTCTGAGATGAGGTAGTATGTACATTATTTACATTATTCGGACTATTGTCCTCATCTTTGTCGCCATATTTACTACAATGTTTCGGCCGTTGTACGCTCCGGTCTTCTTCAGGTGGTTGGAATGTCGAACTGAATCCTTTATTTCGCTCACTGGGGTAGACTGTTCAAGTTCCACGTGCCATGTCTAATGGTTGTCAGTTATCAGTTATCTCCTGTTAATTCACCTCTCCAAGTTCTCCACCGCCTTAACCGGGTATTGAACTCACACTCACAGTGGATAAAGGTGTTGGTTAGATCCAATGACAGGACCCAAAGAGTGTGAGTTCAAACCCGGTTAAGGCAGTGGAGAAGTTTCAGAGGAAAAAATTAACAGGAGATAACTGACATCCATTAAAAATGACACGTGAAACTAGAACAGTCTACCCCAGTGAGCGAAATAAAGGGTTCTGTTCGACATTCCAACCACCTGAAGTAGGCCGGAGCGTACAACGACCGAAAGGTTGTAATAAATATGACAACAAAGATGAGGACAATAGTCTGAATAATGCAAATAATGTTCCAGACACAAATCACAATGCTGGATTAAGGAAGATTTTTAATCCCGAGATCATCCTGATTCCGAAAAGTTTTAATATGTCTGTGTTGAGCAAGTGTGTCCCGAGTTAAAAGGCTTTCAGGCACACAGACGGACAGACAGAATTTGCTGTTTATTTATTTAGATGGATAGAAGATATGAGAAGATTTGAATTTTTAACTGTTCCCTCCTCATCCAGACACAAATCCAAATGCTGGATGTTCAAACACCAGATGAAGGGCAGATTTTCAATCCCGGGATCATCCTGATTCCAAAAAGGATTAATATGTCTATGTAGAACAAGTGCGGCCCGAGATAGAAGGCTTTCAGACACACGGACGGACAGACAGAATTTGCTGTTTATTTATTTAGATGGATAGAAGATATGAGAAGATTTGAATTTTTAACTGTCCCCTCCTCATCCAGACACAAATCCAAATGCTGGATGTTCAAACACCAGATGAAGGGCAGATTTTCAATCCCGGGATCATCCTGATTCCAAAAAGGATTAATATGTCTATGTAGAACAAGTGCGGCCCGAGATAGAAGGCTTTCAGACACACGGACGGACAGACAGAATTTGCTGTTTATTTATTTAGATGGATAGAAGATATGAGAAGATTTGAATTTTTAACTGTCCCCTCCTCATCCAGACACAAATCCAAATGCTGGATGTTCAAACACCAGATGAAGGGCAGATTTTCAATCCCGGGATCATCCTGATTCCAAAAAGGATTAATATGTCTATGTAGAACAAGTGCGGCCCGAGATAGAAGGCTTTCAGACACACGGACGGACAGACAGAATTTGCTGTTTATTTATTTAGATGGATAGAAGATATAAGAAGATTTGAATTTTTAACTGTCCCCTCCTCGTCCAGACACAAATCCAAATGCTGGATGTTCAAACACCAGATGAAGGGCAGATTTTCAATCCCGGGATCATCCTGATTCCAAAAAGGATTAATATGTCTATGTAGAACAAGTGCGGCCCGAGATAGAAGGCTTTCAGACACACGGACGGACAGACAGAATTTGCTGTTTATTTATTTAGATGGATAGAAGATATGAGAAGATTTGAATTTTTAACTGTCCCCTCCTCATCCAGACACAAATCCAAATGCTGGATGTTCAAACACCACATGAAGGGCAGATTTTCAATCCCGGGATCATCCTGATTCCAAAAAGGATTAATATGTCTATGTAGAACAAGTGCGGCCCGAGATAGAAGGCTTTCAGACACACGGACGGACAGACAGAATTTGCTGTTTATTTATTTAGATGGATAGAAGATATGAGAAGATTTGAATTTTTAACTGTCCCCTCCTCATCCAGACACAAATCCAAATGCTGGATGTTCAAACACCAGATGAAGGGCAGATTTTCAATCCCGGGATCATCCTGATTCCAAAAAGGATTAATATGTCTATGTAGAACAAGTGCGGCCCGAGATAGAAGGCTTTCAGACACACGGACGGACAGACAGAATTTGCTGTTTATTTATTTAGATGGATAGAAGATATGAGAAGATTTGAATTTTTAACTGTCCCCTCCTCATCCAGACACAAATCCAAATGCTGGATGTTCAAACACCAGATGAAGGGCAGATTTTCAATCCCGGGATCATCCTGATTCCAAAAAGGATTAATATGTCTATGTAGAACAAGTGCGGCCCGAGATAGAAGGCTTTCAGACACACGGACGGACAGACAGAATTTGCTGTTTATTTATTTAGATGGATAGAAGATATGAGAAGATTTGAATTTTTAACTGTCCCCTCCTCATCCAGACACAAATCCAAATGCTGGATGTTCAAACACCAGATGAAGGGCAGATTTTCAATCCCGGGATCATCCTGATTCCAAAAAGGATTAATATGTCTATGTAGAACAAGTGCGGCCCGAGATAGAAGGCTTTCAGACACACGGACGGACAGACAGAATTTGCTGTTTATTTATTTAGATGGATAGAAGATATGAGAAGATTTGAATTTTTAACTGTCCCCTCCTCATCCAGACACAAATCCAAATGCTGGATGTTCAAACACCAGATGAAGGGCAGATTTTCAATCCCGGGATCATCCTGATTCCAAAAAGGATTAATATGTCTATGTAGAACAAGTGCGGCCCGAGATAGAAGGCTTTCAGACACACGGACGGACAGACAGAATTTGCTGTTTATTTATTTAGATGGATAGAAGATATGAGAAGATTTGAATTTTTAACTGTCCCCTCCTCATCCAGACACAAATCCAAATGCTGGATGTTCAAACACCAGATGAAGGGCAGATTTTCAATCCCGGGATCATCCTGATTCCAAAAAGGATTAATATGTCTATGTAGAACAAGTGCGGCCCGAGATAGAAGGCTTTCAGACACACGGACGGACAGACAGAATTTGCTGTTTATTTATTTAGATGGATAGAAGATATAAGAAGATTTGAATTTTTAACTGTCCCCTCCTCGTCCAGACACAAATCCAAATGCTGGATGTTCAAACACCAGATGAAGGGCAGATTTTCAATCCCGGGATCATCCTGATTCCAAAAAGGATTAATATGTCTATGTAGAACAAGTGCGGCCCGAGATAGAAGGCTTTCAGACACACGGACGGACAGACAGAATTTGCTGTTTATTTATTTAGATGGATAGAAGATATGAGAAGATTTGAATTTTAAACTGTTCCCTCCTCATCCAGACACAAATCCAAATGCTGGATGTTCAAACACCAGATGAAGGGCAGATTATCAATCCCGGGATCATCCTGATTCCAAAAAGGATTAATATGTCTATGTAGAACAAGTGCGGCCCGAGTTAGAAGGCTTTCAGACACACGGACGGACAGACAGAATTTGCTGTTTATTTATTTAGATGGATAGAAGATATGAGAAGATTTGAATTTTTAACTGTTCCCTCCTCATCCAGACACAAATCCCAATGCTGGATGTTCTAAACTACGTCCAGCAGCAAGGCCTCTGATCAGGAGGTTTTGAGGAGCGTGGAACCACCACTTAATTGCTGGTGTTCCCAGATACACCCTGACCCGGGGTGGTAGCACCTGTTAGGGTCCCAGGGCCAACAGTTAACTTTACGGTAATACTTTTTTGAAAAAAATTATTCTCAGCAATACAATTTTGAGGGAAAAATATTACCAGAAACAGATTTTTGACAAAAAATATTACCAGCAATAAAAAATTTTATCGGCATTAAATAACCTATTGAGGTTGATATGCCGCAAAACAAAATAAACCATACCAATTTAAACCAAAGAATACATATTCTTTTCATACGAATCTATCCTAAAAAAATTATCCGCATTAAATAACCCATTGAGGTTGATATGCCATAAAACAAAATAAACCAAACCAATCTAAACCAAAGAATATATATTCTATTCATACGAATCTATCCTAAAAATGTTGTCGGCATTAAATAACCCATTGAGGTTGATATGCCGTAAAACAAAATAAACCAAACCAATCTAAACCAAAGAATACATATTCTATTCATACGAATCTATCCTAAAAATGTGGCCGGCATTAAATAACCCATTGAGGTTGATATGCTGTAAAACAAAATAAACCAAACAAAACCAAAATCAATCCCGGGATCATTTTGATTATACAAAACAAGGTATAATGTGCCTAGGAAGAGGAAGTGTTACCTGAGTCAGAGGTTTTAGACACACGGACAGACAGATAGAATTTGCCGTTTATTGATTTTGATTGTGCTAAGTATATTTAACATTTTGCTGCTTCAAATTAGAGGTATTTTTAAGCTGAGTAAAGAAATCTGAAAACGTGTATTTGTCTATAATACGCACCCCCTTTTTGCCTTTAATTTTCGTTCAAAGGTTCTCGATTTACACAAAAGAAAATATGCTAATAAAAAATATGTTGCATTGAATAATAAAATTCATTAATTCTTTCGGAACATTTTACAGCCGCTTACCGGTCGTCTGCCCAAGTCGTCAAGTATCCAAAAGGTGGCCCATTTTGTATGTATGTTGCGGCATTCACCCTGGATCGGTTAAGCCGGCTCCTTCCAAGGAATTCACCGCGTCCGGAACGAAGGCCGACCAAGCACAGCGATCCGTCGCCAATGCTGAAACGAGCGACAGCGGCGGTGAACTCTTGAAACGGAGTAACAAGGGAGTTTGAACTTCACACGCGGTCCCCACACCTCGCGTGCTATCCCAGTGGAGGGAGGAATATGCTCTTATTTCCACAGACGCAGAGGCGGGAGTAACCAAGAGGCCGCCAGATGCCGGTGCAGACGCCGAATGGTTTTGAATTCAGAGTTGACCTTCTCCTAGACCAGTTGCCATCCAAGGCTATAGAACCCAGTCTGTCCTGCTATTCTATGGAGGGAGAAGAAGAGGATTCACACCTTTCCCAAGGTTCACGTAAGTGAATGTAACGGATTCGACTGGAATTCGAACTCGGCTCTACGATTCCTCAGTCCGAGCCGTTATCCATTACTCCACCGTGCCTCCTATTACTCCACCGTGCCTCCATTTTGGGGAGAACTTACCTTTTCTGGATATGCAGCCTGCGTATTCTAACACCTGATACGGAAGAGAAATGACATTAGAATAGCATAAATAGGAGAATCGAACCAAGCAGCGAAATATATATATATATATATATATATATATATATATAGAGAGAGAGAGAGAGAGAGAGAGAGAGAGAGTGAGAGAGTGAGACAATATATATATATATATATATATATATATATATATATATATATATATATATATATATATATATAGATAGATAGATAGATAGATAGATAGATAGAGGAAAGAATGGATGGGTAGTAGTAAACCTAAATAGGCTGACCCGGCTGAGAATTTCTTTCCTTTCACGTTTGGAACTTTGTACCTTGAGTTATACAGCAAATTGACCGTCGTTTTGGGCGGGACAAACCAACCTAATTAAAAATTAATTAGTTTAATAAATAAATATTATTTAAGGTTTTCTTCGTTATTATCATCATTGTTATTATTATTATTATTATTATTATTATTATTATTATTGTTGTTGTTGTTATTATTATTATTCTCCGTAGTCTACGTTGAGCTTTCCCTGGATTAAAATCCTCCTTGGAATTATCCCTACCAGTCATAAACTGGTAATATATATATATATATATATATATATATATATAGATAGATAGATAGATAGATAGATAGATAGATAGATATAGATATAGATATAATATATTATATATATATATATATATATATATATAATATTAATAATAATATATATATTATATATATATAAATATATATATGTATAATATTAGTAATAACTATTATAATAATAATAGTTTGTACGTTATATATATAACGTACAAACATAAAAGTTTAATAGTGAAACAGACCAGGAAACAGCAGTATTAAAATTTGCACAATACACGTGTGAAAAAATAAAATAAAAAGTAAAAATAATATGGAGAGCTTTTCAACTTTAAAAATTTTTTAAGTCCTTGCTTATATATTAGAAAATTTCACTTAAGCACATATTAGGCTGGCTAAAAAAAATATGTACATTTTAATTAACTCCCACCACTGATAAATTTACAATAATGATAATAATATTATTATTATTTAGTTCCTTTGATATCTGCCGTTTACACATTTCTTTCCGGGTCCCACCCAAGGACCTAAGGTTAGAAATAGTATCATGACACTTTCCACTGAAAAAACAAAAATTATTACATAGATAAAGCCCTTCGTAAAGTGTGGGCTGTACTTGTCAGAATAATTTTTTTGTATCTCTCTGAGGCATGGACTTCCAGGGATTCCTTCAATTAGCTTACTGGAATCTTTTCCAACCAATCCTACGGCTCCAACTACAACAGGAATTGTTGATGTTCCCATGTGCCACATTTTTGAGATTTCTATTTCAAGGTCCTTGTATTTTGACAGCTTTTCGAATACCTTCAACGATACATTGCAGTCTGCAGGGACTGCCATATCAATAAGGAGGCTTTTTTGTGGTCTTTAATAACAATGTCTGGGCGGTTGGCTTTGATTGTTCTGTCAGTGTGTTTTGTGTAGTCCCATAGAATTGTAACAGGTCCTATCTCCGTAACCGGGTTGGGGTGGTGTTCATACCAGTTTCTTTCAGTTTCCTTCTCGTAGAAGTTGCATATTTTCCAGTGCAGATATTGGCCCACTCTGTCATGCCGGGTTTTATACTCAGTGGGTGCCAATATCGTGCAACCTGATACAAGATGATCAATGGTTTCTGGATATTTATCACAGAATCTGCATTTTGGGCTAACACAGTATTTTAGTATATGTGCTTGATTAACAAGCATTGGTTCTGTGCAGCATGGATAAAACCTTCAGTTTCAGCTTTCAACCCTGCACTACGTAGCCACTGATGGGTACGGTTTTATTATTATTATTATCATTATTATTATTATTATTATTATTATTATTCCTCCTTTTCTTCATCATCTTCTTTTTTGTTTATTTATTTTTGAAAATAAAAATATAGCGTTCATTCTTTTTCTTTCTATGTGCCGTGTCCTTTCAGGGCGTAGGCGTTCATGCCTCTCCGTCTCCCTCTATCCCTTGCAGCTCTTAACAAGTTAAGGCCGCTAGGTATGACACGCCTTGTTTTTTTCCCCTTGCCTCACTTTCCCTCTATTCGACCCGTGAGTATCAGATTCTCCAGGCCCTCCTTCCTCATTATATGCCCCAGGAACTTCAGCTGCCTTTTCCTGCTGTTAAGTATAAGCTTCCTCTGCGTTTGCATTCTCTCTAAGACCTCATTTATGCTCACACACCCTGTCTATGATATTCAGTTCTTGGCCCTGTCTCTGAATAGCATGTACGTATCTAAATTGCATTCCTGTATACCTTTTTGGTTTTCCTACAGACCTCGCAATGGATTCAATATAATCTTTCCACTTCAGGTCTAGCCTGAGAAAACACAACATGTCACTCTCCTGGAGGTTAGCCTCAGCCATAATGAATTAAATTGTTGTATTACTTTAAACGTTACTTTTAGCGGCTACCCGTATTTCTCTTGCAAAGGAAGACGCAAGTTCGAATCCTGTCGGAGGGTGCATGTTATTAAAGTTTTCTCGAATGTGCAAGTCGGTAGAAATTTTTTTTTTTAAATTGCTTAAAATAAACGGTGCGTCTATTCAAATACGGGTAGCCACTATAAATAACGTTTCATGCCCTAGTCACCCAAAAAAGAAAGCTCATCAGAACAACTTCCATGAAAGAAATGTGTCTATATTTCTGAGATAAGGCACTGTAACTATTTACAGTGTTCGGACTCTTGTACTCATCTTTGTCGCTATATTCACAACGTTTCGGCCGTTGCACGCACCAGCCTTCTTCAGGATCTGTTTATACATCTGAGAAGAGGTATTGTAACTATTTACAGTATTTACATTGTTTGGACTCTTGTCCACATGTTTGTTGCTATATTCGCGACGTTTCGGCCGTTGTACGCACCGGCCTTCTTCAGGGTCTGTTTATACGTCTGAGAAGAGGTATTGTAACTATTTACAGTATTTACATTGTTTGGACTCTTGTCCACATCTTTGTTGCTATATTCGCGACATTTCGGCCGTTGTATGAGCCGGCCTTCTTCAGGATCTGTTTATACTTCTGAGAAGGGGTATTGTAACTATTTACAGTATTTACATTGTTTGGACTCTTGTCCACATCTTTGTTGCTATATTCGCGACGTTTCGGCCGTTGTACGCACCGGCCTTCTTCAGGATCTGTTTATACGTCTGAGAAGAGGTATTGTAACTATTTACAGTATTTACATTGTTTGGACTGTTGTCCTCATCTTTGTTGTCATAACCACGACATTTCGGCCGTTGTATGAGCCGGCCTTCTTCAGGAACTGTCTATACTTTTGAGATGAGGTTTTGTAATTATTTACATTGTTCGGACTGTTATCCTCATCTTCGTTGTCATATTCACGACGTTTCGGCCGTTGTACGTTCCGGCCTTCTTCTGGTGATTGTCATTTCGAATCGAACCTTTTATTTTGTCAACCCGGAGTAGATTGTTCTAGTTCCACATGCCATGTCTTTGCTGGATATCTCAGTTTCATTTATCTACCCTTTAACTCAACTCTCTAAGTTTTGTTCACCTCTACTGTGGCCAGGTATTGAACTCACAACTCTTTGAGACAAATCACGGCATTACTTCAACCAACGCTTTTATCCACCGGGCAATCAATTATTTATCAGTGTTTAAAAGCGTTAGTGGAAGTAAAAAGAGTCAAATATCTTGTATAGATCGGTTAACTGGTTCAGCTACCATTGAAATGGGATTTAAACTTGAGTTACCTTAAAACTGGAAAAAAATCTGAAAATAAATTCAGTCTGGAGAGGAATAATGCCAAATAATCAACCTTGCCAGCAATAACATGAAGAATGTCGGCATTGTTAACAGAATACGGAGAATGGACGGAGAATGATTAGAACTTAGAAGGGATTGATAATAATAATAATAATAATAATAATAATAATAATAATAATAATAATAAATGAAAATGAAAAATGGGCAGGAAGCGATCAATGACGCAAAAAAAGATTCCGCAGGCACTTCCGTTAAAAACGTGTCTAACGTATCAGCATTTATTTATTTCTTCTTTTTTGTCTACTTCTTCTTCAAATATTATTATTATTATTATTATTATTATTATTATTATTATTATTATTATTATTATTATTCCCTGTTTTATTCATTCTTTCTGTTTGCTGCATTTGTTTTTTTATTTTCACAATATCTCTTCGTTGTCCTTTTCTATTTATTCACGCCTCCTATCTTCTTCTTCTTCTCTCTTCTTCTTCTCCTTCTTCTTCTCCTTCTTCTTCTTTTTCTTCTTGTCTCTCTTCTTCTACTTCTCCTTCTACATCTTGTCTCTCTACTTCTTCTTCTTCTTCTTCTTTTTCTTTTTCTTCTTGTCTCTTCTTCTACTTTTACTTCTTCTTCTTCTTCTTTTTCGTCTTGTCTCTCTCCTTCTCCTTCTTCTTCTTGTCTCTCTTCTTCTACTTGTCTTTCTTCTTCTATTTCTTCTTGTCTCTCTTATTCTATTTCTCCTTCTCCTCCTCTTCTTCTTCTTCTTGTCTCTTCTTCTACTTCTCCTTCTCCTTCTTCTTATTCTTATTATTATTATTACTATTATTAATTTGATACGCTTCCCTGTAACAGACTTAGACATTTTCTGTGTATGCATCATGGTCGGTCTATTTAGCTTCCTCCACGTTTGTAAATTAATTATAGTTAGATCCGAACCTGAGTCTAACTGTAATTTTACCTTATTATTTAAGATCTCGAGTTCCACGTATTTTCTTGTGTTTAGTTTGTCTTCGTAGACCATTCTAGTAGTTCTTACCCTACTACTGTGTTTTTTGTTTCTGCATTGAGATACCTTATGTCCCATTTTTCCACAAACTAAACAGTTCTTGTATTTAAATCGACAGTCTTTATTCCAGTGAAATCCACCACATCTGTAACATACAGATGCGGTGGGGGTGCTTATATTTGCTTTGATCTCTGTCATTAATCGCCTTATACCTTATAATTTTTTCTTTATCATAAAATTTTTGTTTTTCTTTCGGGGAGGGGTCGTAACTTTTTGTTAAACTTACGTATGTGTGCTACTCCCGATTCCTCGATATCCTTAAAGTCTTTTTATGCTCAAGCATTTTTGGCAGTCTTCTGACAATCTTTGTAGCGTTAATCTCGGTTTGTTTTGAAGCTTCGAGAGCATTCTTTTGCGCATTTCACTGTCCTTGACTGAGACTAATCCCTGTACGAATATAAGACACTTAAAATTGTCCGAAGTCAATTCTGCCAATTTAAAGTCATCGCAATGGTTGTTCACGTGGAGTAGACCTCATTTTTCGCTTTTTACGAGGTTAAGACATTTCCACCTTTGGACTGAAGAGCTCCGTAAGGCATGTAACTGCCTCGTCAAACGTCAAATCGTTTGTCTTTTTCGGTAGAATATAGTCCACAAATTGTGTGTACTCCTCTGTTCCCAATTTCCTGTGTAATAAACGTAGCTTCTTAGCTTCCGTCCAATTTTGGCAATCAATGTTGAAGATGTCTTCATGACGTCTGTAATAGTCCCCGAAATTTTTATCATCTTCTAGAGAGTATTTAAATGTTTCTATTGTGTTCCAAACTGCGTCTTGAGAAAAAGTCGCCTGTTTTTCGATATTCTTTTGTTGTGTGTTACCCGTTACTTTTAATATTACTTCCTGGAGTCTTTGTTTTTCTTGATTTTCCTTCTGTGTTTGTAGTATTACATTTTCCATTTTTTCCTGTTGAGAGAGCAATTGTTTTTGCTACTTCATTTCCATTCTTTCTTGGAGTTGTCGTTGCTGTTCATTTTGGTATTTTACAACTTCTACCAAAATACTTTTAAAATACTCCATGATAAGAGTCTTACGAAAACCTCGATTTTCCGTATTTTGAGGAAGTACCTTTTAATCATAGTGGTCACGCAAAATCCTCGCAAATCCTCGTAAATCTTTGTCGCCCAGTTCTTGTGGACGCTGGCAACGGCACATTTTTTGAATCGCCAAGTTGTTGTGGTGACGAGAGAAACTTTTTCTTTCTTTCCGTGTGGGTCCGAAGTCCTCGTCGCCAAGTTGTTGTGGTGACGAGAGAAAACTTTTTGTTTTTCTTTCCGTGTGGGTCCGAAGTCTTCGTCGCCAAGTTGTTGTGGATTGCGGTGATGGAATCCTGCACAAATAAATAAACAACGCCAGTATTTGGAATAGGAAAATAAGTGTATTAAACGTAAGAATACAAACTTGAAATGAAGATTAGTAGTCCAGAAATGCAGGTTAGTAGAAAGTATATGTACAAGTCTCTGTAAGTGAATCCGTAATTCTCTCTCTCTCTTTATCTCTCTCTCTCTCTCTCTCTCTCTCTCTCTCTCTCTCTCTCTCTCTCTCTCTCTGGACTCTCGTATAACTCTCGGTGAACACACTGTGTCTGTCTCAGTGTCTCTCATCCTGTCTCAACGTATCTCCAACTCTGTCAGTATAAGTATACTTTGGACGAGTCAATCTTGTGTAAAAGGGGAGAGCCCCACAACAGATAGATAGATAGATAGATAGATAGATAGAAAGAAAGAAAGAAAGAAAGAAAGAAAGGGATAGAAAAGAAAGAAAGAAAGAAAGAAATAGAAAGATAGAAAAGAAAAAAGAAATAGATAGATAGAAAAGAAAAAAGAGATAGATAGATAGATAGATAGATAGATAGATAGATAGATAGAAAGAAAGAGAGAAAGAGATAGAAAAGAAAAAAGAAAGAGAAAGAAAGACATAGAGAAATAGAAAAAAAGATAGAAATATACATAGAAAAGAAAGAAAGGAATAGAGAGATAGAAAAGAAAAAAGAAAGAAAGAGATAGATAGATAGATAGATAGATAGATAGATAGAAAAGAAAAGAAAAAAGAAATAGATAGATAGATAGACAGATAGAAATAGAGAGGTAGAAAAGAAAAAAGAAAGAAAGAAATAGAAATATACATAGAAAAGAAAGAAAAGAATAGAGAGATAGAAAAGAAAAAAGAAGGAAAGAGATAGATAGATAGATAGATAGATAGATAGATAGATAGATAGATAGATAGATAGATAGATAGATAGAAAAGAAAAGAAAAAAGAAATAGATAGATAGAAAAAAAGAAATAGAAATATACATAGAAAAGAAAGAAAAGAATAGAGAGATAGAAAAGAAAAAAGAAGGAAAGGGATAGATAGATAGATAGATAGATAGATAGATAGATAGATAGATAGAAAAGAAAAGAAAAAAGATATAGATAGATAGATAGATAGATAGATAGAAAGAGAGAGGTAGAAAAGAAAAAAGAAAGAGAAAGAAAGAAAGAAATAGAGAGATAGAAAAAAAGGAATAGAAATATACATAGAAAAGAAAGAAAGGAATAGAGAGATAGAAAAGAAAAAAGAAAGAGATAGATAGATTAGTTTAGTTCTCCATCTTAATCAAAAAGACAGTAATAAAAAAAAAATTGATGAAATTCAGTTTTTGCTGAATCATCTCCTGCTTAAAAATAAACAAACCTTAAGAAACAAGTTAATCATTATCCTTCGGCCGAAAAATAAACAACAAAAAAAATCGGACGAACAAATCATTAAAACCCAAAACTTTCCAAATGAAAGCAACACGTAAACCGGAAAGAAACAAAAAAAGAAAGAAAGAAAAAAGTCATCACAACTCGTTAACTTGTTTAATTGATAATATTTTCAAGAAAGGCATCTCATTCCTTCAGACTTTCCCGGCATTCAGTGCTTCTCCCTGAAAAGCCACGCAGGCGCTCGTTCCAAGCTGTGATTTATTCCTCGTTGTAATTTTTCCATTTTGTCTCTATTCGAAAAAAGACGGATAAAGAGAACAGATCGTTACAATTTATACTTCGGTCATCGCAACGCTTTTCTTTTTTCTCCAAAGATACCTGAGAACAGAATGTTGCAGTTTGCAAATTCCTCTAAAAAAAATTATAAAAAGACGCCATTAATCATTCTATGGCTAGCAACGGCACGCTCACTTCGCATGTTATAATCAAAACGTTTCGGTTGCACTACGCACCAGATTTAACAAGCAAGACAGAGACACAATTACTACAGCTTCTGAGTACTTCATTCAATGTTCGAATATTGGCACAGTTGCCTCCCTTGTCTGGTCAACACTCATACGTGCCATTCTTTGATTTTTTTGTTTTTCATTTCGTCGAGTAACAGTCATTATTCATTAATTTATAAAGAGTTATAAGTACTTCACATGACAGAATTGAGGTAAAATTTGTGGTAAAATTATTTTCGTTTTAAAATTATTTTTGTTTTTAATGCATGTTCATAATAAAAATAATTAGCCAATGCATTTTCATAGCAAAAATCATTTCCAATGCATTTTCAAAGTAAAAATCATTGGCAAATGCTTTTTCATAGTAAAAATCATTGGCCAATGCAGTTTCATAGTAAAAATTATTCGCCAATCCAGTTTAATAGTAACTAATGATTGGGCAATGCATTTTCATAGTAAAAATCATTTCCAATGCATTTTCATAATAATAACCATTGACCAAGGCATTTTCATAGTAAAAATCATTTCCAATACATTTTCATAATAATAATCATTGGCCAATACATTTTCATAGTAAAAATCATTTCCAATGCATTTTATAATAAAAATCACTGGCCAATTCATTTTCATGGCAAAAATCATTGCCCAATTAATTTTCATAGTAAAAATTATTGGCCAATGCATTTTAATAATAAAAATCATTTCCAATTCATTTTCATAGTAAAAATCATTTCCAATTCATTTTCATAGTAAAAATCATTTCCAATTCATTTTCATAGTAAAAATCATTGGCCAATGCATTTTAATAATAAAATCATTTCCAATTCATTTTCATAGTAAAAATCATTTCCAATTCATTTTCATAGTAAAAATCATTTCCAATGCATTTTCATAGTAAAAACCATTTCCAATTCATTTTGATATTAAAAATAATTTCCAATGCATTTTCATAATAAAAATCATTGGCCAATTCATTTTCATGGTAAAAATCATTTCCAATGCATTTTCATAATAACAACCATTCGCAATTATCTTAATGATAAACTCATTGACGATATCATTTTAATATTAAAATAATTGCTCATGTATTTTTAAAGTGAATTTTCTTTTACTGCAATCAAATCGAAATGGAAAGTTTTCAATTTTGTTCCAGTTTTAAAGTCGCGCTTTTTTTTTCAATTTATTGTAGGTTACTCATTGGCAGAGTCCCCATATGCACGCTTACTTCCCGGCACTCAACTCTTTCCCTTCGCTGCTAGGAGACATGTTGGCAAATGGCATTGGGTGCCTTGGATTCACATGGGTGAGTTTCACATTTCAAATCTCATCTAAAGAGTCGCATAAAATAAGAAATTTAAACAATTATTAAACCCAATCATACATAAGATATAAAATTAGCATATGTGCTGCTGGCCCTGGCTACGCCATTGACCCCACTATATATTCATTCGCTGTAGTTAAAAAGTACAGCTGTATTTAAAATGAACATCAGTTTGATAAAACTGATGTTTTAATTAACTGTATCCAATAATAATGCATGTAATATTCACATATTACTACCTTATCATAAAATACAAACATGGCGAATATGCATCTTTTCTATTGTTTACGTTTATAAGATGTTTAGTTGTTTCTCGTTCGGTTGTTAATGTCTGTACGCGTTTACACAACGAGTATAGCGTTACTAACGATACTTTTATCATTCTCTTTTACTTTTTTAACTTATTTAACTAGAAGATGGGATAAAGAGATAGAGGAGAAGAGGTTAGTCTATTGGAATTTGGTCTCTCAAAAAAGGAACTCACATGATACACGAGATACATGAGATAACTGATAACTGACCTCCATTAAACATGACACGTGGAACTAGAACAGTCTCACCCAGTAAGCGAAATAAAGGGTTCAGTTCGACATTCCAACCACCTGTAGAAGGCCGAATCGTACAACGGCCGAAACGTTGTGATAAACATGGCGACAATCGTCCGAATAATGTAAATAATATATATATATATATATATATATATATATATATATATAAGCTTAGATTGGATTAAAAAATATGTATCAATATTGTGATTTTCTTTCATTGTTTAATGATAATGTTATTAAGCTTATCAGACGATATGAAAAGAACTTGCATAAAATATATAGACAACACTTATCTATATTATTTAATGAAACATGTATGAATGAATATATATATATATATATATATATATATATATAATTAATACATAAATAATTAAACAAAATAAAATAAAATACATAGGAATAAACTGTTGTGGATTCCGGGGTAGGAATCCTGCACAAATAAATAAAAAAACGCCAGTAATTGAAATAGGAAAATAAGTGTATTAAACGTAAGAATGCAAACTTGAAATGAAGATTAGTAGTCCAGGAATACGGGTTAGTAGAAAGTATAAGTACAAGTCTCTGTAAGTGAAGCCGTAATTATCTCTCTCTCTCTCTCGCTCTCTCTCTCTCTCTCTCTCTCTCTCTCTCTCTCTCTCTCTCTCTCTCTCTCTCTCTGGAATCTACGTATCTCAACCTTGTCTCAACGTATCTCCACCCTGTCTCCAACTCTGTAAGTATAAGTATACTTTGGACGAGTCCATCTCGTGTAAAAGGGGGAGCCCCACAACATAAACAATAATTACATTAAATATAAAATAAAATAAACACTGAAAACTAAATATTCAACATTTACTCACTTTCGTTTATTAAGTAATAAATTGCATTGCTTTGTGTCCCCGTAGTTTACCTTACCTTTTTACAGCAAACTTTAAGAATAATTCCCAAATTTAAAATTTGAGAACATAACATTTTTCCTACACATTATTTCTGCAATATCTTTTACAAAGACGCTTATGTTTTCTCTGGTTGACAACCGTTAAAATTTGGACACTTCTTATTTAAAACTCTGTAACAAGAGGGAACTATGGAAGAAAGATTTATTCTCCCATATTACTTTCCCCCATTATGGGTATTATTATATCCATGATATTAACACCGTAGTTCAAGAATGGAACTGAATGACTGAAAGGAAAAGGAATGACAAACATGATTTGTTCTCAGAGAGATTTTTATGCCACTAAGACATACACACAACTATACATAGATACATACATACATACACATGTCTCACGCGGAGAATAATATATTACATATATCTACACAGTAAAATAGAGAGTAAGGAGAAACGAAAAGGAAGGGTTTTACATATAATATGGAGATACTCCTGTGTCTGGCTAAGTCATATTCAGTACTCCAGACTGAAACGGGCCGGACTCATCTATGACCTAGGGAGGACATATTCCACGAACAAGAAACAGCGATTCTTGGCTTTTCCCAAATTGTGGAGTTTCACTCTCTATCTGGGAAAGAGATATTCCGAAACGAAAACGGCACCATGGACTTGTAAGGTGTTGGGGAGGCAGATTTAGCCACAGCCCGGGCCATGGGGACCCGGGATAAAAAAAAGAATCCTTACAGTTTAGCTGCTTAAAGCGAACTGAATTTGACTGTCGCTTTCGTTACTGTAAGAAGATACATGATTAAGCGGCAATCATTCGACTTATCTCCATCAAAAGCAGATAATCGCCTTTTGTATCCCTACACCTCGAATTTCATGTCGATTTTACTATCGAGAAACCTGTTAAAAAAACAAACAAGAATTATTAGTTCGGAACATTGATTGATGTGTGTTGTCCCCAAAAAATCACACTCAAAGAAAAGGTTGATACGAATATCGTATTTAGACAACTCAAGTTAATAGATGTAAAAAACGAAAGTAAATATTTTGGAAATGATTTTGTCATTTATACCAAATGGAAGAATGAAATCCATTGGTTTGGTTTGGTTTCATTTGTTTTAAGGTTATATAATTTTTGTTTTTGTGTTAAAAATCTGCTTATATTTTATTACTTTTTATATGTTTTGATATTGGATTATTTTTTGCAAACATAAATGGAACATGAACTTTTATTATACAGGGTGTCCAAAAAGTTTGTGAGCATTTAAAAATATTTATAACTTTATTAGTATTTGCGATAGAAATAATCTGTAAAAAAATGTTATAAACTTTAATGTACCTAGTTTTAAGTATAGCTAAAATAACTAATGTGATTTCAGGCATTACTGTAAATCAGTTGGCAAATGTTTTCCGTGTAAAAAATTTATAACTTTATTTGTATTTGCGATCGAAATAATCTGTAAAAAAATGTTATAAACTTTAATGTACCTAGTTTTAAGTATAGCTAAAATAACAGGCATTACTGCAAATCAGATGGCAAATGTTTTCCGTGAACTGCAAAATCGTATTACCTTTTGTATTGCTAATGATGGAGAACATGTGGAAACTTAAATAAAATTTCAATAAAACCTTAAAAAATATAGATTTACTTCTTTCTAATGCTTTTTACAAATTATTTCTATCGCACATACAAATAAAGTTACAAAATTTTTTAAAGTGCACACGAACTTTAATGAAACCCTGTATATATATATATATATATATATATATATATATATATATATATATATATATATATATATATATATATATATAATTTCCGGTATACCTTAATATTACCACAAAATATTGCAGGTACGTGACGCATTGAAAAAAAAAACGCCGGACCGTCGTATCAGATTGTTTGAGAAGCACTGCCCTATAATATATAATTTTTCATACAACGTTTACCCCATGTAGGGCTCGAGGGCCACTCAAGGTAGGGAGATACTGTCAAAATGGTTATGTTATATGAATGAAAGAGGTGTGTGGTATGGAATAACGAGGAGGTGGTAAGGAGTGAAGATTATGAGAGTAAGAAGGTTAGACAACGATTGACCCTTGACTTGAAGAGGTGAGGATATGATTAATGGGGCGTGTGATATGGATGGAAGAAGAGAGGGTAGGAAGTGGGGATAAGGAGGATAGGGAGGTTCCATAACGATTAATGCTTTATTTGAAGAAATTAATATTGTAGCGTAGACGGCTACTGTCGAAATGGTTATGGTGAATGTGGTGGGTGACATGAATGAGTGAGGAGTGGGTAGGAAACGAATATTATGGGGACAAGAGGGATAGATAACCACTGACCTTTGATTGAAGAGGTTAGGACTGTAGTGTGAAGCGGTCACTCTCAAAATGGTTATGACGAATGAAGTTTTTGTTTTGTTTTGTTTTACGGCATATCAAACTCAATGGGTTATTTTTCCCTGGTAATATTTTTTGTCAAAAATCTATTTCTGGTAATATATTTTCCTCAAAAATGTATAGCTGGTAATATTATTTTAAAACACGTATTGCTGGTAATATTTTTTTTTTTTTTTCAAAAAATATATTGCTAGTAAAAGTTTGTTTTTTTTTTCTTCAAAAATTTATTTCTGGTAACAATACTTTTACAAAGTATCTCTGGTATTAAAACCCATTTTTACACTTTTATAATGCTTTTTGCCTCAGATTCGGGGTTAACTATTTGCATATAGTTGGGATCTTAACAGGTGCTACCACCCCGGGTCAGGGTGGACCTGGGAACACCAGCAATTAAGAGGTCGTTCCACGCTCCTCAAAACCTCCTGATCAGAGGTCTTGCGTTTGGACGTAGTTTATTGACTTACTCAGGACGCGGACGTAGTTTATCGTCTTACCCAGGACGCGGATGTAGTTTATCGTCTTACCCAAGACGCGGATGTAGTTTATTGTCTTAACCAGAACGCGATGGACATTGGATGATCAAACATAAAATGCGCATTGAACAATGGCATTAAATAAACTACAGTTAAAATTCCAACATTTCCGTTAGTCTTTGAAAAGGTTGGAAGACCTGCTACAATTTTGTGAGTTGGCAGGGAAGTTTGGAGAGGATTGATGAGAGATATTACCGAACATGCTGAAAATGCAAAAGGATTTGCAGTTTGCCTTTAAGTTGAAATAAGTCTCATGATGTTACTTTTGTTTAAAGTATTTCACCCGAAGTAAGGCTATTTCTGTTCTATCATCTATTACTATACAAATCCCCATTTCTATTCCATCCTCAATTACTATACGGATCACCATTTCTATTCTATCCTCCATTAATATACGTATCTCTATTTCTATTCTATCCTGTATTACTATACGGGTCACCATTTCTATTCTATCCTCTATTACCATACAGATCAACATTTCTAATCTATCTTCTATTACTATAGGGATCACCATATCTATTCTATCCTCTATTGCTATATTATTACAATTTCTATTTTCCACTATTTTTATATTGATCACTATTTCTATTCTATCCTCTATTACTATACGTATCACTATTTCTAGTTTATCCTCTATTAATATAGGGATCACAATTTCTATTCTATCTTCTGTTACTATATGGATCACTATTTCTATTCTATCGTCTATTACTGTAAGGATCACCATTTCTATTCGATCCTCTATTACCATACAGATCACCATTTCTAATCTATCTTCTATTTATATAGCGATCACCATTTCTATTCTATCATATATTGCTATATTGATCACTATTGCTATACTATCCTCTATTACTATACCGATCACCATTTCTATTCTATTCTCTATTATTATAAGTATCACCATTTCTAGTCTACCTCTATTACTATACGTATCACCATTTCTAGTCTATCCTCTATTAATATAGGGATCACAATTTCTATTCTATCCTCTATTACTATACGGATCACCATTTCTTTTCTATATTTTATTACTATCCGGATCACAAGGTCTATTCTACCCTCTATTCCAATACAGATCTCCATTTTTGTTCTATCCTCCATTACTATATAGATCACCATTTCTATTCTATCCTCTATTACTATGCGGATCATCATTGCTATTCTATCCTCTATTACTATACGGATCACCATTTCTATTTTATCCTCTATTACTATACGGATCACCATTTCTATTCTATCCTCTATTACTATACGGATCACCATTTCTAATCTATCTTCTATTAATATAGCGATCACCAATTCTATTCTATCATCTATTGCTATACTATTACAATTTCTATTCTATCCTCTATTACTATTGGATCACTATTTCGATTCTATCATCTATTCCTATACCGATCACCATTTCTAGTCTATCCTCTATTACTATTGGGATCAAAATTTCTATTCTCTCCACTAATACTACACGTATCACCATTTCTATTCTATCTTCTATTACTATGCGTATCTCCAATTCTATTCT
>OZ038509.1:19786416-19798916 GCA_964036315.1 Acanthosepion esculentum | reverse complement strand
AACTAAGTGCACAAAAAGGAGGCATCCATATTTTTTGTTATTTCAATAAATATGAATCTCTCCAAGCAGACGATTGCTGTTTGTTTTTGTTTTTTTGTTTTTTGGCATGACCTTGACCTTTGAAAATTATGTGGTTCACAGCAGGGCAAGGAGAAAACGTTAGTTATCATCAAAAAGGGACTCTTAATCAAAAATGTTGTCATGAACACGTTGACTCCCAAGCCTCATTTCCCTAGTTTACAAAGTGTCCCAACACTATATCTTAATTTATTTTGGTACTAGCGACTTTATTTTTTAACATTGTTTCATATATGAGCCAAGAATAGCATAGGCATTATTTATTAGCCACGAGCCACCTGAGTCCTTTTTACAACCCAGAGTTCCACACGACCTACCCATGGTTCGTTGGAAAATTCCCAACAATCATGTATTACAGTGACGCTAGCATTCATTTCTATATTCAAAATATTTAAATTATTTTGGAAAAAATGTGGTTCTGGTGTACCATGATCTCAAAAGCAATTAAGCATAGCATCCTTCTCCAAATAATCTTCATAGAAAAGAAATTGGAAAACGATACACCGGAGTGTCGTGTGGGCCTTGCAGACTCTTCGGTGGGTTGTATGAGAGCAGGGTGTTTAACTTGTAATTTGTTAAAAGTGCGTATCAGTACAGTTTATAATAAACTATAGAATATTATATCGAACACAAACTAATAAACATCCATCACTAAAGTTCAAACGTTTGAAGCTACCTCCAGAATTAGCATGGAATTAATTTGACAGGTGAGTGAAAAAAAATGAAAAAAGAACTCTTAGAGACATTGAAAAAAATGAAATCAGTTATCTCAATTTTGAGAAATTTTTACAACGAATACCAAAAATCTGTAGTGTAGTAACCAAGGCTAAAGGAGGATATTTTTACAAGAGCAAAATTTAATCATAAAATGTGTTTTTTTCTTTTTGTCATAATAGAATTTCTAATAAAAAATATCATATCTCACATTTTTAAACCATGTATAATACTTTTTTCTTATTTAAAGTACAAAACATACTACCACATTTGACGGCATATAAGGCGCACTTTTTTTAATAAAAATATCATTTAAAATTCCCCTGCATCTTATATGCCATGTGTAGCTTTAAAATTCGTGATAGTCGGCCGATATTAGCTACCTGGCAACTCCTATTAGCTTAGACTTTAGAGTAACTTTCATACATATATTTTCACTGTAGGCAACTCCACGTGGTGTAATGGTTAGAAAGCTTGTCTTGTTAGATCAATTACGAGTGAGATCGATCCTCACTGTGTGTCCCATACTTTCGGCCTTGTGCCACATCTAAGCCAGGTTTAGAAAATCACTATACCTATTGTCATTATTTAAAAGGCAATTATGCAGATTAAAAGTGTTATCATTGATAATATTCATATTAATTTCATCACGTTTAATATTAGTACTTTGTTTCACAAAAATTATATGCAATAAATTCAAATTATATATTTGTAAAATATACTTGTTTCATTAATATTTTTCTTGCGATAACTTCCGGTTGCATTGGTATAAATACAATCAGAATTTTTATATCCTAATTATTCCAATAAGACGTTTACAAGACACAGGTTTTACAGATTATATAAAGGAAAATTTTTCACTGAATTTTAATAGTAACTTTACTGTTTTGCTCAATTGTAATAATTGCTTGATTTTTATTTTGTTTTCTTACCTTTGGATATAATAAAGTTTTTATAGGCTCATGTTCTTTTTTTCCTATTATTTTTTAAATTTTAATTATGGCTTGTTCAACTAAAATAATACTTCATAAATATAACCTAGGTTGTACCATTTACAAATAATTTTACTAATTAATAATTTTTTCTTGAATTGGGGTGCGTCTTATAAATCCGTGCGTCTTATATGCCTTCAAGTACGGTACTTTATAGGCCATTTTAAAAAATTACCAGGGTTTTTCCGCAAACTTATGAACTGTAGTGTATTTGTAAACCATTTGAGTCCTATGTAACAAGTGTTATACACTCTTTATATTAATAATATTATATTCAAACTATGATTTCATGTTTTTTTATTTCTTGTATGGCCATCCATTTTAACAATTGTCGATTGTCGACTGGATGCATAATTGAACTGATACATAAGTAGGTTTAAGGAGAACGTATCAGACTTCTGACAAATTAGTTAAATTTATTTCAGTGATATCATATAAGTAATTTGAATATGGTGAAAATTTTGTCGTTTTTCCGTTGTTCTGTGTACCAGAGATGCAATTGATATTCTTATACCAATCTGTCTTATCCACAGAATTATTCTGGGAAATTGTAAAATATACATATATATATATATATATATATATATATATATATATATATATATATATTGTGTGTATTTAGGCAGCATTTTTTCATTCATACATGTTTCATTAAATAATATAGATAAGTGTTGTCTATATATTTTATGTAAGTTCTTACATAAAATATATAGACAACACTTATCTATATTATTTAATGAAACATGTATGAATATATATATATATATATATATATATATATATATATATATATTATATTATATTATATTATATTATATTATATTATAATATTTAATGTTTAAGCAAAATAAGACAGCTAACAGTATTCCTGCTGCACTTGGATACAATATATTCTCCTGTACTGTTTGAGGTCTTTTGTGCAATTCTCCAGCCGGTCTCAAAAGTCATGTCCGTCATAGGCATGGTTCGTGGTCGTCGGAACCTTATACATCGATCTCGGGAGAATCAATAATATATATATATATATATATATATATATATAGAGAGAGAGAGAGAGAGAGAGAGAGAGAGAGAGAGAGTTATTTATATATACATATATATATATATATATATATATATATATATATATATATATATATATGATAGTTGTATATTTAGGCAGCAATCCTTCTTTTATGCAAGTTTCATTAAAAACGACAGACAAGGTACTACGGTTAAGTTTTTTATTTAATTTTTCTTGTGTACGAACAAGAGTTTTCTTTGCTGGACAAAGGGCGTGTAAGAACTGTCCAAATGTTTTATTTTTCCGACCGCTTTCGGCTATACCTTTAGCCATTATCAAGGATGATTTGATTTAACACACACAAAAATTTACCAGACTCCATTAGAAATATCCTAGTAGAAAACACAAATATATTAATTGCTTCCACCTGTAAAAAAAGGTTAAAAATAATGGAGGCCTTAATAATAAAAAAGAAAAAGCCTACCCTCAACAATATTAACTACGAACAAAGCCACAACGTGCTAACCGTATTTGGAAATTAAAACACCACTACTACACACTAAGACATATACACTCAATTAATCTGAAAAATCAAATCATCCTTGATAATGGCTAAAGGTATAGCCGAAAGCGCTCGGAAAAATAAAACATTTCGACAGTTCTTACACACCGTTTGTCCAGCAAAGAAAACTCTTGTTCGTACACAAGAAAAATTAAATAAAAAACTTAACCGTAGTACCTTGTCTGTCGTTTTTAATGAAACTTGCATATATATATATATATATATATATATATATATATATATATATATATATATATATATATTAATAACTATACATATTACCTACGTCAGTTGTACGGCTCAGAGTTTCATGTGTGTACAATCGTCAGCTACTAATGCTTATGAACTTTTCAAAATATTAATATCTGACGATTTTACTCGCATGGAACTCTGAGTCGTACAACTGACGTAAGTAATATATACCGAGGATAGAAAGAGGTGTGAGGTACTTACTGAAGTAGTACAGGGGATCGACCTGTTTTTCTATCATCATTAGTGACGGATCGTATGTACGAGTTCCTCTTGAAGTCTGGGTTGAGTTTAAGGCCCAATAGTTGCTCAAGATATGGGGCCTCCCTAAAGGAAAAGCCATTCATTGTGATTGGTAATAGTTCAGTGTCTGAACAGTCCATTAGCCTCGGGAGGGAAAGCAGGAATACTGTTTTCCATTAATAGATTCGTTTGGGTATTTGAAGTGTTTAGTATTTATTAATTCCATATCCTGAATTTTTATGATGGATTCAGTGTAGGTGCCATCACTGCTTTCATTCCAATTCCAGATCACTGTTCCTGTTATGGAAACGTTTATCTTGACTCCTATTTCTTGGAATATTTGGTAGAGGACGTTATTTTGTTTTTCTTCAACTCTCTCTTTTATCCTGACGATGAATACCTATGTCATCGGCATAGTCTTCCCTCATTAAACTGACTTAATGACAAATAAGTATATTTATTGTATATAAACTCATTTTCTTCTGAAACTGACGCCATTTTGTTATGCATCTAAACTATTATTACAATTTTTTTATAAAATTTCACTGCGGGCTGTTGGAAAATGTCAAGAAAATACTAACTTTAAGCAAAATAGTTATAATATAATATATAAATATATATATTTATACATTATGAAATGGACAAAGTACGACAATTATTTTATGACATAAAAAGGACGTATAAACATAAAAAAATGTCTTAAAATATACATTTATATAATAGTTATAATATATAATAGTTAGAATATAATATGGTGAACTCTCCCGTCGTATTCGACGTATGAGGGTCAAACAGCTCAGTTCCTAGTAACCGATAGCCCAGACAACAGCACCAGTAGTGCACCAGTTCTCTGTATTCAGCCCTTCAAAAAGTGTGGTTGCTTCTATACAAAGCCTTCACCGCTATAATCAACTCATTTCTGCTGGTGTCTGGGCTATCGGTTCCTGGGAACTGTTTGACCCTCATACGTCGAATAAGACGGGAAAGTTCACCACATTATATATATGTCAAGGACACATGGCACAGTGGATAAAGGCGTTAGTTAGATCTAGTGACAGGACCCAAAGAGTATGAGTTCAATACCTGGTTAAAGCGGCGGAGAACTTGGAGAGGGGAATTAACAGGAGTTAACTGATAACTGACATCCATTAAACATGGCACGTGGAACTAGAACAGTCTACCCCAGTGAGCGAAATAAAGGATTCAGTTCGACATTCCAACCACCTGATGATGGCCGGAGCATACAACGACTGAAACGTTGTGATAAATATGGCGACAAAGATAAGGACAATAGTCCGAATAATGTAAATAGTGTACATTAATTCCTATGGGAAAATAGTTTCGTCATGAACGGCCTTCAGGAACGAATTAAATTCCTAAACCGAGGTACTGTATTAAAAAAATGGAAATATGGCAACAAAGATGTGGATGATAGTCCGAACAATGTAATGTGTTCGCTGAGGTCTGTTAATATTTAACATCCCCAACCACACGAGGAATGTATGTGGCAGTACAAACAGATTATATAACTGTTTCCCGAAGTCTGTTGAAAAATGCCCAAGTTTGCATCTGGAATCAAGAAAATACTACCTTTAAACAAAATGGTTATAATATATGGAAGAAAAAAATGCAAAAATGGTTACTATATATGCGCAAAAAGAATACGAATTTCAACCATTTCTGTTGAGAACTGACAATAACTTCTGTTTTTTAAAGTATTTTTTTATTATTAATTTAAGATTATACTGTTGAAAAAGAAAAGAAAAGTTCGCGTTCAAATTTCCAACTAAATAGATCTTCTTTTTTTTTCATTCAAAGGCATTGGATTTAAGACTATCGTCTCTTCGAATATATGTTAAGTCCAACACTTCAAAGTGCATCTTGGCCAACAGCAGAGAAAATTGAATCATATGTCGATACTAACGAGGTTTTCCGTTTTATTTCTTTTGTTTTCTTCTTTTTTTTTACAGTTCAGGCAGCCGATGCCATAGCCAACTTCTGGCGAAGATGGACAACGCTTCCAAGACAAACGGCATCAAGCCAAATATTCTCAAAGAGTAAAGATTTTTTTTTCGTCTTGCGAACGAAATCAAATTAATATCCTGAACGCATTAAAAAACGACCAGCAAACTAGTTTCGCGGGTCACCACAACTGCAGCAAACCCGATTCTCATTAGGTGCCCCAAACTGCGTTTAGACTAAACTAAGTTGAATAATATATTTAGTGCGTGACGCCATAAACAATTTTTTAAGACAACTGAATTGGCTTCCGGTTGCTTGTAAACTGTACTTCAACTCTGTACTTCTAAAGTTCTCGGCCAATATTTTGAAATTTTATTTCCTAATTATTTTTTTTTCCCCAATAACAGCAGATAGATTTGCTTATCGTCCGGTTCACACTCCTCCCAGGTCTTTTGAACAGAAGTAGAGGTTTCCTGTTTCCTGCTTTTGGGTTGCCGCTTCCTTCTAAAATCTATTTCAGCTATATATTTTTAATGTCTCTGCCTTTACTCCGGAGGTTTATTTATTTATTTATTGCTTCAATAGGCGGAAATAGGGTTTCTTATCGTCCGGTTCACACTTCTCCCCTGTCATATGAACAGAAGTAGAGGTTCCCTTTTTCATGTTTAGGATTGGGTTTCTGGTTCCTTCTAAAAATCTACTCCAACTGTATACTTCTAGCGTCTCTGCCTAAACTCTGAAGTTTTGTTTATTATTTTTCACTTCAATAATAGTTAATAGGTTTGCCTATCGTTCGGTTCACCCTCCTCCCCTGTATTTTGAACAGGAGTAGTGGTTTATCCCTTTTTCCTGTTTAGGATTGGATTTCCGCTTCCTTCTAAAATGTACTTCAGCTGTATTTTCTTAATGTCTCTGCCGAAACTGCAATGGTTTATTTATAATTTCTTTGCTTGCTTTGGGGGAAATAGGTTTGCTTATCGTCCGGTTCACGCTCCTCCCCGGTTTTCTGAAAAGAAGTAGAGTTTTCTGGATTCCAGTTCAGGATATAGTTTCTGATTCCTTCTAAAATCTACTTCATCTGTATTTTCTTATTATCTCTACCTAAACTGCAGAGGTTTATTTTATTTTATTTTCTTAAAAGGAGCAGATACGTTTGCTTATCGTCCGGTTCACACTCCTCCTCATCTTCTGAAAAGAAGTAGAGGTTCCCCGTTTCCTGTTTAGGATTTGCTTTCCAATCCCTTCTAAAATCTACTGCATCTGTATTTTCTTAATGTCTCTGCCTAAACTCCGGATGTTTATTTATTATTTTCTTGCTTCAATAGGAGGAAATAGTTTTGCCTGTTGTCCGGTTCACACTCCTCGCTGTTCTTGTGAATAAGAGTAGAGTTTTATCGCTTGTTTACTGCTTAGGATTGGGTTTCCAGTTGCTTCTAAAGCCTTTTAATTCTGTTTCACTCTCAGTAGGGCTACGGAGAGTGAAAGAGAATTAAAAGGCTTTAGAATCAACTGGAAACCCAATCTTTTCTTAGTTGCATTATCGCCTAGCTTGGGATGAAATGATTTTAAAAAAAAGAAAAATTGCTATCATAGGGATATCGATTTTAACTGGGTTCACAACGAATGTGACCCCGAGCCAGATTAACTCTTTCTTCTTTTATGTGCTGTCTTCCTTCAGAACATAGGCGATCGTGGCTCTCCGCAATGTCTTCTGGATCTCTAAGTAATTTTTTTACTCCTGACCTGAGTTTGTAATTGTTCTCTTATATATTAAGGAAAACTCCTTGAGTAGGTTACTTCTGTTTTCCATGCTTCTTTTGCCTTTCATATGGCCTGTGATTTTTAAATCCACCAGGCCCTTTTTCCTCCTCGTGATGTGTGACAGAAAACTCAACCTGACTCTGTCTACAATGTGGCAGTGCAGCGTTTTAGCCGTCAAGTTTACAACTAAGTGGAACTCAGGAATGAAGTTTGTTGGAACATTGTCCTTGGGAATAGCGAGAATCGTACCAAGTTTTTTGTTGTGTGTGTGTGTGGTGGTGGTGGAGGGGGGGGTGGTAATTCATCACACACGGGGACACGCAATTGAACTCTATCAAGACTAGATAGTCCCTGCGTAGATATGGCACACCATCCTCGGTCTGATGTGGGGACCAATAAATACAGGAAATGCTTCATGTGGCATGAAGCAGAAACACCATAGGATAATATTTTACAGTAAGGTCTACCCTGTACAAGGCTCGGGAGCCACTCGAAGTAGAGGGTTACATTAAGAGACAGTTTATGCGGATAGGAGAGGAATATAACGGTTAACCCTGGACTTGGCTTGACCTGTAAGAGATAGGCTGGAGGGTGGAAGATAGTTTGTCACCCAGAAGGACACAGAAGTTTGGAAAGTGAGGACTCAGCAGCTCCCGCTCAAATATGACAACAGTGCTATAAGTTAGAACTTTTGAAAAAAAAACTTTGCTCTGTACTTGTATGAAGCTTGTAAGCCAACAGAATTAACTGTAACCTTTATTTTTTTTACCTGTGTTTACTTTTATTTTACCTGTGTGTTACCTTTATTTTACCCGTGTATTATTGAAATTTTAATTTAACCGCTTATTTTTCCTTTATTGACCAACAGTGTATTTTGTAGGTAGCATAAATTGGTTAGCTGTTGTGCAAGGCGTATTCTAGCATAACCATCTGTGGTGAACAATTACGTAGAAGCAAGCGAGTCAGACTGGCTTGCAACTGGTGCAAAGGTAAATAAGTTCCTTACCTCAACACATGATACGTAGCCTCGGCATTTTATTCCTTGAAAAATGGCATGATTCTCCCCTCTTCACGTTGTCTTGTTCCGACAGTATCTGCTGTAACTTTTTTTTTGTACAGCTTAGCATGGTTCGACCAATAGCAAATCGTTTTCTGATTGGTCGGACTTGAGGAGCTATTTTCTTGGGCAACTGAGGACAAAATCGAAGAACGCTAATTGGTTAGTCGCCGTGGTATTATTATGATAAAAGAGGGCTGAAGCAGTGAGAAGGTAGAATTGTTTATTTTACGTTGGGGAAGTGTGTGGAACTCAAGAACGGCGGATTGAACAAGAGGTATTTTCTATTGTACAAACGACGTAGGAGAAATAGAAACTCATTTAACAACGCCATTACTAATCTTGCTGTTATGATCAAATTTAGTAGATATGTATCAAAGCAGATATGAATGTACGTGAGAGATTCATGGAAGATTGATGTTTAAAGGCAGTAAATTCGAACGCTCCTCTGTGGCCAAATCGGTAAAAGGCACGCCAGGCTATCTGACGGTTCCGTATAGGATACAGGTTCGATTCCTGTCGGAGGACAAATATTTTCTATGAAAATTTCTCGGACATTCAGGCCGGTAAATGTTGTTAATACTGTTTATTATAAACAGAGCATTTACTTAAATATTTTTATCTATAAAAAGAATGTATAAATATGCCTTAATATATATATATATATATATATATATATATATATATATATATATATATATATATATATATATATATATATATATATATATATATATATATATATATATATAAGAAAGAGTCCATGTGTACTTCGTATAGTGTGTAAAATAGGTTGGTTAATAAAACAAAGGCAAACGAAAAGGTACCAATGTAATCAGTACGAAAAAAATGTATTAATTATTAACCACGTGACAGAAATGAAGGACGGAAATAAAGGTTTTAAGTCCGAAAGTTTCGGGCACGTCTGTGTCCTTCATCAGCGGCGCGAGAAATAAACAGAGAAATGGGATTTACTCATCCACAGTTTTTTTTTTGTGGACGGTGTGAATTCCGGTCGAGATGGTGTTATTAGCAAAAACCAAATCTGTGTCTGATTTCTCGCTGTGCGAAACTTCTTATGAAAATAAACTTAGATTCAAATTTGGGATCTGTGCGAACCAGTTAGGCCGTTTTATTCTTATTAGTGTGGGTAGTGACATTGTGAACATAGAAAAACAGGGTCATAGGATGATGGGTAAGGAAGACGACCCGTGTTGTGATCAGTGCCGAACATCATTCGTCCAAGACATTTGGCGAGACAGGAAAAGAGTGGGGGGGACAAAGGGAACAAAGGCAATAAAATGAAAGACAAAAGGAAAAACATTGTCAGAAAATGGGGGAGGGGGTGCAAAAAAGTAAAATAAGAATAATATTAAAGGAAAGAAGAGGGGAAAGCGTATACAAATATAGATGCTCTGTATACATCAGTCAGTCTTTCGATACATGACTCACGAGGCAGATTTTTTTTTTCGCAGTAGGTTGCTATTTCTTTCTGCGGTAGACCAGTTGCCATCCAAGGCTATAGAAACCGGCCTGTCCTGCTATTTACCCATAGCTGAGGATGGTGAGAAGAGGATTCATATCTTTCCCAAGAGTATTAGCACGTAAGTGAATGCAATTCATTCGACTGGAATTCGAACTCGGCTCTCCGATTCCGCAATCCAAGCCGCTATTCGTTACTCCTTTTTCCCACAGTAGGTTGCCATTTCTTTCTGCAGTAGACCATCCAAGGCTATAGAACCCGTTCTGTCCTGCTATTTACCCATAGCTGGGAAGAGAAGAAGAGGATTCATATCTTTCCCAATGGTATAAGCACGTAAGTGAATGCAATTCATTCGACTGGAATTCGAACTCGGCTCTCCGATTCCTGAAACCGAGTAGCTATCTATTACTCCACCGTGTCTCCCATAAGTGTACAGGAAAGTGTAAGTATACAGTAGCTAACACATGGCCGTTAAAATTTGGATTTACAATGTGGGTGGAGGGCCTACCCATTCAAGTATTGGCGTTGATGGAACTTATTCCGTATTATTTCCAATATAACTGAACAGTTTACCACTTTGCTGCCTTGAGTGGTCTGTCATAGAACTTTACTATGTTTAATTCTTGCATCACTTTGCAAGGGTTCTTTCCCTTGCAAAAGTGATGCTCTCATCCCAGCAATGAATAATCTGTGGATTCATACTATGGGAGACAAATTACGAGTGATTTAAATTGCAAACTTTTGTTTCACGATTCACACATCATGAATAATAAATCCACACTGCTGAGAGGCCGCCATTAGTCGGCTAATAACGCCTGTGGCTAGCAGATGGCGCCTAACTTGTTAATCACCTTCGAATTATTTTAACTTAAGGCCGGAGTTGAAATCCCAAAGGGACTGTGTTTTATATGGTTAGCGTCGAGTTCATTTTCATTATCGAACTCTCATCACGGGCGCCCGAATGTGAAATTTCATCGTTAAATGTTTAGAATCGACTTGATTGCGACTTTCTCTTGTATGTAATAAATCGATTGTCATTTCGTTCAGCAAAAACAAAATTATCCGAAATCGTCTTTAACGGAGGCTACCTAATCATCCTATCAAATTCGTCACCTCCCGTCAGCCATTCGCTGCTAACCGACGAGTTGCGCACAGAAAGGTTTAAAGATTATCAATATCTTAACTGGCCGTCTCTGCCTCGCCCCATATAGTGCTTTTTAACGCCATGTCCTTTCAAGATATAAGTGATCATGGCTCGCTACGGTTTCTTTTTTTTTTATTATCTGTGAATTTCCATGCCTTCTTGGGTAATATAGTGGTGTGGTTTCCTGTTAAAGTCTCAACTGTTTGAATTCAGTGTTTTCCTTCTCTTAGACTGGTTACCACTCAAGGTTAGAAAGCCCAGTCTAACTTGTTGTTTTCAAATGCCAGTTTCCTGCAGGGTAAAGGCAGCCATGGCTCTCCACAAGTACCTTTTCTTTATTATCTGTGAATTACCATGCCCTCTGGGGAGTGGAGTGGTTTCCTGTTGCCTTCTCCACGGTCTGGAATTCGGAGTTTTCCTTCTCTTAGACTTGTTCTCATCCAAGGTTAGAAAGCCCATTCTACTATTTTCAAATGACAGGTTCCATCAGAATAAAGAGGGTCATGGCCCTCCACATCCTTTTTTTATCTGCCAATTGTCATGCGTTCTTGCGAAATATAGCGGAGTCATTTAATGGTACAGGCCCAACGGTTTCAAATTCTGTGTTTTCCTTAGACTGACTACCACCCAAGACTAAAAAAGCCTGTTTACCTTGTCATTCTGAAATGCCACATTCTTTCAGGATATAAGCAGTCATGGCTCCCCACAGCTTCCTTTTCTTTATTTCTGGGAATTACCATGCCTTCTTGGGAAATATAGCGGAGAGTTTTCGCGTTGCCTTCTGCATGGTAAGTTTTTCTTACGCTTTGATGGAAGAGATTAACTGGCAAAAAAGTAGCTGGGCAAGAATCATAGCGAGAAAAAAAGATAACAGGTGAAGCAAAAGGTTGCTGTAACTCTGTCAAGTGGCTAAAAAGACTTTAAGATGGAAGAAAATAGCATAGTCAGAATTGTGGGAAGAGGATACACACACACACACACACACACACACACACACACACACATATATATATATATATATATATATGCTTTAAAAATCAGGAGGTCAGTTGAATCCGCTACCTTGGTTTCAAACTTACGGCCTCCTCAGGCAATTTTTATCAAATGACCTCTCAACACTTTAAAAAAAAAACAACTAATGAACGCTATATTATTATTTTCAAAAATAAATAAACAAACGCACAACGTTTGGTGTAATAGAAAGGGAGGAGGAGTAGGTGAAGAAGAAGAAGAAGAAGAAGAAGAAGAAGAA
>OZ038509.1:19781416-19783916 GCA_964036315.1 Acanthosepion esculentum | reverse complement strand
ATATATATATATATATATATATATATATAAGGCTCAAACACTTATATTCCCTGGTTATAATTTATTACATTGGAATTAGTGATTTTGTATTTCATTTCTTTTTTTACATGAATAGTTAATTTTATGCTTAAATAATCAAAGCTAGGATATATAATGACAAACATAAGATATATATTAATTAAAATACATTAATAAAGAATATACACGTATATACCTACATGTATATTCTCGTGTGTGTAGATATTTTAGTTTGGTTTGGTTTATTTTGTTTTACGGCATATCAACCTCAATGGGTTATTTAATTCCGACAACATTTTTAGGATAGATTCGTATGAATAGAATATGTATTCTTTGGTTTAGATTGGTTTGGTTTATTTTGTTTTACGGCATATCAACCTCAATGGGTTATTTAATGCCGACAGAATTTTTATGATAGATTCATATGAATAGAATATGTATTCTTTGGTTTAGATTGGTTTGGTTTATTTTGTTTTACGGCATATCAACCTCAATGGGTTATTTAATGCCGACAAAATATTTTATTGCTGGTAATATTTTGTTTTGGCAAAAATATGCTTCTGGTAATATTTTCCCTTCAAAATTGTATTTCTGGTAATATTTTTTTTTCAAATAAGTATTGCTGGTAATATTTTTTTTCAAAAAATTATTGCTGGTAATAGTTAACTATTTGCCCATAGCTGGGACCCTAACAGGTGCTACCACCCTGGGTCAGGGTGGACCTGGGAACACCAGCAATTAAAAGCTGGTTCCATGCTCCTCAAAACCTTATGATCAGAGGCCTTGCTGTTGGATGTAGTTTATCGTCTTACCCAGGACGCGGATGTAGTTTAACATCTTACACAGGACGGGTAGATATTTTAATTTAGTTTTAGTCACTAGGCCACCAGTGTAGAACATAAATGAAAATTGAACTCCATACCCAGTTATCGTGGGACCATCTTTACATCCATTACACAGCAATATGGTGCGTGATGCGTGCGTGCCTGTCTCTCGCAAATCTCGTTTTCTGCTCTCGGCTTAGTTCGTAATCTCGTAGGGCGAATCGAAATTCTAAGCTAATTAATAGAATATGATTATATTTCTATTGAAGTCCCGCTCTTGGTTAAACAAACAGCTATTTGAAGAGCCCAGCCACAAAACAGACACCGCAAAATATTTGAGAATCGATTCACCGAAGTGATGCTATATTGGCTAATCAAATAACAAACATATTCAATAACTGCCCTTAGGAAACAGATCAACTGATTAGCGGCACATTTCAGAGTCAGGAATCAAGCCCGTTGTTAAAACAAGGGAACAAATTGAAAAAAAAATATAAGCCTACACAGGTGATTATATTGTCTATTTTTTAACCTTGCGATGACTAGACTGGCCGTTAAATAGAAGGGGTACTGATCCTGCTTACGACTAATTCAATATTATAAAATGAACACCTTTTTTTTAATGAGTGTTTCTTCTTGCATTATTTACAATATTCGGACATTTACGTCGTAGTAAATTGTTTTCTCCTCTGATCAGAGGAGCATTTTTCATGTCGAAAGTGCGGCCAGCCTCTTTACGGTGGGCTCACAACGTATCTGACATATTATTTTGTAAAATGTCCCTTTTGTGTTCATATAATCTTATATTTAGATTCTACTCCTCCTTTAGGTTTTAGCTAATTATTTTGTTTACTATTTACATTATTCGGACTATTGTCCTCATCTTTGTCGCCATATTTATTACAACGTTTCGGCCGTGGTACGCTCCGGCCTTCTTCAGGTGGTTGGAATGTCGAACTGAACCCTTTATTTCACTCACTGGGTTAGACTGTTCTAGTTCCACGTGCCATGTTTAATGGTTGTCAGTTATCTCCTGTTAATTCCCCTCTCCAAGTTCTCCACCGCCTTAACCGGGTATTGAACTCACACTCACAGTGGATAAAGGCGTTAGTTAGATCCAGTGACAGGACCCAAAGAGTATGAGTTCAATACCCGGTTAAGGCAGTGGATAATTTTCAGAGGGAAATTAACAGGAGATAACTGATAACTGACATCCATTAAACATGGTACGTGGAACTAGAACAGTCTACCCAGTGAGCGAAATAAAGGGTACAGTTCGACATTCCAACCACCCGAAGAAGGCCGGAGTGTACAATGGCCGAAAGGTTGTAATAAATATGGCGACAAAGATGATGACAATAGTCCGAATAATGTAAATAATGTACATAATACCTCATCTCAGAAATATAGACAGATAGTGTTTCTTCTTTTTTGCTTTTTTTTAAACATTTCAACACGTGCAAGGCAACAAAGCCACTAAGCCGCAGCAGGTTATTGAGTGTGAGGGTATATGAGAAAAATATTATAGATGAGCGAGATGGACAGAATTTAAGTGAGTCGAAAAATATCGATTGCCATTGGATTTAAATTTTTGAAGATCAAACTTGACTGGAAAGCAAGAAGTCCCACAGGCGAGAAGTGCTAGAAAAGAAACTGTT
>OZ038509.1:19658916-19776416 GCA_964036315.1 Acanthosepion esculentum | reverse complement strand
TTAGATCTTATGAGAAATTGTATAAAAAACTAAATAAAAGCATCTTGTCAGTTGTTTTTAATGAAATATATATATATATAAATAAATATATATATATATATATATATATATATATATATATATATATATATATATATATATATATGTAATCCGCAGACAGACTGTTTCCCTGTATCACAGCTCATCAGTGTGGGCAGACATCCGATTGATTCAAGCCGGGATCAAAACTCGACCGATTTGACATGAACCAGGGACTCTTACCCCTAAGCTATCAACACACGACAGAGAAAGAGGATTTTTATAGTACTATATACGTGATGTACATAAACGTTAGACAAGCAGCCAATGCGCGCCATTCTTAGGAAGAGCAATGCGTTAAGCAGGAGCAGCAGCCTTTAAAAATTCCCTTTCTTGATAGTGCTCAATCGGCGAACGAGGCTATAGTCCTCAACAGACAGACCGTTTCGCTGTATCAGTGATCGATATATATATATATATATATATATATATATATATATATATATATATATATATATATATATATATATGTTTCGTTTAGTTAGAAACGCCTCATTGATCTCCACTCCCGCCAAAAAAAGTCTTTAAAGCAAGTAATGGGTCGCCACCATTTTCATGCTAGTTGGCCGAAATTCATTCATCTTGCCGTTTCTTTCTCCTTGTTGATTTTAAGTTCTATTCAAATGCAAGTACCCAAGCCCACTGTTGGGTGGGGGATGGAAGGAATAGCCGTTGACCTCCCCCTCTCCCTGACCAGCTCTGCGTTCATTGAAACTTGATGCTTGGCGTTAAAGGTAACCAAACTTTCGCTAGTTTCCACGAGACTGTGGGCGACCTCGAAGACTTGCTGCCATAAGAGGATGTCCATATTTCTTAATTCCTTTGTTAGTATAGGACAACGGGACTTATACTAAAACTTAGTGTTACGAGAGGGCATGATGCAAGCCAAGTGCCATTCCTATCCCCCAGTACATACAACTAGTGTCTGCCCTGAGACTTTGCGAACTACGTCCCTCTCTAATTGTTTTTGTTGTTTTTGTCCTTACTGTATGTGTTATATGTAATAGGAGTAGGTAGGCTCCCCTACCACCCGGTCAACACTCCTCCCCCTTCTCTTGGACACGAGTAGAGGCTCACACCTTGTTTCTTGTTTAGGAAGGGGTTCCCGGAACTCTCTCTCTCCCTCTCTTTCTTTCTCTGTCTGTCTGTCTGTCTGTCTATGTCTCTCTGTCTCTCTCTGTCTGTCTCTCTCTCTGGCCTCTGTACTAGTGCTGCTGTGTTTCTCCCGTGATGTGCGCAGTCTGTGGCATCGCCTCTTCATTCTGAGGGTACACGGTTGACAGTTCCCTGATTGCTGTTTCCGACTTGTAGTTAGGTGCCCTAACTCTTGCGTAGCGTCTTGAGCGGCTGCTCTGTTCAACAGTTGTATATTATCGGGGTGTCTGTAGTGCCATGTCGCGCATGGATAGGTGTCCCTGCAGTCACCTCCGGTGGGCCACCCTGAGGCCACATTATGATGCAAGATGTGCCCAATTCCCTCTTTCCACGTCACGGCCGATAACTGTCGGCTTCTTTTACTTCAGGCCTTCTCATCTTCCAATCATAATTCCACATGATGATGACTTACAAAGATCGGAAAAGTAAACCTAAACCAGCACTCCAAAAATCACCTAAACCCCTCAACATCTCGTTCTTCAACATCCGTGGCATTAGAACCAATTTCTACAGTGTGGAATCTTTCCTCACTGCAAACTGCCCGGACATACTGGCTCTGTGTGAGACCAATCTTGACTCATCTATCCCCTCCTCTGAACTCTCGATCCCTGGATACTGCCCTCTCCTCAGAAAAGACTCTCTAACTCACATGCATGGCCTTGGTGTCTACGTCAAGGACCATCTCCCTCTGGTTAGAGAGTGCTCTCTCGAATCGCCGGACCATTCGTACATGTGTCTCCGGCTATCTCTTCTCAATGCTCTAAACTAGCTCTTCTTCCTTTATCGCTCTCCATCCTCTCAGGACTATGGAATACTTGATGTCGTTTCTGACAGCACAGACAAGACTCTCTCTCTCTCTCTCTCTCTCTCTCTCTCTCTCTCTCTCTCTCTCTCTCTCTCTCTCTCTCTCTCTCTCTCCACCTGTACGCTCACATATTTGTGTTTGGCGATTTTAACGCCCACCATAACAAGTGGCTTCAGAATGCTACTACTGACCTCGCAGGCATACACACAATTAACTTTTCAGTTTCTCAATCCCTCACGCAGATATTTGACTTCCCCACGCGTTTTGCCTACAACCAGGACAGTAAGGCCTCTCTTCTCGATCTGTGTTTTACCTCCATCCCGAGTCTTGTAGTGCCACACAGCTCTTCCCTCTTGGTAACTCTGATCATGTGGTAGTGTCTATTAACATCTCCTTCAAACCCACCCCCTGCAAAGAGCCTGCTACCACCCGAACCTCGTTCTGCTACCAACGAGCTGACTGGGACTCGTTCCGTGATTTCCTCCGCGATGTCCCTTGGGATGTTGTATTTAAGTTCCCAGTTCAAGAATGTGCTTCAGAGGTCTCATCCTGGGTTAAAGCTGGAATTGACGCTTTCATCCCCTCAAGGAAATTCAAGGTCAAATCGCGCTCCTCCCCGTGGTTCTCCGCTGCTTGCTCAGCCGCCATTGCCCATAGTAACCACTTCTTCCACCTATTTCGTAGCGATATGTCCGACTGCAATAGACGCCTCTTTGCCTCCGCCCGTAACGAGTGTAAGCGTGTCCTCAACGAAGCTAAGTCTCTATTTACTGCTCGGATAAAGGAACGCATCGCATCTAGCAAGGATTATTGGCCTCTCTGCAAGAGCGTTCTGAACAATTGCAAACCCTCTATACCTCCTCTGTTCAACCAGTTTGAGGTCCTGACCTCCTCTGCCGACAAGGCTGAATGCTTTGCTCGGAAATTTTCTTTCAACTCAACGCTTGACTCTTCCGGTGTACACATACCCGATTTCCCTCTCAGAACTGAAGCCCTTTTGAGCGGGTTATACATATCCCCGTCATTGGTATTGGGCATTATCTCTAATCTAGACCCCACAAGGCTAGCGGTGGGGATGGGATACCAGCCATTGTCTTGAAGAAATGCGCGCCTGAATTGGCGCCCGCCCTCTCTAAATTATACAACCATTGCCTCAAGGAATCTTGTTTTCCTGACTGCTGGAAGTCCTCATCTATTGTTCCTGTCTTTAAGAACTCTGGCGACCCCTCCGACCCTTCTAATTACCGTCCTATCAGTTTCCTACCCCTCTTTGGCAAGGTCTTCGAAGCCCTTATCAACACCGAAGTGGTTAACCACCTTACATCACATGATCTGCTCTCTGACAAGCAATATGGTTTCCGCTTTGCCCGATCTACAGCTGATGTGCTTACGGTTATCACTGAATTTGTCTACCAAGCTCTTCATAATAACGGAGAAGCTCGCGCCGTGGCTCTTGACATTTCCAAGGCGTTTGATAGGGTTTGGCATGCCGGCCTTCTTCGCAAGTTCCAGGGCTATGGTATTACAGGTCGATTGTTTGACCTAATACAATCATTCCTGTCAAACCGTGAATTGAAGGTCGTTCTCAACGGATTCTCCTCCAGCTCCTATCCCACGAACGCAGGTGTTCCGCAAGGCTCCATCCTAGGCCCTATCCTGTTCCTTATATTCATAAATGATCTTCCAGACGCCATAGATTCCCAAGTTGGCATCTACGCGGATGACACCACAATCTACTACTGCCTCAGAAGTAAATCTAATGTCGCTGACAAAATTAATCTGGCCGTTCGTCTCGAAAAGGACCTCCAATCGGTTGTGAACTGGGGCAGGAATTGGCTGGTTAACTTTAATGCCTCCAAAAAAAACTGCTCTCTATTAATCACCACAAGGATCCTTCCCTGCGTCCCATTAGAATGTCTGAAGCTCAACTTCTAGAGAACTCCTCTCTGCGGCTGCTCGGTCTCACGCTGTCTGCTGACCTGAGATGGAACAAATACATTGAGTCAATTGCTTCATCCACCGCAAGGAAAGTTGGCTCCCTGTGCCGGGCCAGGAAATTTTTCTTCCCGGAATCGATCCTCCAAATTTACAAATCAACCATCCGCCCTTGCATGGAATATTGCTGCCATATATGGTCTGGAGCCCCTTCTGTTTGCCTCGGGGTTCTTGCTAAAATCCATGACGGGTATGCAATGTAATTGGACCTGATCTGGCTTCTCGTCAGCAGTCTCTCTCTCTCATAGACGCGCCGTCGCCTCTCTTTGTCTCTTTTACAAATACTCCCATGGTAATTGCTCCGATGAGCTGCTATCGCTGGTTCCCAGGCTCCATGAATTCAAGCGTCATACGAGGCTGGCATCCCGTTCCTACCCTTTCACTGTTGAAACTGTTAAATGTAGACGTCTCTTTTACTCCAATTGCTTCATATCTCGCACCTCACACCTGTGGAACTCCCTTCCCTAGTCCTGTTTCCCTGACAACTTTAATCTCCAACTATTCAAATGTAACGTCAATCGACATCTCCAGTTGCATTGATCTATCTACCATCCTTCTTCACATCCTTTCCTCTATCACTCTTATCTCCTCTTTCTCCAAATCCCCTGTAACCCCTTGCGTGCTAGTGGCTTTCAGCTTTGCCTGGAGTGAAAAGCTTAAATATATATATATATATATATATATATATATATATATATATATATATATGAGACAACTCTTTGAACTCGCTCGTATACACAGTGACAAAACTGGGACGTATATTTGATTTTACAAATGCCCCCCTAATTAAAGAAAGAACATCAGTTAAAAACAGTATGTTGCAATACCAACCTTTATTAAACCCATTCTTAAAGAATATAACGTACATTTAAATGTAACGTCCATTTGAATGCGACCACAACCTCCACACACACTTATAAACATTTTCTACACTTGCACTGATATTGAGCACTTTACCTCATAAATATAGCATACCTTATTTAATCACACACACACACACACACACACACACACACACACACACACACACACACACACACACACACACACACACACACACACATATATATATATATATATATATATGGTGGACTCTCCTATCGTGAACTATAAATGTGGGTCAGCATTGGTTGGTCCCATTCATTTTACACTTATGCATGTTAGCATGTTAGATCCAGTGACAGGCCCCAAAGAGTGTGAGTTCAATACCCGGTTAAGGCAGTGAAGAACTTGAAGAGGGGAATTAACATGAGATAACTGATAACTGACATCCATTAAACGTGGAACTAGAACAGTCTACCCCAGTGAGCGAAATAAAGTGTTCATTTCGACATTTCAACAACCTGAAAAAGGCCGGAGCGTACAATGGCCGAAAGGTTGTAATAAATATGGCGACAAAGATGAGGACAATAGTCCGAATAATGTAAATAGTGTACATAATACCTCATCTCAGAAATATAGACAGATACTGAAATAATTATTAGAAGCAGAAAATATTAATCTAAAAAAAAGTGATCAGGAAATTGACCCTGAATTATTCCAGCGTTGCTAACTGACAAACTGTTAATTGCTATATTTCAATCGAACCTGAAGCAAATTCTTTTTTCTTTTTACTTTTCAATCCGAGCTTAAAACAATAACTGTGCGCCAACAGGCTTGAAAGATAAAACAAACCTTTCTTAGTGGCTTCTTTTATTTAATTAGCTACGCTAATTTTGTCTACCCTACTGCTGCTGTGTTTATCTTCTTCGTTCGTCTTCCAATAAAAACCGGGTGATCAGTAATATGACAAATGATAATATCAAACATCATGGCGGAAATGACCATGGTTGAAAGGGAAAAATGCAAATGGCGCCGATAAGTGAAATAATGAAAAACTAAGATAATCAGCGCCAAATAATGAGAATTTCACGAACAGATACAATGAAAAATATAAAAAAATTCAATTATTTTTCTATTTACTTGTGACTTTCACGTTTTCCTCTCCTCTTTTCATTGTCTCAGTTATTCTTCTTTCCACTCACTCTTTACTGTACTTCTCCCCTCTATACGTTCGTCTCTCTTTTCTCTTCACTGCTTTTTTTCTTTCCTCTCTCCTTTCTCCTCTTTCCATTTGAGATTCTTTCTTTTTTTTATTTTCTTCGCTCTTGCTTTTCTCTTCCCTCTCTCCTTTTATCCTCTATACTTTTTCTCTCTTTTCATTCTCCTTGCTTTTCTCTTTCTTCTCTCTCTCTCTCTCTCTCTTCGCTTTTCCTCTCTATAATCTTTATTTTTTTCACTATTCTTTTCTCTTTCCTCTTTCTATTCTCCTTTTAGTCTTTCTCTTTCCTCTCTCCCTCTTCTTCGTCCCGCCTCTATTCTCTTTTTCTCTCTCTATTCTGTCCAATGCTTTAATCTTACCTCTTACTATTTTCGCTTTTCTCCTCTATAATCTTGGTTCTCTCTTTTCTCACTATTCTCTCCACTGCTCTATTCTTTAATCTGTACATTCTCCTTTTCGTTTCTTCTCTGCTTCCTCTGACTCTCTTTTCTCCACCACCCCCTTTATATTATTTCTTCTCTCTTTTTTCAATATTATCACTTCCGGTACAGAATTAATTTCAATTTAACCCACCGCGACGCGAATGAGTCCGAACTTTTATTGTCGATAACTCCAAAACGGCAGATTTTATCAAAATTTCTTTGTTATTTTCGAATTAAGCATGTACATTTACATCTAAATGAAACTCTTCGCGATATTTTTATTCGAAACTGATCGCGGAGCTTGAACTGTAAATTCGTTCTGTCGCCCATTTCATCTGGTTTACTCTTTCCTCTCTTTCTCTCCTTTCTCCTTTTCCCTTTTTTGTTTCTCTCTTTTTTTCTTTCCTCTTCCGTCGCTGTCCTTCTTCCTCTCTCCTTTTATACTCAATACTTATTTCTATACTGTTTCTTTATCTGTTCTCACTTTTCATTTCCCCCGCTGTTCTCTTTCTTCTTTCTTCTTTCTTTTCTCCACTTTCCCCTCTATATTCTTTCTTCACTCTTTTCTTTACTTTCTCGCCACTTTTATATCATTCATCTTGCATTCCTCCTTCTCCCACTCTATATTATTTCTCTTTTCTCTTGCTCTGCTTCTCTCGTTCCTCTCTTCGCTCTCCCCTGCTTTTTTTTACCTATCAGTTCTTTCATTGTTACACTTACGTTTACGTTTCTCTCTCTCTCTCTCTCTCTCTCTCTCTCTCTCTCTCACTCCCCATATATTATCTTTCTTCTCTTCTCTATTTCTTTGTAACCTCTTCTCTTCTTCTTCGTTTTCCTTATTCATATTTTTTAGTCCTCCATCTTTTTTCCTACTCATCCACACCTTCATTCTTTTTTCTTTCTTTATTTCTTTCTTTGCCCCCACCTTTTTCTTATTTCTACACCTCCTCACTCTTTCTTTCTTTACTTCTTTCTTTATTTATTTCTTTATTTCTTTCTTTCTTTCTTTCTTCATTGTCCTCCATCTTTTTTTATCACTCCAGATCCTCATTCTTTCTTTCTTTCTTTCTTTCTTTCTTTCTTTCTTTCTCCTCCAACTTTTTTTCTCCTCCTTAGTCATCTTTACACTTTTTCTTCTTCTTCTTCTTCTTCTTCTTCTTCTTCTTCTTCTTCTTCTTCTTCTTCTTCTTCTTCTTCTTCTTCTTCTTCTTCTTCTTCTTCTTCTTCTTCTTTCACAATCTCTTTCCTCTATTTTCCCAGTCGATTCTGCTTCTTTCTCGCCCACTCTCCTTCAGTCACCCGAAAATCATCTCCCTTTCTACCTTCAATACAATCAAATTCAGAAAATTGTTCTCGCTTCGATTTAAGTTGAAAATGTCGACGAACAAAATAAATACTTCTGACTCGATTTATTGATTTGGAGTACAGCATGCAATTAATATGTTTATTACAGAACAAAATATATAAAACTGAAACTAGAAATGAATACCCGAAGACGTATATATATATATATATATATATATATATATATACACACACACACACACACACAAATGTGAGAAAGAATAAATAGAGTAAAATTGCTCTGCTTGCTTAATCAACAGAAATTCATCGTCGCCCGAAGAGGCACAAACGGTGGCGATACACGTAAGCTGTTGTGTAGCGATTTCAACATATTTTGTTCTAATCTCTTATAATAAAAATAATATATATATATATATATATATATATATATATATATATATATATATGTATGTTTGTGTGTGTGTGTGTGTGAGAATAAAAAACTAGCTTAAAATCCGACCTATCAAGCGGCATTAAAGCTAGCTGCTGCGAAATGCTCTTGATTGTGCCTTCATCACAATAGTTAGGGAGGAGAAAATGCGATAGGCAACAATAAACTATAGAAGAACTCAAAATTGATCACTGCATTTAAGTATTGCATTAATATTTAATCTTACTTTTCAAAAGTTCAACGATAATTCTTCTGTCGCCACTTAATTTAAAGACAATTTGATGTACGTAGGTCCTTACTATCCGTACGAACAATTATTTTTATTTTATGATTGACTTGCGCTGGATTTCGCAATTAATTTCGATTATTCCCAAATTTATTTCCAAATTATAAAAATTGTTGTCGTACAAAAAATTTCGTCGTAATTTTTAAAAAAAACACGCAAAAAAATCACCCGAATCTCAGTAATGAAAACTTGGGAATCCAAAATTTCAGGATTGCGGGTCCGGATCCGGCCCGGAATCTTTTCAATTTGCTCACGGAATCGGCCTGATTCTAAAATGGTATATATTGGGCTAGGGTCTTTCGGAGTAAAGTTGAAAACACGGACAATTTCATTTTGAAACACTGTAATTTGAGAACAGTAAATTTGTCATTTGAGCATGCGCTGTTGAATGTTGGAGAGTTGTGTCCCTTTACTTTTTTTCATCAGTAGAAACCAACATGGCGGAATGCAAAAACAATCGCAGTAATGAAATCTTTGTAATCCAAAATTTCAGGATCGCGGGTCCGGATACGGCCTAGAATGTTTTTAATTTATTCACGGAGTCGGCTTGATTCCAAAATGGTAAATGTTGGGCTAAGGCCTCAAGTAGTAAAGTTGAAAAAAGTGTGACACACTGACATTCGCATTTATTATATAGAAGAAAGAACAGATTTCGAAAAGTGAATAAAAACAATTGCTAAGAGACATAAATGCATTCAACACATTACTGGATATGAAAAGTTTCAAATTTATTAAAATAAATGATTTTATCAATCTTGTTTAAATGCCTTTGTAGGCGCCCGCCTCGTTTTCGCTCAGAGTTCCGACGTTATCTAAACGATAAAAGATGAACGAGGTTCAAAACAACAGAAGATGGCGATTGACGTTTCATTGAAATTTTTGAAGATTTTAGTTTTCAAGGAAGGAAGTAAACGGAAAGGAGTTCCACTGTTTGGAAGTGCTAGAAAAGAAGCTGTTGGAGTAGAAGAGGTGGTTACATTTAACTGTTTAGACAGTAAAAGGGTGGGACCTAGATGTCAATCTAATAGTACGCTTAAATTCATGTAGTCGGTGCACCAGAGAAAAAAGATCGTCAGAGCAGTTGCCATGAAAATATTTGTAGAAAAGACAGAGCGAAGCCACACCACGTCTGACAGAAAGTGATTCAAGTTGAGACACCAAGTCAGGAACGATTACATTGTTATTCGAAATGAAAAATAAGTGCCGCCATAGAACATAGAACATTACCCAAATATTAATCTACGCCCAGGCTTTTTCCCTGTTTCACCTTTCTTAACAAAATTACTGCTCTCACAAACAAATGTATACAACAATATCGTAAAATCAAAAGAAAATTGTTGAATCCGCCAACACAGATATAATGATAATATTCTCCACACGTGACATTAACTGACGTTATTTTCAGTTAACAATATGAAAATAGCGTTCCCGACATTCCAGTTACTAAGAACACTCTGTCTTTTGTTTTTATTAATTTCCTTGTTTAATTAAATTCATTTCGTTTTTTGCTTTGAGAAAGTCCACATTGGACGAAACGCGTCAGCAATTAATAGTGTTTTCCTATTGTCATTTATATTTATAAAGATTGTCTTATCTACAGGTTAACACTGAGAAATTTTCATATATATATATATATATATATATATATATATATATATATATATATATATATATATATATATGTATGTATGTATATGTATATAATATGTATAAACGTACACAGTGAGTCTTTGTAAATTCAATATTCGTTAATGCAGAACTGTTCAGGTTTTTCTTTTTGGATTATGGATTCAAGTGAGAAGATTCTTCTGGCTATATATATGTATAGGTATTAGGAATGACTTACTAGTTGCTGAAATCAACCTGGGTTTGATCTCCCTGACGTCTACGATGTGTTCAGGTCGTGACTGTTGAGGGGAGAGAAAGAGCAAGAAAGTAAGAGAGTTAATTCGTACAAAATCTGAAGAAATAGTAAAAACAAGTATTTATACAAGACTGAAAAAGATATTTCATTTATTTGAAATTTTGAACTTTTTCTTATCTAGTAATTTGTTTTTGTCAATTAGCATTTGTTTTTATTAATTAATTTCTTTTTTAAATAATCCTATATATATATATGTGTGTGTGTGTGTGTATATGTGTGTGTGTGTGTGTGTTGCTAAAAAAGACAACTGGGAAATATTTGCTAGTCATTCAGTCACGTTTCGTCAATCCTACTTTATAAAGGCAAGTTTAAAAGCGAAATGTTTTGGACTTACATCAAATTCAAGGTATTAAAAAGAGAACGTTCCTGCGTAAGTCTCCTTCTGGATTTTGGTCACTTATTTTGCTAAGAATTAGTTTTAGTTTTCCGATTGTCTATTTTTTATCCGATTTGTCTTATCTTCAGAATTATTCTGCGAAATTTAACTACAAATATATATATATATATATATATATATATATATATATATATATTTGTCATCTACAGACAGACTGTTTCGCTATTTCACAGCTCATCAGTGTGGCTAGACGTCCGATTGCCTCTAGCTAGGATCGAAACCCGACTGAATTTGCGTCAGTCGGAACTTATGAAATGGATAAAGTCCGACAATTATTTAAAGACATTTTTATGTTTAACATTCTTTTTATAGATACAAATATTTAAGTAAATGCTCTGTTTATAATAAACAGTATTAAATAACATTTACCGGCCTGAATGTCCGAGAGATTTTCATAGAAAATATTCGTCTTCCTCTGTATCCTATCCTGTCGAAGGACGAATATTTTCTATGGAAATTTCTCGGACATTCAGGTCGGTAAATGTTATTTAATACTGTTTATTATAAACAGAGCATTTACTTAAATACTTGTATCTATAAAAAGAATGTTAAACATAAAAATGTCTTTATATATATATATATATATATATATATATATATATATATATATATATATATATATATATATATATATATCATAGTTTATTGTGGTCAGGTTATTGTTTTCATGTTTCCTATCTAAGCTTTCGTCTTACATAAGCCATTATCAAAGATGAAAATTACATTACATTACAATATATGAACCAATACGCGGACATAACAATAATGATAGTCTGTTCTTGTTTGCATGGAAGATTTCCAAGCAACGACAAACTCGTGCATACGTCTAGCATGAAACAGCCTGTCAATGTTCACTTATATGTATATAAAATAAAGTGGTCTGTTTTTATTTAAAATATATACATATATATATAAAATTACTTAACTTTTAAATATCATTCTTTCTGTAGTTTTTTCTTGTAGTTTTCGCTTAATTTCAGTTCTTCAATGATATTTCCAATTACAATTTGTTCCGTTTTTTACTCCATCTTCTACGCGTACATATTCATATATATATATATATATATATATATATATATATATATATATATATATATATATATATATGTGGATGACAATATATATATATATATATATATATATATATATATATATATATATATCATCTGAGCGAGGTGGACATAGATCTTTTGTTTTGGAGTCGTAACCAATCTGGGAGAAAGAAAACTGAATTCAAAACTCACCTAAAGGGGTATTGTCTCCGTTAGGCTATCTTGCCCTAGACACGCCCAATGCTGTTACGGTTGCAGCGGGTAATGACGCGTGGTGATGGTAGTTTTTGGTGACGGTGATCGATCAATCCTTTGCTATATATCTGTTCGTTGATGAAGGAACACCTTTAATGTTACTTGTGCGTTGATGAACGTCTCATTTGCACTTCAGGATCAACAACCTTTGGCTACCGACAAAATTAGGGGTTGCCTGCAGGTGAGTAAAAAACTGAAGTCATATGAACCTGCATTTTGAACAAACCTGCTGACATGCGCATTGCTGTCTTTTCTCAACTTTGCTTTACATCTTTCTGGCAATTTCACCCGCAATCAGAAGGCACGATTCTATCAGAAATGATTGCATGATTTCCTGACCACTGACAATACCTTTCTGCTGTACTTTCAATTAAACTAACAGTAGAAATGGTTAGATGTAACCGGGAGTTCTATGGCAACAGTTTCTTCTCTTGAAATTCTCGCTTGTGGAATTCACTTGTTTTCCAGCCAAATTTGATCTTTAAAAATGCAAATATTATCTTGTCTTCTTAATTCTTTCGCATTTATTGTTCTCTATTCTTAATAATGTTTTCTTTTTCTCACATCCACTCGAAATGAGCAACCCCTCATTGCGTTTTAGGGGTTGTATTCTCTTTTTTGGGGTGAGGATGACTAAAAGATTTCCTACTGTAAAATCATTAGCAATGCATTTACATTATACATATAATAGCCCTATTCTATCAGTAATGCTTGCCTTCATTCCTGACCACTGACAATCCCTTTCTTCCTCATTTGCAATGCATTCCTATAGTAAAATCATTAGCAATGCATTTACATTATACATATAATAGCCCCATTCTATCAGTAATGCTTGCATTCATTCCTGACCACTGACAATCCCTTTCTTCCTCATTTGCAATGCATTCCTATAGTAAAATCATTAGCAATGCATTTACATTATACATATAATAGCCCTATTCTATCAGTAATGCTTGCATTCATTCCTGACCACTGACAATCCCTTTCTTCCTCATTTGCAATGCATTCCTATAGTAAAATCATTAGCAATATATTTAGATTATATATATAATAGCCCAATTCTATCATTCTATAAATACTTTCATAGTAATTGCTCTGATGAATTTTCCTCTGTTGTGCTTTTATGAATTTAAGCGCAGTACTAGATTGGCGGCAAGGTCTCATCATTTTTCAAATAAAATATCTCGATGCAACCGTAATGTCTATGCTAAAATGTTCTTCTATCGCATTTCTCGCTTGTGGAAATCTCTTCCGGTTTGTTGATCTTCAAAAATTCAAATGCAATGTCAATCGTTATTTTCTGTCTCTTTAATTCCTCTTCTTTTATTGTTCCTGCTCCTTAATAATGTTTCTTTTTTCTTATAGTCTTTCACACCAAGTAACCTCATCCGTCCTAGAGCCTTTCACTTTATTGCCTTGCTTGGGGGTTATATATATATATATATATATATATATATATATATATATATATAATTTAAATAAAAACAGAGCACTTTAAGGTTCCATATAAAAAATTATATCACCACAGCCCTTTTAAAGGAGCGCGGATCATCAGATTTTATTTCCAAATGTTGAAACGAAAATTTGATGATCCGCGGTCCTTTAAAAGGGCCGTGGTGAAATAATTTATTACATGGAACCTTAAAGTGGTCTGTTTTTATTTAAATTATTAGCTCTGATTTACATTGAGCTCTCTGGATTTTATCCTCCTTGCGTCTACCCATACGGATTACCTAGTTTTTCGTAAACTATATATATATATATATATATATATATATATATATATATATATATATATATATATCATTGAAAAAATTGCAAATTATAAATCTTGGGTGTCGGTTCCACAAGGTAGCGGTTCTTCGGAAGAAGTTACATCTCACCAAGAGAATAAGGAAATTCGCTGGTTCGTTGCAGATCAATAGTTAAAATGGCTTTGAGCGAGTCAATCCTGAGGATTTTGGGGACTTGTTCGAGCCTTGAGGTCTGGCGCTATACTGTCACAAACAAAGAGACAGAAACTAATAATAAATAATTAATAGAATATAATCAAGACGCTAACATTTCGCACTATTTACAAGGTCGCACAATTTCATTCTTTTCTTTAATCCAGAAACGTCAACTTGGCGAAAAAACTCGTAACGATTTCCTGTTTAAGTTCTCTCTATATCGCGGTTCACTTTTCACGGTCTCAGTAATCTGCGGATTTAAAAAAAATATTCAATACCGATCAAAAAAAGCCGGGGAGGCACGGTGGAGTAATGAATAACGGTTCGGCTTGAGGAGGCGGAGAGCCGAGTTCGAATTTCAGTTAAATCCGTTGTATTCCCTTACGTGCTAATACCCTTGGGAACAGTATGAATCCTCTTTTTCTCCCCCCCCCCAAGCTACGGACAGACCTTGGATGGCAACTGGTCTCCCGCAGAAAGAAATGGCAACCTACTGCGGGGAAAATAATCTGCCTCATCAGTTATGTATCGAAAGATACATGATCGCCTAAGCGCGTATCACACAGGGCACATAACTGGGGTACGTATTTGGTGCCATACATAATATCTGTATGAAAGTATTCAATTGACGAAGCTCTTTCAAAATAACTCGTCTTTACAGGTTACTGTTTTATTTTTGCAGCAGTTTGCGGTGTTAGCAAAACTAACTCTAGCGAAGCCTTTCCTTTTAATTTCTCTGTCTGTTTAATTTCCTTATCTCCTATACTAAAATTGTTACAACTGATCCATACACCGAGGTCTTTGAAGTTTTTGGCATTTATTAATGCCACACGCAGAATTTTTATGGTGGATTCAGTCTATGCGCCATGACAGCTTTTATTCCAATTATTTAGAATGTGTTAAAAGAGTCGCCATATTTGACTGCTTCTTCTTATTTTTATAGCGAATAAAAAGGAAACGAAACGAAAAAGTCAGCCATATTAAAATATTAAAATAACAAAAAATGAATTACTGAGATTTTCGCGTAGTTTACCATTTTTTTGCTGTCTTTTGATAGACTCAATTGACAATTTACGCTTAAGAATTGATTGAGCTGACACTTCAGCTGTCCGAGTAGGTGACATTCTCACAGCGTAAGAGTTAACGACACCTCAAGTATATCATTATTTCGGCTTCTAAAGAGATAGTCACACAGTGCGCATGCGTCGTGTTAATTTAATATCTCTTCGTTTTCTCCCTTTATGTGGGAAGGCGCATTAAATTGCGCCAGCCTGTGTAAAACCAAGAAGAATAGGAGTGTATGTCTGAGCGCATGTATACGTCGGTTTTTTTTATTGTTTTCTCTCCTTGATAATGTTTTTCTTTTTCATATCCTCTCACACTCAGTAACCCCTTGAGTCTTAGTGGTTTTATTGCCTTATTTGGGTTGAATGATTTTAAAATGTTCACGTTTTTTTTATAGGGAATTTATCTTTTCAGCTCAGTATCTTTGATTTCTTCAAGATTAACTGAAGGTGTATAAGGAATTGTGCACAGTGTATACATAGATGTTCAGTAGCGTAACTTTTTCCGCTATTTTTCACCCTATAAAAGTCCTAAGAAACACTCAAGGTAGAGGGTTACTGAATGCGGCTGGAGGATGGAAGTAGTGCAGATTATGAGGATATCTATGATCCAGCATATTCCCACTGAGGAAAAAATCTGGCTTATTTACATTCAATGTCTGAAAAAATATAAGGAGTCACATTCAATGCCCCCGCCGATCGAACCTCGAACTACTGGCAGTCACAATGAACGGATGCGCCCCCACCCCTCGAAGAAAATATTGGGCCTCAGATTTACACTTGACCTCAAGTGGAACTCGTACATACGATCCATCTCGAAATATGCAGGTAAGATAATCGGCCCACTGTAAGTACCTGACTCACCATTCTATCCTCTGTCTTTATAAGAGACAGATCAGACCGAAAATGGATTACTGTTGTCATATTTGGGCGGGACCCGCTCAGTCCTCGCCTTACAATCTTGATAGTGTATCCGGGTCCTCCAAGAAGAATTATTTTCCACCCTCTAACCTCTCTCTCTCTTTCTCTCTCTCTCTCTCTCTCTCTCTCTCTCTCTCTCTCTCTCTCACACACACACACACACTCACTCACACACACACACACACACACACACAGGCGGGGGATTGGCGAGTCATTAACTGTTCTATCGCTACTTCCACGGAAAGCGCTCGGACGAACAACATTCCATTGTACCGCCGGGACTAACCTTCACGGTTAGGATCCGCCATGCCACTTACATTCTAGCAAACCAGCTACATTCCCCCCGTATTCCATAGGCGAGAAGTTCCACTCGAGCAGCTTCCTCCCGCGAAGCACTGCTCTGTGGAACCGACTCCCAAGAGGATTTTTTCCCGATCACTACAATCTTAACCTGTTCAAGTCTAGTGTTAGTCGTTATCCTCCCCTTTATCCGTATAAACTACCCCTTATCGTAACCCTCTACTTTGAGTTGCCCTCAGGCCTTGTACAAGTTGAAGCTTACTCTAAACACTCACACACACACATTATGCCCCACCCCAGGAGGAGGCACCGTCCCTTTAGAGAATATTGGGCCTCAGATTCACACTTGGCCTCAAGTGAAATTCTTACATACGACCCCATCGCTAAAGATGCGGGTAAAATAATCGGCTCACTGTAAGTACCTGACTCCCCATGCTATCCTCTGTCGGTATAAGTGACAGATCAGACAGAAAATGGATTACTGTTGTCATATTTGGGCGGGACATGTCCAGTCCTCGCTTTCCAGACTTGATAGTGTCTCCGAGTCCTTCGAGAAGAAATATTTTCAACGCTCCAACCTCTCTCTCTCTCTCTCTCTCTCAGGCGGAGCTTGGCCAGTCTCTAACTGTTCTATGGCTACTTCAACGGAAAGTGCTCGGATGAACTACATTCATTTGTCCCACCAGTTTTAATCTCCACGGCAAGGACCCGCCATGCAATTTACATTGTAGCAAACCACCTCCATTCTCTCTGTATTCCATTGGTGAGAACTATGTTCCACTCGAACAGCTTCTTCCAGAGAACCACCACTCTTTGGAACCGACTCCCAAAAGGATGTTTCCCTGATCATTACGATCTTAACCTGTTCAAGTCTAGTGTTATTCGTTATCTTCCTCTCTTGTCCATATAAACTACCCCTTATCGTAACCCTCTGCCTCGAGTGTCTCTCGGGCCTTGTACAAGGTGAAGCTTACTGTAAACACGCATACACACATTATGATCGCCCGTGGAGGAGGCACCGTGCCTTTAGAGAATATTGGGCCTCAGATTCACACTTGGCCTCAAGTGAAACTCTTACATACGACCCCATCGCTAAAGATGCGGGTAAAATAATCGGCTCACTGTAAGTACCTGTCTCCCCATTCTAGATCCGACCGAAAATGGATTACTGTTGTCATATTTGGGTGGGAGCCACACAGTCCTCACTTTCCCGTCTTGCAAAAGCATTGTGGGAGAAGGATTATTTTCCAACCTCCATCTGCTTTCTTACGGGTGGGATGTGGCGAGTCTCTCACTGTTCAGTCGCTAGGACGAAATACATTCCGTGGTTCTGCCAGGTTTAACCTTCACAGCTAGGACCCGCTATGCCAATTAAATTGTAGAAAACCACCTACATTCCCTCCGTATTCCACCGGCGAGAAGTCAGTTCCAATAGAACAGCTTCTTCCCATTGGGATGCGGAACCGTCTCCCAAGAGGATGTTTCCCCGATTACTACAATTTTAACCTGTTCAAATGGAGAATTAACCGTTATCTTCCTCTTCAATATGTTTAAAATACCTCTTAATGTAACCCTCTACCTCGAGTGGGTCTTGAGCCTTGTACAGGTGAACCTTACTGTAAAAAAATGTCGGATAGATATTGGTTGACACTGAACATGAAGATGTTAAGATTGTAAGGATCGGGTAAGTATCTTCATGGGAGTCCATACGGAACATTTTTCGCGCTTCTTTGGTCTATTCTACCCGGACCGTATGTTCAGCTGGCCAACCAATTATGACTGTTCCCGATCTCAGGAAACGCTTTGATGAGGAAAACCTTTTTTTATACTATTTTTCAATCAATACCTACCACAAGAGCCCGCATGGTAGAGCGCCACTGATTGAGATCGCTGTAATGATGTAAAAGGAGGAAGTAAGGATAGATAACGGTTGATCTTAAACTTGTAGAGGTAAAGACTCATTGCCACTTTTGAAATGTCAACGAATACTCGTTGTCACTTTCGTAATGCTCGTTGTCGTAGAGACCTTGTAATCGCAGATACAACTATAGTAACGCCGTTGAACAATACTGATGTCAGACGCCGTCGAATAACACTCGCACTGATAGTACTTGCTCGATAATACTCGCTCGAATATTAACCCGTATAGTGATCCGAATAGAGGAATAGTATAGTGAATAGTATAGAGAATAGCGATACGTAGAGTAATAGAGGATAGAGTAGAAATAGTGATCAATTAGACGCCACGCTAATTTCCATTTCATTCACTATCACGTGATCTACTTGTTCAAAATGGGATCGCCTGTGTTTGCTCACTGGCGATGTGTGTTCAAACTCCAGTGTCGGCAGCGACACTACTCCTATACAACAGAGAGAGTAGAACAGAGAAAGATAGAGAGAGAGGAACGGAGAGAAAGTAGAACAGAAAGAGAGGGAGGAACGGAGAGAGAGAGTAGAACAGAGAGAGTTTTGAGATGTCAACAAATAATCGTTGTCACATTTGTTATGCTCGTTGTAGTATAGACTTTGTAATCGCAGATACAACTATAGTAACGCCGTTGAACAATACTGGTGTCAGACGCCTTCGAATATCACTCGCACTAATAGTACTTGCTCGATAATATTCGCTCGAATATTAATACGTATCGGGATCTGAACAGAGAAATAGTATAGTGAATAGAGCAGAAATAGTGATCCGTATATTAATAGAGGATAGAATAGAAATGGTGATCCGTATAGTAATAGAGGATAGAACAGAAATGATGATCCGTATAGTAATAGAGGATAGAATAGAAATGGTGAACCGTATAGTAATAGAGAAAAGAACAGAAATGGTGAACCGTATAGTAATAGAGTATAGAATAGAAATGGTGATCCGTATAGTAATATAGGATAGAATAGAAATGGTGAACCATATATTAATAGAGTATGGAACAGAAATGGCGATACGTATAGTAATAGAGGATAGAACAGAAATGTTGATCCGTATAGTAATAGAGGATAGGATAGAAATGGTGATCCGTATAGTAATAGAGGATAGAACAGAAATGGTGATCTGCATAGTAATAGAGGATAGGATAGAAATGGTGATACGTATAGTAATAGAGGATAGAATAGAAATGGTGATCCATATAGTAATAGAGGATAGAATAGAAATTGTGATCCGTATAGTAATAGAGTATAGAATAGAAATGGTGATCCGTATAGTAATAGAGTATAGAATAGAAATGGTGATCCATATAGTAATAGAGGATAGAATAGAAATGGTGATACGTATAGTAATAGAGGATAGAATAGGAATGGTGATACGTATAGTAATAGAGGATAGAATAGGAATGGTGATCCGTATAGTAATAGAGGATAGAATAGAAATGGTGATCCATATAGTAATAGAGGATAGAATAGAAATGGTGATACGTATAGTAATAGAGGATAGAATAGAAATGGTGATACGTATAGTAATAGAGGATAGAATAGGAATGGTGATCCGTATAGTAATAGAGGATAGAATAGAAATGGTGATCCATATAGTAATAGAGGATAGAATAGAAATGGTGATACGTATAGTAATAGAGGATAGAATAGAAATGGTGATCCGTATAGTAATAGAGGATAGAATAGAAATGGTGATCCATATAGTAATAGAGGATAGAATAGAAATTGTGATCCGTATAGTAATAGAGGATAGAATAGAAATGGTGATCCGTATAGTAATAGAGGATAGAATAGAAATGGTGATCCATATAGTAATAGAGGATAGAATAGAAATGGTGATCCATATAGTAATAGAGGATAGAATAGAAATTGTGATCCGTATAGTAATAGAGGATAGAATAGAAATGGTGATCCGTATAGTAATAGAGGATAGAATAGAAATGGTGATCCATATAGTAATAGAGGATAGAATAGAAATGGTGATACGTATAGTAATAGAGGATAGAATAGAAATGGGGATCCGTATAGTAATAGAGTATGGAACAGAAATGGTGATACATATAGTAATAGAGTATAGAATAGAAATGGTGATCCGTATAGTAATAGAGTATAGAATAGAAATTGTGATCCGTATAGTAATAGAGTATAGAATAGAAATGGTGATACGTATAGTAATAGAGGATAGAATAGAAATGGTGATCCGTAGAGTAATAGAGGATAGAACAGAAATGGTGATCCGTATAGTAATAGAGGATAGAATAGAAATGGTGATACGTATAGTAATAGAGGATAGGATAGAAATGGTGATCCATATAGTAATAGAATATAGAATAGAAATGGTGATCCGTATAGTAATAGAGTATAGAATAGAAATTGTGATCCGTATAGTAATAGAGTATAGAATAGAAATGGTGATACGTATAGTAATAGAGGATAGAATTGAAATGGTGATCCGTAGAGTAATAGAGGATAGAACAGAAATGGTGATCCGTATAGTAATAGAGGATAGAATAGAAATGGTGATCCGTATAGTAATAGAGGATAGGATAGAAATGGTGATCCATATAGTAATAGAGTATAGAATAGAAATTGTGATCCGTATAGTAATAGAGGATAGAATAGAAATGGTGATCCATATAGTAATAGAGGATAGAATAGAAATGGTGATACGTATAGTAATAGAGGATAGAATAGAAATGGTGATACGTATAGTAATAGAGGATAGAATAGAAATGGTGATCCGTATAGTAATAGAGTATGGAACAGAAATGGTGATACGTATAGTAATAGAGGATAGAATAGAAATGGTGATCCGTATAGTAATAGAGTATAGAATAGAAATTGTGATCCGTATCGTAATAGAGTATAGAATAGAAATGGTGATACGTATAGTAATAGAGTATAGAATACAAATGGTGATCCGTATAGTAATAGAGTATAGAATAGAAATTGTGATCCGTATAGTAATAGAGTATAGAATAGAAATGGTGATCCGTATAGTAATAGAGGATAGAATAGAAATGGTGATCCGTAGAGTAATAGAGGATAGAACAGAAATGGTGATCCGTATAGTAATAGAGGATAGAATAGAAATGGTGATCCGTATAGTAATAGAGTATGGAACAGAAATGGTGATACGTATAGTAATAGAGTATAGAATAGAAATGGTGATCCGTATAGTAATAGAGTATAGAATAGAAATTGTGATCCGTATCGTAATAGAGTATAGAATAGAAATGGTGATACGTATAGTAATAGAGTATAGAATACAAATGGTGATCCGTATAGTAATAGAGTATAGAATAGAAATTGTGATCCGTATAGTAATAGAGTATAGAATAGAAATGGTGATCCGTATAGTAATAGAGGATAGAATAGAAATGGTGATCCGTATAGTAATAGAGGATAGGATAGAAATGGTGATCCATATAGTAATAGAGTATAGAATAGAAATTGTGATCCGTATAGTAATAGAGGATAGAATAGAAATGGTGATCCATATAGTAATAGAGGATAGAATAGAAATGGTGATACGTATAGTAATAGAGGATAGAATAGAAATGGTGATACGTATAGTAATAGAGGATAGAATAGAAATGGTGATCCGTATAGTAATAGAGTATGGAACAGAAATGGTGATACGTATAGTAATAGAGTATAGAATAGAAATGGTGATCCGTATAGTAATAGAGTATAGAATAGAAATTGTGATCCGTATCGTAATAGAGTATAGAATAGAAATGGTGATACGTATAGTAATAGAGTATAGAATACAAATGGTGATCCGTATAGTAATAGAGTATAGAATAGAAATTGTGATCCGTATAGTAATAGAGTATAGAATAGAAATGGTGATCCGTATAGTAATAGAGGATAGAATAGAAATGGTGATACGTATAGTAATAGAGGATAGAACAGAAATGGTGATCCGTATAGTAATAGAGGATAGAATAGAAATGGTGATCCGTATAGTAATAGAGTATGGAACAGAAATGGTGATACGTATAGTAATAGAGTATAGAATAGAAATGGTGATCCGTATAGTAATAGAGTATAGAATAGAAATTGTGATCCGTATCGTAATAGAGTATAGAATAGAAATGGTGATACGTATAGTAATAGAGTATAGAATACAAATGGTGATCCGTATAGTAATAGAGTATAGAATAGAAATTGTGATCCGTATAGTAATAGAGTATAGAATAGAAATGGTGATCCGTATAGTAATAGAGGATAGAATAGAAATGGTGATCCGTAGAGTAATAGAGGATAGAACAGAAATGGTGATCCGTATAGTAATAGAGGATAGAATAGAAATGGTGATCCGTATAGTAATAGAGGATAGAATAGGAATGGTGATCCGTATAGTAATAGAGGATAGGATAGAAATGGTGATCCGTATAGTAATAGAGGATAGAACAGAAATGGTGATACGTATAGTAATAGAGTATAGAATAGAAATTGTGATCCGTATAGTAATAGAGTATAGAATAGAAATGGTGATCCGTATAGTAATAGAGTATAGAATAGAAATGGTGATCCATATAGTAATAGAGGATAGAATAGAAATGGTGATACGTATAGTAATAGAGGATAGAATAGAAATGGTGATCCGTATAGTAATAGAGTATGGAACAGAAATGGTGATGCATATAGTAATAGAGTATAGAATAGAAATGGTGATCCGTATAGTAATAGAGTATAGAATAGAAATTGTGATCCGTATAGTAATAGAGTATAGAATAGAAATGGTGATACGTATAGTAATAGAGGATAGAATAGAAATGGTGATCCGTAGAGTAATAGAGGATAGAACAGAAATGGTGATCCGTATAGTAATAGAGGATAGAATAGAAATGGTGATACGTATAGTAATAGAGGATAGGATAGAAATGGTGATCCATATAGTAATAGAGTATAGAATAGAAATGGTGATCCGTATAGTAATAGAGTATAGAATAGAAATTGTGATCCGTATAGTAATAGAGTATAGAATAGAAATGGTGATACGTATAGTAATAGAGGATAGAATAGAAATGGTGATCCGTAGAGTAATAGAGGATAGAACAGAAATGGTGATCCGTATAGTAATAGAGGATAGGATAGAAATGGTGATCCATATAGTAATAGAGTATAGAATAGAAATTGTGATCCATATAGTAATAGAGGATAGAATAGAAATGCTGATACGTATAGTAATAGAGGATAGAATAGAAATGCTGATACGTATAGTAATAGAGGATAGAATAGAAATGGTGATCCGTATAGTAATAGAGTATGGAACAGAAATGGTGATACGTATAGTAATAGAGTATAGAATAGAAATTGTGATCCGTATAGTAATAGAGTATAGAATAGAAATGGTGATCCGTAGAGTAATAGAGGATAGAATAGAAATGGTGATCCGCATAGTAATAGAGGATAGAATAAAAATGGTGATACGTATAGTAATAGAATAGAAATTGTGATCCGTATTGTAATAGAGTATAGAATAGAAATGGTGATCCGTATAGTAATAGAGGATAGAATAGAAATGGTGATCCGTATAGTAATAGAGGATAGAATAGAAATGGTGATACGTATAGTAATAGAGGATAGAACAGAAATGGTGATCCGTATAGTAATAGAGGATAGAATAGAAATGGTGATCCGTATAGTAATAGAGTATGGAACAGAAATGGTGATACGTATAGTAATAGAGTATAGAATAGAAATGGTGATCCGTATAGTAATAGAGTATAGAATAGAAATTGTGATCCGTATCGTAATAGAGTATAGAATAGAAATGGTGATACGTATAGTAATAGAGTATAGAATACAAATGGTGATCCGTATTGTAATAGAGTATAGAATGGAAATGGTGATCCGTATAGTAATAGAGTATAGAATAGAAATGGTGATCCGTAGAGTAATAGAGGATAGAATAGAAATGGTGATCCGTATAGTAATAGAGGATAGAATAGAAATGGTGATCCGTATAGTAATAGAGGATAGAACAGAAATGGTGATCCGTATAGTAATAGAGGATAGAATAGAAATGGTGATCCGTATAGTAATTGAGGATAGACTAGAAATAGCGATCCGAATGGAAGATAGACTAAAACTAACAATCAATTAGACGTCACACGACTTCCGAAAGATCCGTTTCCTCTATGGTCACGTGGTATACTTAATTCAATAGTGGGATCGCCTGTGTTTACTCACTATCGATCTATGTTCAAACTCAAGTACCGGTAGCGACACATTATTCCTATATAACACAAGTGATTGGAGAGGCATCCTCTCAGAAGATTGTTCCACAATGTAAACAGGTCTGGGACATATTGCGTTTTGTTAGATTTTTTACGGCTTATCAACCCATTGCTGTCTATTTGAAATCAAAACATATTCGGGATTGTAAGAATAATTCTTTTTTTATTCGAGTGTTTCAACAGTTCTTTTGGAGAATAACAATGATTTTTCCAGATACAAGTACTGATATTTAACCCATATCTGGGGGGTGAGATGGATTTATGTCTTTCCCAATGGTTTTTATGCGAAAGTGAATATAACAAACCCGACTGGAATTCGAACCCAGCTCTCCAATTTCGCATTTTGAGTCGCTATCCATTACACCATCTGCACACCCACTTGTAAATAAATTAACTGACCTCTAATAAACAAAAACAGATTCAAAAGTTCGTAGGTAAGACAAGAGAGCCACTCAAAGTAGAGTGTCACCGAGTAAGTATATAGGGATATGTGGGAAAGGTAACGGTTAACCTTAGGCTCGAACTCGTTAAAAGTGTAGTGATCGGGGAAGTAACGTCTTGGGAGTTCGTTCCACAAAGTAGTGGTTCGGGGAAAGCCGCTGCTCGAGTGGAAACTTATATCTCACCAATGGAATACGGTGGTAGTCAGGGTTGTTCGCTACAATGGCGGGTCTTAGCCGTAAAGGATAGTACTCGTCGAACTAAAGAATATAGTTAATCTGAGCCCTTTCTATAGAAATAGCGCTAGAGCAGCGAGAGGCTTGCTACGTTTCGGTTGTGGGAAAGAGGTTGTAGGGTAGAAAATAATTCATCACCTACAAGGACGCTTTTGAACAGTATCGAGACAGCAATGTGAAGACTTGTTAGCTCTTCTCCATATATGGCAACAGTACCCAATTTTCTACCTGAACTGGCTCTTGTAAAGGTAAAGAATAACAAGAGTCAGGTACTTACAGAGAACCAACCATTTTTTCCAGTATCTTTAGCGATGGGTCGCATGTAAGAGTTCCACTTGAGCTTTGAGTTGAACAAGAGGTACTTAAGGCACGTAGCCCTCCCTGATAGAATATCATTGTGGGATAAGGAATTAATAGGTGATGTTTATGCATTGAACATGTTTCACTTTTTCTTTAAGCTTCACCATAAAAGGAAATATGGAAAAGAAAATTCAACCGAATCCCGCATAAACCAACCAGAATTGTGATACGCAAACACGCAAAAGTTATACACACGAACGCTGCTTGACAGGACAAATAAAAGTGAAGCCTGCTTAACCAATGGAAATCAAAGAATGCAAAAATAAAATAAAAATAATAGTATTTTCTTCTTTTTTTAAGCATTTTAACCCATGCAAAGCGGGGAGCAACTAGCACGCAAGGGGTTACAGAGAGTTGGAGCGAGAGCAAATAGGAATGATAAAGGATGAAGAGAAGGATAAGGGATACATCAAGGCATCTGGAGACGTCGATTGACATTACATTTGAATAGTTGGAGATTATAGCTATTAGGGAAACAGGAAAAGGGGAGGGAGTTCCACTGGCGAAAGGTGCGAGACATGAAGCTATTGGAGTTGAAGAGACGGCTAAATTTAACAGTTTCGACAGTGAAAGGGTCAGAGTGAGATGCCAGCCTAGTTGAACGCTTAAATTAGTGAAGTCTGAGAACCAGCGAAAGCAGCTCATCGGAGCAGTTACCATGAAAGTATTTGTAAAAAAGACAGAGGGAGACAACGGCACGTCTGTGAAGAGAGCAACTGCAGACGAGGTGCCAGATCAGGGTCAATTCCATTGCCTATTCGTCTCTGGATTTGATCAAGGACCTTGAGACAAACAGAAGGGTCTCCAGACCATATATGCCAGCAATACTCCATGCAAGGGCGAATGGATGATTTACAGGTTTGAAGGATCGATTCCAGGGAGAAAAACTTCCTGGCGCGGCACAGGGAGCCAACTTTCCTCGTGGTGGACGAAGCTATTGACTCAATGTATTTGTTCCATTTCAGGTCAGCAGTTAATGTGAGACCAAGATGTTTAATATTCTCCTCCATATTTAATGTTCTGATGAAGCTTAAATGAAAATCGAAACAAGTTAAATTATAAACGTTTCCTATTTGTTCCTTATCCTATCTTTCTGTTGGAATCTAATCCATATTTGATCTCAATTCATTGTACATGTGAATGTAGATAGGATTGATGTTGACCCCGAAGAGAGCAAAAGCAAAATCATGGAGGAAGGGGAATTAACGTTTTAAAATATTATTGGTTGAACCTCTTCTTTAAAATTTGCCATGAATTATGTGCCATGATGATACACGCTTAGGCGACCATATGTCTTTCGAACATGACTGAAATCATTCAAATCTGCCTCGTCAGTCATGTTCGAAAGATACATGGTCGCCTAAGCCTGTATCATCATGGCACATAATTGACTGAAATGCTGACAGTTCGGAAGTTCAGGAGTTGGGTTCTCGATTTCTTTCTGCGGTAGACCAGTTTCCACCCAAATCTATAGAACCTGGTCTGTTCAGTCATTTACCCATAGCTAGGGGGATTCTTATCCTACTCTTGGGTATTAGCAAGTAAGTAATACTAGTAGTATAGCTGGCCATTTGAAAATTTAGGATAACTGTCTACAAGAACGGCTAGCCAATCCCAATTGCAGACGCTCGCTCTGGCGCATTGGTGTTTGTTCGATACCCACAGAGTTCACCTGTGGTTTATACTGCAATTATGCTGAGCAGATCTTAGTTACAGTTTCTGGGAAAGAGCGTGTTATCTAGCGTGATCAACAATTTGAACATGGCCAAGACCTCGGCCACGATGACTTGTGACTTTGTGCTAGCAGCGCTATCGACGGCCCCCAAGAGTTCCGTCTACCCAATTTCAATCACAAGGCTTGGGTCAACCCGTGTTTTTTTTGGGGGGGGGGTCTAAAGATGCCGCACGCTGGGATCTGCCCCTCCAGTACGATAACATAAGGAACTCTCCTTACTGACAAATCCACCATGGTGAGATTCGAACCCGGGTATCATGGTCAGAATACGAACGTTCTAACCACCCGGCCAAACAAGTGAATGTAATGGATTCGACTGGAATTCGAACTCGGCTCCCCGATTCCTTAATCCGAGCCGATAGCCATTACTCCTTTTTCCTGCTGTAGATTGACATTTCTTTCTGCGGTAGACCAGTTGCCATCCAAGTCTATATACCCCGGCCTGTCCTTCTAATAACCCACAGCTGGGCGGAGGGGAGAAAATAGGATTCATACCTTTCCCAAGGTTATAAGCACGTAAATGAATGTATTGGATTCGACTGGAATTCGAACTCGTCTCTCCGATTCCTCAATCTGAGCCGCTATACTCCACTGCATTGGTGATAATCATTAACAAGTTTTTTAAAAAAAAAAAAGGAGTATCAAACAAATGCTGAAGAATCTTTGGGAATCACCTATTTTTTCTTTCTAATAAAGTACCTCTATTTGCTTTGTACTCCTTATTTTAATATTTTAAGTTTTCAGTTCAGAAATCCAGGAGTTCGATCCTCGATACTGGATTAAATCTAGCGAAGAAATAAAAAAAAATATGAATGAAGCGGGATAATATATTTATCCTTTTTTATCTTTATTTATTTATTTATTTATTTATTTATTTATTACTACTTTCCGCCCCGTGCACACTTCGGCCTTTCTATCTCAAGTTATTTTCTGCTGAAGCATTATTATTGCTCCTAAAATTATTTAAACGATTTCGATTAAAGACTTCCATCACGGGTGTGCGGCTGGTGTAAGGGATAGCATTTCGGTATTAGAAATCGAAGGGCCGAGTTCGATTTGTAATCATGTTCGTTACATTCGCAAATACGCTTGGAAAATAGTATGAAATGTTCCCCTCACCCAGACTCCTTAGCTGTGTTAAAAAATTAAAAAAAGCAATTGTGGCCATCACACCGGTTATAGTGTTATATCAAATACTACTGCCATATCTGGTCTGGTGCTCCTGCTATTCAAGTTCTTGACAAAATCCAAAGAAGGATCTGCAATCTAATAGATCCTAACATGGCACCTCGACGTCAGTCACTTTTTCACCGATGCAACGTGGCTTTTCTACAAATATTTTTCATAGAAACAGCTCTAACGATCTTTTCTCACTGGTTCCCCGACTACATGAATTTAAGCATGCTACTAGACTGGCATTTAGGTCCCACCCTTTTATTACTGAAACAGTTAAATGTCACCGACACTTCCACTCCAACAGTTTCTTTCCTCGCATTTCCCACCTGTGGAACCCCCTTCCGTTTACTCATATTCTTGATAACTACAATTTTCAAAAAATTAAATGCAATGTCAATCGCCATGTTCTATCTTCTTAAATCCCGTTCATCTTTTATCCTTTCTTCAATACCTCCTTATACCCGGACATTTATTTTTTCACTTTTATTCCCTGTAACCCCCTTGCGTACTAGTGACATTCGCGCCTTTCCTTGGGGCTGAAATTATTAAAAAAGATTCTAAGATTAAATATTCAGCCTAGAACCGTCATTTGATTTGTTCAAAACCTTTCAGCCGATACGATTTCCGACTTTCTAGATTTCGTATTCGGTATTCTTTGAAGATTGTCCACAATATTTTTCGCTTGACTTTCGCCACAGATTTTTTTTTTTTTTGCCTATAATAAGCAGAAATGAAACATGAACGAAACTGCTCTTTTTAATCGTCTAAGAGAACCTTTTATGCCGTCCATAAGTATGGCTGATGCTAACCTCCAGGAGAGTGACTCATTGCACATTCTCTTACGAAAGTTTTCCGCTAACCCCCTGACCTGAAATATAAATATTATACTGAATCAATTGCTACATCTGCTGATAGGAAATTTGGTTCACTGTGTCAGGCCAGACAATTTTTCTCTCAAAAATCTATGTTACATATTTATAAGACTACCATTTGTCCATGCTTTCAATATTTCCGCCACATTTGGTCTGGTGTTCCTGCTGTATACTTAGAGATTCTTGATAAAATCCAAAGAAAAATCTGCAATGTTATTGGTCCTGAGCTGGCATCTCGGCTTCAGTCACTTTCCCAGCGTCGTAATCTAGCTTCCCTGTGCCTTTTCTTTGAATATTTTCGGCGAAGGTACCTAGATTTTATGAATTTAAGTGCGACACTAGATTATCGGAAAAGTCTCATCATTTTACAGATTCAATGCCTAGATGCAACCGTTCTATGCTAAGAGTTTCTTCAGTATCTGTCTCTATTTCTGAGATGAGGTATTATGTACACTATTTACATTATCCGGACTTGCAGCAAAGATGAGGACAATAGTCCGAATAATGTAAACAGTGTAAGAGTTTCTTCTCTCGCACTTCTCACTTGTGGAACACTCTCCCTGGTTCTTACTTCCCAGTCAAATTTGATCTCCAAAAATTTATTTGCAATATCAATTGTTATTTTCTCTCTTCTTAATTCGTGTTCTTTTATTGTTCTCTTTCCTTAGTAGTGTTTTTTTTCTCATATTTTCTAACACTCTGTAACCCCCCCCCCCCACTTGCGTCTTAGTGGCTTTATTGCCTTGCTTGAGGTGAAATGATTTAAAAAGTTCAATCCCAATTTCGATTCTATTTCGTCTGCAAAAGTCGAAGAGACCTAAGGAAACGTAATTTCCACCCGAATTTTTGGAATGAGGCATTACCACTGAAGTGCGGAGTATTGTCCTCATCTTTGTTGTTTTTACCACACCTTTGCGACCGTTGTGTCCTCCAGCTTTCGTCAAGTGTTTGTCACTACGAGTAACCTACAGGGAATTTCAAATTGAATTCTTTAAACTCCGCGGTTAGATTGTTGTCGATCTGCTGACCATGACTCAGGATATTCTATTTTTTTTTTTTTTTTTTTTTTTTTTGGTAAATTTCTCTCTCTCTCTCGAGTAATATACACATTCTGATACTTGCCAGGCGCAGGGTTCCGCCCCTGCACTGGTAGTATCACACCTATGACTAGCTTGGACTGGCTGTAACCAGCTAAGATCAGCTATGACTAGCTTAGACAAGATCTGACCAGCTTTCGACAGCCTATGACCAGCTAAGACTAGCGGCCTGAGTGACGACACTTGGGTCCCCACGTTAAAACAAAAAACAAAAAACGACCTTATGTCACAACCTGAGTCAATTGGGAGTCAAGTAAATACGTGCGGTTATCCCGAGGAGGTGTAATGGTCACCAAGCTTGTCTCGCTAGAACAATTACGACTGAGTAGTGAGTTCGATCCTCATTGGGTGCCCCATAGTTTTGTCCTTGTGCCACATCTAAGCTACGCTTGGAAAATCACTATTTAGGCACCTCGACCTGGTATAATGGTTAGAAAGCTTGTCTTGCTAGATCAATTCGATCCTCACTGGGTGCCCCATACTTTCGGCCTTGTGCCACATCTAAGCTACACTTAGAAAATCATTTGAGGCACTTCGACATTGTGTAATGTTTAGCGAACTTGTCTCGCTTGATCAATTACGACAAAATAATGAGTTCGATCCTCACTGGGTGCCCCATACTTTCGGCCTTGTGCCACATCTAAGCTACACTTAGAAAATCATTTGAGGCACTTCGACATTGTGTAATGTTTAGCGAACTTGTCTCGCTTGATCAATTACGACAAAATAATGAGTTCGATCCTCACTGGGTGCCCCATACTTTCGGCCTTGTGCCACATCTAAGCTACACTTAGAAAATCATTTGAGGCACTTCGACATTGTGTAATGTTTAGCGAACTTGTCTCCCTTGATCAATTACGACAAAATAATGAGTTCGATCCTCACTGGGTGCCCCATACTTTCGGCCTTGTGCCACATCTAAGCTAAGCTTTAATCTCTGCGGTTAGATTGTTGTCGATCTGCTGACCATGTCTCAGGAAATTTAATTTTTATTTAATACTACTTAGTTATTGCTCACCCCTTTTTCCAATGTGACCGAGTACACTCTGTCCGTATCAGGGATTGAACTCACAATCACTATTCTACCAAAGATAGTATTTTCCACGGCGTAACGCTAATTTATTTTCAACCGACTTTATTGTTCCAATTCGATTACAATATTCAGTCATTAAAGTAACCATTAATCTCGATTCGCTTCTGGTTATTTCACTGACGTATGTCCATAAGAAAATGGCGTGCAGTTGAAGTGGGCACCAAGTCAAGCGAAAGAATTAATCCCGCAGGCAATGTTTCAAGTCCAAGAAGATATTTTGGTAGTAAATTTAAATCAGACCAACTTACATGGCGATTGGATTAAGGGGAAATCAACTCAGACAATGCGCATGCGCCTTGGTAGCGACTAACAACTGGAAACCAATGAGAATGCAGTTAAGTATTTCGCATGCGCAGTTCTTGCCAGCTCGTCTCGTATGTCCTCTCTTGGTAAGAAAAACAACATAAATATTTGTACATTTAAGAAAAACAGAAGTATTTATATATTTAAGAAAACATAATTATTTATATATATAAGAAAAACAGAAATATCTGTACATTTAAGGAAAAAAAAAGAAATATTCTTAAATATTTGTATATTTAAGAAAACATAATTTTTGTATATTTAAGAAAAACAGAAATATTTGTATAAAGAAAAATCTGAAATATTTGTATATTTAAGAAAATATGATTATTTATATATTTAAGAAAAACAGAAATATTGGTATATTTAGGAAAACATAACTTTGTATATTTAAGAAAAACAGAAGTATTTATATATTTAAGAAAAACAGAAATATTTGTATAAAGAAAAATCTTAATTATTTGTATATTTAAGAAAATATACTTATTTGTATATCTAAGAAAAACAAATAATTGTATATTTAGGAAAAAACGACAATATTTGTATATTTTTAGAAGAAAACAGGTATTTGTATTATTAAGAAAAAAAACAGAAATATTTGTATATTTAAAAAAAAGCTGAAATTAACATAGGTTGACATACATAATGAACATGCTTAGATAGATAGATAGATAGATAGATAGATAGATAGATAGATAGATAGATAGATAGATAGATAGATAGATAGATAGATAATGAACAGACTGAGATAGATAGATAGATAGATAGATAGATAGATAGATAGATAGATAGATAATTGGTAGATAGATAGATAGATAATGAACAGACTGAGATAGATAGATAGATAGATAGATAGATAGATAGATAGATAATGAACAGACTGAGATAGATAGATAGATAGATAGATAGATAGATAGATAGATAGATAGATAATGAACAGACTGAGACAGATAGATAGATAGATAGATAGATAGATAGATAGATAGATAGATAGATAGATAGATAGATAATGAACAGACTGAGATAGATAGATAGATAGATAGATAATGAACAGACTGAGACAGATAGATAGATCGATAAATAGATAGATAGATAGATAGATAGATAGATAGATAGATAATGAACAGACTGAGACAGATAGATATATAGATAGATAGATAATGAACAGACTGAGACAGATAGATAGATAGATAGATAGATAGATAGATAGATAGATAGATAGATAGATAGATAGATATGAAACAATTGAGATAGATAGATAGATAGATAGATAGATAGATAGATAGATAGATAGATAGATATCCACAAAATCTTAATATAGTCTTAAATAACGTTGGACTAAAAAGTAAGTCCATTTATTCGTTAGAAATGAGCTTGCTCATGTTTCAGATACGCCAACAACGTCAGCCAATAAAGGCGCAGCAAAGGCCCCAAAAGGGGGGGGGATGAACCTTTCTTCAAAATGGCTACATAAGCTGTAAGAATAGGCACTGAGTGGCGACAGTCTGCTTCATCTTCAGTCCCTTGAATACGCAGGCCGGTAGAAGTAAGTTACACTGTTTTTTTAATAAATAAATTAATAAAGATTAACAATAAATTCATAAAAATATAAAAAATATATAAAAAATAAAAATAATTAAATAAAATAAAAAAAATAATAATAATAATAAACAGGGTGACTACTCAAATGTGGGTATTCAAAAAATAACATTTCCAGCAGTGAGCAAAAATATCAGATGAAAAATGCGAGTGGCGACAGTCTGTTTTAGCATGAAAGAGACGATCACCATTCAGTGTTGACCTCAGTGTCTCTTCTTATAGTTACTCACACTTTACACCTGATGCTGAATACTTTTTACCTACAAGTACAGCATACAGTTAGAATAATACAATAGAGATACCCATAATGCCCCACTGAGCAGCATGTATAAATAGTCGAACCAAAAATACAACAAACATGGCCTGAAGATTGCGTTTGAACCGCAAACGGACTGTCGCCGCTAGATGTGGACTTCGAGGTCTACTTTTATATTTATTTACGCTATATCCCAACAGTGATCACTTTAATCCATAAATATAGCATACACTAAACTTATATTATTATCATATATATATATATTTATATATATATATATATAATAAAAATGGCACAAAATGATTTTAACCAGTTCTCTTTCTAGCTGAATAACTCAAAGGGATTTTCAGTGATTCTTACGACAAATGGTGTCAAGATGGCTAAACGTCGTATCTGAAAATGTGGAAAAAAAGGAACTCAATTAGTTTAGTGATTTTTTTTTCTTAGACATTAAACATTTTGTAGGATGGACAATTATTCCATGCTGTTACACGAATTGGACAATTTTGCTGTTACACGAATTGGACAATTTTGCTGTTACACGAATTGGACAATTTTGCTGTTACACGAATTGGACAATTTTGCTGTTACACGAATTGGACAATTTTGCTGTTACACGAATTGGACAATTTTGCTGTTACACGAATTGGACAATTTTGCTGTTACACGAATTGGACAATTTTGCTGTTACACTCGGTATATATATATATATATATATATATATATATATATATATATATATATATATATATATATATATATATATATTTGTGTATTTAGGCCGCAATCCTTCTTTCAAAAATTTTAAACAGGATGAATGCAGAATTAAGAACATTATAAAAACATGCATAACACCAGTTGACAATAGCAAAAAAATTAGATTAATTATTTATTAAAAAAAAACTTAAAACCTCTAACCTTATAGCTATAAATAATAATTCACCTCCTAGAACAAAGTTAAATAGGGCAAATATTAATTACGAATTCAAATGCTCATTAAGGAATTGTATTCCTCAACAATCAACTTTCGTAAATAATTATATAGGCCACACTACATGTTTAACACGCAGACTAACTCTACACCTTTCTGACAATAGCTCAATTAGATCTCATTTAAATATTCATGGAGACCTACCGGACACTATTTGGAACATACTTGTTGACAACACTAATATAATAGCATCATCCACATGAGAAAAAAGGCTAAAAATAATGGAAGCCTTATTAATAAAAACAAACAAACCAACACTTAATAATATTAACTTTGAACGTGGACATAATATCTTGACCGTGTTTTAAAACAAAAAAGATGAAACATTTTATAAAACATACATATAACAAACTATTTCTAATTCTAACAGTTGAAATATAATCCTTGAACGTGGCTAAATGTATATCCGAAAACGCTCGGATAAAAAGAACATTCGGACAGTTTTTATATAATTTATCATCCGAAAAGAAAAACATTATTAGATCTTATGAGAAATTGTATAAAAAAATTAAATAAAAGCACCTTGACAGTCGTGTTTAATGAAATGTGCATATATATATATATATATATATATATATATATATATATATATATATATATATATATATATATATATATATATATATATATACCCCCAGAATTAGCATGGGATTAACTTGACAGGAGAGTGAAAAACGAATGAAAAAGACCTCTGAAAGTCACGGACAAAAGAATGGAATCAATTAACAATCTTTTACTTTGAGAGACTTTTGTAACAGCAAAATTGTCCAATTGTTAGATTAAGATTTGAACCGTTGTATCTTAGAAATGATTAAAGATATCTTACTGGAATTTTCCGAGTTTTTTATAACACTATTGGCCTCTACTTTGAACACTAAGAATATATTTAGCTCTAAGTTGGAATGATGATCCCTCTTCCTGTCGTGACCACCTGATCCAGTTTTCCTCTCTATTTTTCCCTCTTTTTAAAACTTATTTTATTTTATTTATTTATTTATTTATTTATTTAGATGGCTAAACGTCTTATCTGTAAACCCGAAAAAAAAAAGAAACTCACTTAGTTTAGGGGTTTGTTTTTTTTTTTTTTTAGATATTAAACATTAATTTAGTTTAGTGTTTACTTTAGATATTAAATATTAATATTAAACACTCTTTTTTAGATATTAAACATTTTGTGTGATGGACAATTATCACATACTGTTACACGAATTGGACAATTTTGCTGTTACACCTTGTATATATATATATATATATATATATATATATATATATATATATATATATATATATATACATACTAAACTTCAAAAGTTTCAAGAATCCCACAGAATTAGCATAGAATAAACCTGACAGGAGAGTGGAAAAATAAATGAAAAAGACATCGTAAAGTCCCGGACAAAAGAATGGAATTAATTATCAAACTTTTACTTTTGAGAAACTTTTGTAATGAATGTCAAAAGTTTGAACTGCAATAATCAAAGCGAAAGGAGGATATTTTGACGAGAGCAAAATTTAATCGTGAAATCCTTCTTTTTTTTATATAATAAAATTTCTAATAAAACTCACTTTCACCTTTTTTAATCATGTTTAGTAATTTTCTCTCATTTAAAGTACAAAGCAACTACTTTTTGGGCCAATTTAAAAAATTACCAGTGTGTCCTCAAACTTTTGAACTGTTATATATATATATATATATATATATATATATATATATATATATATATATATATATATAAAAGTGAACATTGAAGTCAGCACTTAGAGGCGACAGGCTGTTTCATGCTGTCGCCTATCTCTGGTATTGAGCACTTTATCCCATAAATATAGCACACCTTAGGACTATATTTCTTCATATATATATATATATATATATATATATATATATATATATATATATATATATATATATATATATATATATGTATATATATATATATAGATAGATAGATAGATAGATAGATATTTCGACCCACCTTCTTCAGCCGAGAAAGAAAATGACATTGCTATATTTTTTATGTGTATGTGTGTGCTTTTTGTGTGTTTTTTTTCTTTTTTAATTACTGCTGTTACTGTCAGTGAGTGCAAAAGTATGCGTGTAACTTTAACCATGTCTCTGTCATATTCGTGCGTGTGTTTATATTTGTCTGCGCATGCTCTTGCACGCATATAACAGCGCATGCGCGTGCGTATGATTGCGAGTACATTAAACTGGGTATTGCCATCTTACGCCATTTTCATTTTCGCCGGATTACTTTCACATTTCTCGCGTTTATTATTAATGAACAATTACAAATCATTAATTAAAACCGTTCATCTCTCAAATTTTGCTTACGAATGTCAGCCAAGTCATCATTAACTTTTGCCGCCGGCTGAAAGCGGCTACTTCTGTTACAGCCTGGAAGCGACGTCAAACATCTCACAGAAGTAATTAGCTTGACATCCCACTGTTGATAGAATCTCCGTAAACAGATGTTGTAGCTATATTATACTTCGGCAACTGTCGCCTCCCTGGCGGCAGGATGATCAAATTTCAAATCTAAATTGACCGTTTAAAACTACCACATTTATTAAAAACATATCCAGGTTAAATTGTCTGAGAGAACTTTTTCACAATCCATCGACATGGCTGAAGATAGCCTCTAGGAATGTCACTCAGTGCGCCTTGTCAACCTTTCCACCGAAGTGAAAAGAGTATATTTAATCAAGTCTGCAACTAAGAAAATTGATTCACTGAGTCGTGCAAGACAATTTTTTGACAGAATCTATTTTACATATTTACAAGCCTACCATTCGTTCTTGATTTGACTATTGCTGCTACATCTAGTCTAGTGCTCCTGTCATATATTTAGAGCTTCTTGATTAGATCCCAATAAGAATTTGCAATTTTATTGGTCCTAACCTGGCATTTGGGCTTCAGTCACTTCCCCAACGCCATAATGTAGCTTCCCTGTGACTTTTCTATAAATATTTTCATGGTTAACCCACCACGGAGAACCCTCTTATAAGAATGCCTGATGCGCAACTCTGCTTGGTCTCACACTGTCCGCTGACCTGAGATGGAACAATTACATTGAATCAATAGCTTCATCTACCGCAAGGAAAGTTGGTTCTCTATGTCGTGCCAGAAAGTTTTTCTCGACCGAGTCCATCCTTCAAATCTATAAATCAACCATTCGCCCTTGCATGGAATACTGCTGCCATATATGTTCTGGAGCCCCCGCTGTTCGTCTTAACGTCCTCGACAAAATCCAGAGACGGATATGCAATATTGTTGGCCCTGATCTGGCATCTCGTTTACAGTCACTCTCTCACAGACGCGCCGTCGCCACCCTCTGTCTTTTCTGCAAATACTTTCACGGTAACTTCACCGACGAGCTATTTTCACTAGTTCCCAAACTGCATGAATTTAAACGTGCCACTAGGTCGGCATCTCAGTCCCACCCTTTCACTGTCGAAACGGTTAAATGTAGCCGTCTCTTCTACTCCAATAGCTTCGTGTCTCGCACTTCTTGTTTGTGGAACTCCCTTCTTCTTACTGGCTTTCCTGATAGCTATAATCTCCAACTATTCAAATGCAATGTCAATCGACATCTCGAGATGCCTTGATTTATTCCCCGCCCTTCTCTTCACCCTTCCCACTTTCACGCCTCTTTACTCTTGCTCTAACTCTCTGTAACCTCTGTGGTACTCTTGCTTGGGGTGAAAAGTTTCAAAAAGATGGATTTTCTGAGAATTTCTTCTTTTAAGAATGTTCCCAAATACTTGGATAAGACTCCCAAGTCGACTTGGCTGCTACATCCTTCAAATTTCTATTATTATTGTTACTGTTTTCTGGGCTCATAATATTTGTTGTTCATGATGACGGTAGTCTTTGAGTATCGAATCCAGAGGTTGGCAGTGAACATTTCGAAGACAGTAGGGAAGCGTAGTTCAGGTTAGCAGTGGATATCCTGATAAAGTAGCAGAGCGTAGTTCTTCCTTCTTTGCTTTCGCCTGACAGGTTGGCACTGGATATTCCAGAGAGAGTAAAAAAATGGCCGCCTTTATACACGACGGATTGAATATTTCACGTGTCCTGATTGGTTAACCTTCTTTTGGGGAACTATAAAGTGAGTCAAGTCATTTGGGTTTGCTCACTAGTATATAAGTACACAAAATAATCTAACAGTTACTGATATTGAAATTCTCTCTGACTCTTAGATGTTTCGACGTGTTTCGGATGCAAACTACTCAAGCACAAGTCTTGATGGAACACGGCAAGAAGAAGAAGAAGAAGAAGAAGAAGAAGAAGAAGAAGAAGAAGAAGAAGAAATGATAAAATATATTAAGAGCTACAAAGGACAGGAAATTGTGGAGAGCCATGATCGCCCGCATTCTGAATCGACACAGCATATGGAAAAAGAAAAGCGAGCTTGAGTAAATGGATGGTGCAGCAAGGTTTAGGAGCGATAACAAAAAGACAAAATTTATTAAGAGCTACAAAAGAGAGAAAATGTGGAGAGCCATGATCCCCCACGTCCTGAAGGGACGCTACATATAGAAGAAGAAGAAAAGCGAGCTTGAGAAATGAATGGCGGAACAAGATTTAGGAGAGATAACCAAAAGACAAAATGTATTAAGAGTTACAAAGGACAGGAAATTGTGGAGAGCCATGATCTCCCACATTCTGAATGGACACGGCAGAAGAAGAAAAGAGTAAATGGATGGCGGGGCAAGGATTAGTCGAGATCACTAAAATATAAAATATATTGAGCTAGAAAAGTGAGGAAATGTGGAGAGCCATGATCGCTCACGTCCTGAAGGGACGCTGCATATTAATATTATTATTATTATTATTATTATTACTACTATTATTAGCCCTACCTTCTTGAACAATTCTAACATTCCTGCTTGAGCTCCTGAGTCAAAATTCGCAAATAATTGGTGTGTAATGTTTCACGGTAGATATAAAAATAGTTACAAAAAATATAACTTCCTGATTGCTTCCCTGACGGTCCAGGTTGAGACTCTGCACACTTCATTCTAAAAACGATCTTTTTTTTTATCCAAAACAAATGCATAAAACACAATGGAAAGGCGCGGACATGTTGGTATAACGTTCGATGACATCAGCATATTAGGGCTTTTCTGATTGGCTCTTCAAAATAAGGCAACCAATAGCAAAACACGACGTAAGTGTTTACCTAGGTGGCTGGGCATTACGTCATTTTTCCCTACCACGGGTAAAGCGGTGGTCAGGGCTCAAAGGGTTTATTCATTAACATATTCCATAAGAGATTTTGGTGGTCATCCCTGGGGAAATCTCAAATTTCTAGCACCATCCTCAGTATCCTCAAAGTTTTTAACAGTGCTGAGGTTGGAAGATTCTCTATTCGTCCACGAATTTGAAGTCATCTAAATTGATTCGACTGTTAAGGGCCCGGTTCTGAGATTAGCAATTATTATGTACTCTAAATCACGTGCTTCGCAGTTGTTTTTTTTTAGTTAGAGGGTGATGTCTTAGTACGCTGTGTGTGTGTGTGTGTGTGTGTGTGTGTGTGTGTGTGTGTGTGTGTGTGTGTGTGTGCATGTAATATTTTGCATAGGGGTCATACGCACTTCCCTGATCCTGAGAGGGCACAGATACTTGACTCTGATCCTCACCGTGTGTCCACGAAGCAACACTTTCATACGCGTCCGAACGTACAGTTACTTCATTAATCATATAAAAAGCTGAACAATACTTTGATCCTAGAAAGAGCGTGCAGACACGCCACGGATTTAGGTAAGAGCTAGGTTGACAGGTTGATCCTAGATAGAGGTACAAACATAGCACTGATCCTAAAAAAGGGCCAGGTTGACACTTTGATCTTGAGAGAGCATACAGTCTCTACATTATTAACAGGCAAGTGCAGTATTGGCACGCTGATACTCGTCAGACAGTACACATAGTACACTGATCCTAGTGCTATGTTGACACTTTGATCCTAGACAGAGTGTACAGACGTTAATCTATACACAAGCAAAGGCAGTAGCGACAATTTGATCCTAGAGAGAACGTACAGTTATGCCACTGATCGTAGCTAAAGGATCAATAGGTTGATCCTACAAAGACGTACAGATCTTGCACTGAACCAAGACAAAGTCGAAGCGACACTTTGATCCTAAACAGAACGCACAATTACGCCACTGATCACAGCAAAAAGAATCAACATGTTGATCCTACCCAAACGTACAGATGTTACAATGAACATAGACAAAGTCGAAGTGATATTTTCATCCTCAACAGAACGTACAGTAACGTCACTGATCATAGCTAAAGGATCAACATATTGATCCTACACAAATTTACACATGTTACACTGAACCTAAGCAAAGTGGAAGTGACACTTTCATCCTAAAGAGAACGTAGAGTTACGGCATTGATCATAGCTAAAGGATCAATATGTTGATACTACACAAACATACAGATGTTACACTGAACCTAGGCGGCACTTTGATCCTAAACAGAACGTACAGTTACGCCACTGATCATAGCTGAATGATCAGCATGATGATCTTACACAAACGTACAGATGTTACATTGAACTTAGGCAAAGTCGATGGGACACTTTAATCCTAAACAGAACCCGCAGTTACGCCACTGATCATAGCTAAAGGATCAACATGTTGATCGTACACAAATGTACAGATGTTACACCGAACCTAGGCAAAGTCGAAGTAGCACTTTGATCCCTAACAGAACCCGCAGTTACGCCACTGATCACAGCTAAATGATCAACATGTTGATCCTACACAAACGTACAGATGTTACCCTGAACCTTGGCGACACTTTGATCCTAAACAGAACGCACAGTTACGCCACTAATCATAGCTGAATGATCAGCATGTTGATCGTACACAAACGTACTGATGTTAAACTGAACCTAGGCTAAGTCGAAGCGACACTCAGATCCTCGGCCAAGCGTACAGACACTGCACAGATTCTAGGCAAGGTTTATGGTAACACTGTGATCCTGGCAAGAGTGCACAGATACTACAGGGTAACGATCATTTGTTTTTCTCCGGCTTTTGAATCAGCAATGTTGTTTTTGAAATTTAAGGCAGTCCGTCTGAGGTATCGTGGAGAGAAACGGAAATAGACAAAAATGTAGAGTGAATAAAAAAAAAATAGTCAAAAATTTTGTCAGAAAAATTTTCCTCCCCCTCAGTTATCGGTTTCAGCTGGGAAATTTTATGGGATTCTGGTTTGCAGCTGGTGTAAAGACTGCAAAAATTATTAATTGCTTCCTTACAAAACAAGAATATCTTACATGAACAAATACATGGATTATACGACAGAAAAGATAGATATAGATAGATAGAGAGATAGATAGATAATGGACAAAACTAAGAAAGAAAGAAAGAAAAAAAGAAAAAAGAAACAAATCTCTTGAACATAAGATTAAAATTAACACCACCTTACATCTGTCGGTGGTGTGGGTATGAATGGTTAATTTCCGTTTCAGCCTCTCTATCTTGGGTGTTTGCTTCCCGACATCCAAATATTAAAGTTTCTAGTTCAGTGTGCGCATGCGTACTGATGTGCTTGTGCCTTCTTTTACTCTTCTCTTCATTGATTTCAATTCGAACAGAAATCTTACGGCAGCCCGGCCATAATTTCTCATTAAAAAAAATGATGCCTTAATTAAAGCAACTCTTAAATGGAAATAAATTTTAATAATATTGGAAAAATTTGTTTGTTCACGAAAGTCATGGATGTTGCTGAATGTTGTTTTTGTTAAAAATCGCTTACATGATTGGAAATTAGCCTACTTCAAATTCTGTAAGTATTTCAGATTAGTATTTAGTATGGCACATGGGCACGAATTAGAGTGATATTAGAATGATCCAAAAACATCACTGGCGGCAAATGGTTGCATAAGAATAGAAAATGAAATCAGTAAGTAAACAAAAATAGAAAGGGAGAAAACACCTGCTTATCTTACACGATAAGCAGGTGTCTTCTCCCCGGACTTCAGTTATGTGTGATACACGCTTAGGCGATCATGTATCTTTCGATAAATGACTGACGAGGTAGATATTTTTTCCTGCAGTAGGTTGCCATTTTTTTCTGCGGTTGACCAGTTGCCATCCAAGGCTATAGAACCCGGTTTGTCCTGCTATTTGCCCATAGTTGGGGGGGGGGAGAGTTGAAGAGGATTCATACCTTTTCTACGGGTATTAGCACGTAAGTGAATGTAATGGATTCGGCTGGAATTCGAACTCGGCTCTCCGCTTACTTTCTTTATTTCATTCTTTTTTTTATTCTTTGTCCTTTCATTATTTTCATTTCTTTCTTTCTTTTTTATTTTCCTTTTCTCCTTCTTGATTTCTTTCTTCCTTTTTTGTGTCTTTTATTCATTTTTCTTTTCCTTCCTTCCTTCCTTCCATCCTTCTTCAGTCAGTTATGCGCCATGCATGATACACGCTTAGGCGATCATGTATCTTTCGATATATGACTGACGAAGTAGATATTTTTTCCTGCAGTAGATTGGCATTTCTTTCTGCGGTAGACCAGTTGCCATCCAATGGTACAGAACTCGGTCTGTCCTGTTATTTACCCATAGCTGAATGAAGAAGAAGAGGATTCATATCTTTGCCAAGGGTATTAGCACGTAAGTGAATGTAATGGATTCGAGTGGAATTCGAACTCGGCTCTCCGATTCCTCAATCCATGCCTCCTCCCCGGACTTACAGAACCCAAACAGTGAAGCGATTCTCAGAGAATTAGAATTTATACCAGGATTCATTATTGCCGGACACAGTCTTAACAACATTAGACACGCGGATGACACAGTGTTGGTAGCAGACGCAGAAAGGAAAATCAAAGAACTTCTACAGAAGATAGTGAAGGAAAGCGAGAAGAAAGGATTAAAACTCAATTTCAAGAAGAGAGAAAGCCTGGTTGTTAGCAAAAGGGGCAGACCAAAATGAAAATTACAAATCGGAGATAACAAAATCAAACAAGTACAACAATTTAAATATCTGGGCAGAGAGAATGAAAAATACAACAGTGAAATCTGAAGACATCATGGGATACCAAATTGCAAATTGGAGATACCAAAATTAAACAAGTATAACAATTTAAATATCTGGGCAGAGAGAATGAAAAATACAACAGTGAAATCTGAAGACATCATGGGATACCAAATTGCAAATTGGAGATAACAAAATCAAACAAGTACAACAATTTAAATATCTGGGCAGAGAGAATGAAAAATACAACAGTGAAATCTGAAGACATCATGGGATACCAAATTGCAAATCGGAGATACCAAAATCAAACAAGTATAACAATTTAAATATCTGGGCAGAGAGAATGAAAAATACAACAGTGAAATCTGAAGACATCATGGGATACCAAATTGCAAATTGGAGATACCAAAATTAAACAAGTATAACAATTTAAATATCTGGGCAGAGAGAATGAAAAATACAACAGTGAAATCTGAAGACATCATGGGATACCAAATTGCAAATTGGTGATACCAAAATTAAACAAGTATAACAATTTAAATATCTGGGCAGAGAGAATGAAAAATACACCAGTGAAATCTGAAGACATCATGGGATACCAAATTGCAAATCGGAGATACCAAAATCAAATAAGTACAACAATTTAAATATCTGGGCAGAGAGAATGAAAAATACACCAGTGAAATCTGAAGACATCATGGGATACCAAATTGCAAATCAGAGATAACAAAATCAAACAAGTACAACAATTTAACTAAATAAAAGAAATTATTGGGATCATCACAACATGGGTTTCCAGGGGTGGTTTTCTAGTTTTATTTTCTTACATTAAGTAAAGCTTATAAGAGAACAATATTATTTTGCTTCTATAATTAAAATTTAAATATCTGAATGCAGAAAGGATTAAACCTCAATTGCAAGAGGACAGAATGTATGGTTGTTAGCAAAAGGGACAGCCCAACATGCAAATTACAAATTGGGGATACCAAAATTAAACATGTACAACAATTTAAATATCTGGGAAGTGTTTTAATAAGGGACGGATAGTGCGACACTGAAATTCGAAGGTGTATTGAGATGGTAAAAGGTGCCTTTCAAAAGCTAAGCAAAGTATTAAGAAACAGAAAAATATCGTTAGAAACAAAGAAAAGAGTACTGAACTGTTGTGAAATTTCAGTTCTCCTGTATGGCAGATTTTTAAAAAGTTTTAAGTTCACTTTGGCTATAATCCATCAAATTAGCTAATCTAACTTGACGGAAATAAGTTTGTTTTTTTTACTTTTCTGTTTTAAAAATGAATAAAATCTGTATTTAAAGAGGTAAAAGTATTTTTTACGCTTTAAATTTTTACTGTCATGTTTCGGATAAAATCAAGACTTAACTTCATAGAAGATATTTAAATTATTTTAAATGAACTTTTATCATCTTTTAATAAAACCGTGGAGTATAAAACCAAAAGAAATAAGATGAAAGAAATGCTAGTCAAAAATGAATAATAATTGCCAAGGCTTCATCTAAGAAATTCAGACAACTTAAGACTATTACTACTTGGTGGGAAAGCAAGAGAAATAAGATGAAAGAAATACTAGTCAAAAATGAATAATAATTGACATGGCTTTATCTAAGAAATTCAGACAACTTAAGACTATTACTACTGGGTGGAAAAGCAAGAGAAATAAGATGAAAGAAATACTAGTCAAAAATGAATAATAATTGGCAAGGCTTCATCTAAGAAATTCAGACAACTTAAGACTATTACTACTTGGTGGGAAAGCAAGAGAAATAAGATGAAAGAAATACTAGTCAAAAATGAATAATAATTGACATGGCTTCATCTAAGAAATTCAGACAACTTAAGACTATTACTACTGGGTGGAAAAGCAAGAGAAATAAGATGAAAGAAATATTAGTCAAAAATGAATAATAATTGGCAAGGCTTCATCTAACAAATTCAGACAACTTAAGACTATTACTACTTGGTGGAAAAGCAAGAGAAATAAGATGAAAGAAATATTAGTCAAAAATGAATAATAATTGACATGGCTTCATCTAAGAAATTCAGACAACTTAAGACTATTACTACTTGGTGGAAATGCAGACAAAAACATGAAAACGATGAATGATAATTTGCCAACTTACTTTTTCTTTTTTAGGGTACAGCAAGTGAATCCACATTCCTTGCGCTTTTGGCTGCACGCACGGAAGCTCTGAAGCGCTATAAAAGCCTGCATGGATCAGTGGAAGACGCTGAAATAAACGCCAGATTGGTTGCCTATTGTTCCGACCAGGTAAGTGTATTTGTTTTTGGGAGAAGGGGCTGAGACTAACCCCCTAATTCTTGGCTCCCTTTGTCACTTTTTTTTTATTATTTTAAATCGTAGATCATTTGAACATAAATTTGATACGATTTTATGGTGATGAACTGTGTCAATATTGACAATAGATATATACATAATGTCCATAGGGTCCGTGCTCAGTTCTTTGTGTATAATGGATACTTTAACAGATAAAGTTGTTAAGTGCCGTATTTGAAGTCATATAAGACGCACGGGTGTATAAGACGCGCCCCAATTTCAGCAGGGCAAATCAATAAAAAATAGTAATTAGCAAAATTAGTAAAAAGTATTAGTAAATGACACAGCCTAGGCTATATTTATGAGGTATTATTTTTGGTTAAACAAGCCTTGATTACAATTAAACAAAAAACAATAGGAAAAAAAGGTCACGAGCCTACAAAAACTTTATTATATCCAAAGGTAAGAAAACAAAGTAAAAATCAAGCAATTATTACAATTGAGCAAAATTGTAAAGTTACCATTAAAATTCTATTCATCTTTAAAACAATTAAATTCGTCGACATCGTTATCAAAACTCTGAGACTCCTTTTCAATAATACTATCATCGTCGTTAAATAATGCGTCATCTTCCGTTCCATTGAGAGCATTGCTAATGCCACACCTTTTAAAAGATTTCACAACAATTTCTGGTCTAATATTACCCCAAGCTTGCATCACCTATTTGCAGACTCGTGCAATGCTGGGTCTCTTTATTCTCCCTGTAAGTGTAAGGGCGTGATCAGGCATTGCCATCCACGAGTTCCATTGCCCCTTCATGTTTAAGTCTAAGCTAATAGGAGTTGCCAGGTAGCTAATTTCGGCCGACTATCGCGAATTATAAACCTATATATGGCTCATATGACGCAGGGGAATTTTAAATGGTATTTTTAGTAAAATAAGTGCGCCTTATATGCCGTCAAATACGGTAATAACAAAACGAAAAAGTTAAAACTTTTGAGATGAAGAATTATTATAACTGATATCCATTAAAACATGGCACGTGGAACTAGAACAGTCTACCCCAGTGAGCGAAATAAAGGGTTCAGTTCGACATTCCAAACACATGAAAAAATATACAGAGAACAGCAAATTGCCAAGTGCTTTAAGTCCTTAGTCCAAAGAAAAAAAAAACAAACGAGTAGAAAGACTAAAACGTAGAGTGATCAATACGCTAAGTAGAGTGATAAACTAGAATAAATCCTAAGGAGTCAGGCAAAGCTACCTAGGTTTCACCTAATCGGATCTTCAGAGTAAACTGGCTAAAAAAGGAAATGACAAAACAGTATTTATTGATAAAACCATTTTAAACATTAAAAACTAATAAACATTAAAACCACGTTTTTTTCATTCTTCTCTCACGTGGTAGGTTTTCCTGGCTCCTTAACATTTATTCTAGTATATATATATATATATATATATATATATATACATATATATATATACACACACACACACAAACATACATATATATATATATATATATATATATATATATATATACTTTTGAATTGGGCAGAGTCCGACAATTTATTTAAAGACATTTTTGATATGTTTAACGTTCTTTTTATAGATACAAGTATTTTAAGTAAATGCTCTGTAAATGTTATTTAATACTGTTTATTATAAACAGAGCATTTACTTAAAATACTTGTATCTATAAAAAGAACGTTAAACATATCAAAAATGTCTTTAAATATATATATATATATATATATATATATATATATATATATATATATATGTATATATATAGTGTTTGTGTATAACCATAAAGTCCGTGCAACGTAAAATATGTGTAGCTTTGTAACTCTACATGATATAAACAATGTGTAAAAAAGAGAAAAAAGAAGTATTTAAATTTATTATTGGGATTGTTCATTTTCAACATGTCCGCCATCATTATGCATACAAAGTGTAATACGATTCTGTAGTTCTCGGGTGACATTTTGCAGCTGATTTTCAGTAATACCTTCGATCTCCTGAATTATCCTAGCTTGTAATTCTTCTAAAGATCAAGGTTTAATTGAATAAACTTTACTTTTCACATGTCCCCCTTAAAAAGAAATCCATTGGAATCAAACAGAAATTCTGCGAAAGAAAGCCATTTTGAAGTTTCCAAAGAAAGTAAATATTGCAAAGACAAGACGAAATCTAAACATATCAATCGGTACCTCCACTCATTCGATAAAAAAATGAACATACATGATGAAAAAATGTCTCAAACGTAATAAAAACAATGTTTTATTGTCAAATTTATCATCTTTTGGGATTTAGGGATTATTAAATTATATTTTTTCATCCTTTTTAAAACCTTTCAAATATTGATTAAAAGTTTTGTTTTTTGTTTGTTTTTTGCGTCAGCCCTGTGGCCAATGATTAGTATAGCAAATTTGAGCGTTTTAATGCGATGAAAAACACATTGATTTGGAAATTTAGACACATCAATCTGTACCTCCACACATTCGATAAAAAATATACATAGAAGGTGAAAAAATGTTAATGTCTGTCTGTCAACATCTCTCTCTCTCTATATATATATATATATATATATATATATTAAGGCATTTTAGTTTATACATTCTTTTTATACATACAAATATTTAAAATTTATTAGAAAATATTCATCCTCTGACAGGAATCGAACCTGTATCCTATACGGGAACGTCTTCAAGCCTGACGTGCCTTAACCGAATGGGCCACAGAGGATCGTTCGGTTAGCAAGGTCGATTTTACTGCTTTTAAACTGCAATCTTCCATGAATCTCTCACGTACATTCATATCTGCTCAATGCGTATCCAAATGTAAACAAATGATGTCACACATTACGAAATGGACAAAGTCCATCAATTATTTTAAGACATTTTTATGTTTATACATTCTTTTTATCGATAAAACATTTAAGTAAATGTTCTGTTTATAATAAATAGTATTAATAAAATTTACCGACCTGATTTGCTAACCGAACGGTCCTCTGTAGGCCAATCGGTTAAGGCATGTCAGGCTATATGACGGTTCAGTATAGGATACAGGTTCGATTCCTGTCGGAAGACGAATATTTTCTATGATAATTTCTCTGACTTTCAGGCCGGTAAATGTTATTAATACTGTTTATTATAAACAGAGCATTTACTTAAAAATTTGTAACTATAAAAAGAATGTATAAACATAATAATGTCTTAAAATAATTTTTGGTCCATTTCATTCACACACATATATATATATATATATATATATATATATATATATATATATATATATATATATATATATATATATATATATATATATATATATATATATATATATATATATATATATATATATATATATATATATATATATATATATATAGAGAGAGAGAGAGAGAGTGTGTGTGTGTGCCCATAAAGTCCGTGTGCAATGTAAAATACTTATAGCTTTGTAACTATATATGATAAAAACAATATGTAAAAAGGATGAGAAAGAAGACTTCTCTAAATTTATTATTGAGGTTGTAAATTTTAAAACATTTTCAACATGTCCGCCATCTTTATGCATACAAGGAGTAATACAATTCTGTAGTTCTCGGGTGACATTTTGCAGCTGATTTTCAGTGATACCTTTGATCTCCTGAATTATCCTAGCTTGTAATTCCTCTAAAGATTGAGGTTTAGTTGAATAAACATTACTTTTCACATGTCCTCATAAAAAGAAATCCAATGGAGTCAAAACCGGTGATCGTGGAGGCCAAGATAATTGTCCACCTCTTCCAATCCACCTGTTAAGGAATTTTCATTTAGGAACTGCCTGCAGAGCAAAGTGACAAGCTGCACCTTCTCATTGAAACACTGCATCCTTTATCAGTTCTACTTGGTCAAGCTTAGGAATAAAGTCATTTTACTGCATTTCTAAATAGTGATCAACGTTAGAAATACACCATTCAAAACTTCAGAAGAAAAAAAAGTCATTTTGAAGTTTCAAGAAATTGAATAACAAAATAATAGATAAAACACAAAGCAAACTAAACCTAACTGATGTTAGTGGGAATACGATCATGTCTTCTACCGTGTTTTTGTTTTTCCAATTAAGCTTAAAAATAATTGCTCTCATTTAGGCGTCCATATCAAATATATAAGTGGTAGACATATATTTTTGGATGCAGAATCCCCTTTATATGTGACTTAGGAGCAGTTGATATTTTTTTCGCAGGCTCACTCTTCGGTGGAAAAAGCCAGCCTCATTGGACTGGTCAAACTTCGTCTCCTGCCGACTGATGACCACCTCAGTCTTCGGGGACAAACCCTACACGACGCTGTCCAGAGGGACAAAGAGAATGGACTCATCCCTTTCTTTGTAAGTTAACCGTAACCGTAAGTTCTTTGCTAACAGTTTATTTCCACCCTCGCCTAGTTTGTGAAACTCCCTTCCGGCTCCATGCTTTACAGCCAACTTTCATCTTCAAAAATTTAAATGCAATGTCAATCGTTATCTACTGTCTTCTGGATTCCACTTCTTTTATTTTTTTACTGTCTTCTTGATTATTCTTCTATTGTTCTTGCTCACTTCTTGCTTGTGGAACACTCTTCCAACTGCATGCTTTACAGCTAACTTTCATTTTCAAAAATTTAAATGCAATGTCAATCGTTATCTACTGTCTTCTGGATTCCTCTTCTTTTATTTTTCTCGCTCCTTAATAACGTTTCTATTTGTCTTATTCTTTCACACTCTGTAACTCGTTGTGTCGTAGTGACATTATTGCCTTGCTTGGCGTGAAATGATTTACAAATATATATATATATATATATATATATATATATATATATAGTTCTTTCCGTGCGTACGTGTTTATCTGTCGCAACGTTACTATCTATGCCGTATTTATCTTTCATAGTTTTATTTTCCCATAAGGGCTATATTTTCTATCGTCTTTTCTTATTCAGCCAGTCTGTTTTCCATATCAAATTTCAATCAACAATCTCTTTCAAACAAATGATTTCCTCCTTAAAAATGTTGCTCTCACTGCGTGTAGTCCTGGGTATGACGATAAACTATGTCCGGCAGCAAAGACCCTGTTCGTGTGATTGGAGGATTTGAGGAGCATGGAACGACCTTTTGATAGCTGTTGCTTCCACGACCAGTAGCACCAGTTAGTGTCCCAACTATGGCCAAAGAGTGAACCATCAAAGTGATTTTTATAGCAAAAATACCAGCAGTACATGACAAGGCATTTAGAGCAAAATGCGCAGCAATACAACACTAAAAAGTATAAAAATACATAATTATAGTAAAATTACCATTTATACATTTTTAAAATGAATTGCCAGCAATACATGTTTATATCTACAAACTATATACCTAAACAAAACGTCCTGGGTATGACGATAAACTACATCCGCGTACTAGGTATGACGATAAACTACATCCACGTGCTGGGTATGACGATAAACTACATCCGCGTGCTGGGTATGACGATAAACTACATCCGCGTGCTGGGTATGACGATAAACTACATCCGCGTGCTGGGTATGACGATAAACTACAACCGACAACAAGGCCTCTGTTCGGGAGGTTTAGAGGAGCGTGGAACCACCTCTTGATTGCTGATGTTCCCAGGTCCACCCTGACCCGGGGTGGTAGCACCTGTTAGGGCCCCAGTTATGGGCAAATAGTCGATCCCCCCAAAAATGGTGTCAAAACATTATGAAAGTGTAAAAATAGGTTTTAATACCAGCAATACCTTTTTTATATAGTATTATTACGAGCAATGAATTTTTGAAGGAAAAGATTATTACCAGCAATACATTTTTGAAAAAAATTTACAAGCAATTAAAATCGTGTCTGCATTAAATAACCCATTGAAGTTGATATGCCGTAAAACAAAACAAACCAAACCATACTAACAAAAAATACGTTTACCCTGACAGTATAAAATTATGTTCAAAATTTATATAGTAGAAGCCATAAAATTTCCTAAAAAATATTAAGATTAAATAACCGACATAAGTTTATATGCCCTAAACAAAACCAATCAAGTAAAACTCAGTGAGGTTTACAATACGTCAAATCTAACCCGAAAATAAGAGAAACGAAGCCAAATCGCCAAAGGTTGTTCAATAAGAAAAGCGGAAACGACTATTTTCAATTCACAGGCTGCGATATGCATTAACATTGTCTGAAAAAGAGTGTCAGGTATTTTCATATTTTCGTTTTCCCATGGTAAATTGTTATTGGATTGGATTACGATGGGCATAATAATCTCTAGGATTAGATTACGATTAACTTAATAATATCTGGGATTGCATTACTATTGGATTAATAATCTCCGAAATTGTAGTAACAGTGATAATCTCCGGACGTGGATTACAATTAACTTAATAATTTCTGGGATTCGGTTACAATTAGCCTAATAGTCTCTGGGATTGGATTACGACTGTCTTAATAATCTCTGTGATGGTATTACGACTGACATAATAATCGTAGGCAAAGGCTTACTATTGGCTGAACAATCTGTGGGATTTGATTATTATTGTATTAATAATATCTGGGATTGGATTACGACTGCCTTAATAATCACTGAGGTTGGATTACGGTGGGCATAATAATCTTTGAGATCGGCTTACTATTGGCTTAATAACCTCTGGCATTCAATTACGATTGGTTTATAGTTGGGATTGGATGACGTTTGTCATAATCATATCCGGGATTGGATTACGATTCACGGGAATTAGATTACGGTTGGCTTAATAATCCCTGGGATTGAGTTAGGACTGGCTTAATAATTGCCGGGATTGGACTACGATGGGCATAATAATCTCTGTGATTGTATTATCATTGGCGTAGTAATCTCTGGGTGTGGTTCATGATGAGCTTAATAATCTCTGAGATTGGATTACCATTGACTTACAGATCTCTGAGATTGGATTACGTTTGGCTTAATAATGTATAGCATTGGATTACGATTGGCTTAATTATCTCTGGGACTGGGTTACGTTTGGTTTATATTCCCTGTGATTGGATTACGGTTGGCTTAATAATCTCTGGTATTGGAATACAATTAGCTTAATCATCTCTGATATTGAATTTGGTTGGGCATAACAATCTCACGGATTGGATTTCGGTTAGCTTAAGAATCTGTGATTGTATTACGATCAGCGTAATAATGTCTGGGATCAGATTACGATTAGCTTAATAATCTCTTGGATTGGATTACGATTTACTTAATAATATTTAGGATTGGATTACGATTAGCTTACAAATCTCTGATTTCGATTACGATTGGCTTAATAATATGTGGCATGGTTTACAGTTGACTTAATAACCTCTTGGATTGGATTACGATTGACTTAATAATCCCTGGGATTGACTTTCGATTGGCTGTTATATTTCCTGCATAGCCTCAAGAACTTCAGTTCTTGCCCTTTCTTATGCTAATACAATAACACACAGTAACCCTCTCTCTTAAGCCCCTCTTATGCCTTGTATCGTAAAATCTAAAGTCCTATCAAAGGTCGTATCACATTCTTGTAGGATCAACAGCCATATAGCAGAATGGGGTTTGGATTCATTAACTCAAGGCAGAGGGTTCCCTCACTCACCAAAAATGAACGGCCTCGTATCCGTGATCAAGGCGATCCTCAATATTGGGGGAGATCTCACTCTGTTTTAACCGGGAGATGGATGGTCTCCGCCAGGTCTACCGACACGAGACACGCTACGCATGAATGAATACCTCTCCACCTTTCAGTCCAGATCTGAGGAGGAAACTGCTCAGCTGCCGAGCTACGCGGCGACCCTAGGACCGGTCATGGGATTGATAATGATGGTGATGATGATTTTTCTTTTTCTTTTTTTAGGTGTGTGCCACTTTGGGAACCACGGGTGCATGCCAGTTTGATAACTTGACAGAACTTGGGAGAGTGAGTAAGTAAAAAAATGTTATCCTTTGCGCATGCGCGAGTCAAAATGTAAATGCTGATTTGATTCTAATTCTATACTAATTGAGTGAGAGAGAAGGAGGGAAGAGAGATAGTATGTGTGTGTGTGTGTGTGTGTGTGTGTGTGTGTGTGTGTGTGTGTGTGTGTGTGTGTGTGTGTGTGTCTGACTGTCTGTCTACCATTGGAACAATTACGTCTAAAGACAAAATACTCAATTGATCTTCAAAAGTTAAATAGTCAATTGATATTTAGCCATCGCCCCCCGCCCCCTGACAATGTCTCCCAATAATAAAGATGCTCCTAAAACGCATGGGACTTTGTTCAGTAGTACGGAATATAACTAAAAAGCTTTAAGCTAAAGGGCATATTCATACAAGACAATGCTTTCTCTCATATTCTGCAAAGTTGACTATTGTCCACCTAGCCAAAAATGTTTCAAGGGCACTATGTCAATAATATGGCCCCAGCCTGTCCAGATATTGATCAAATAGCAAACTTGTACTTTGTCCTTAAAAGAGATGGATATAACAATGGAAACTATATACAGAGACAATACTAGTACTAAAGAACTATTGTAAATTCTTGGAAAATATGTTTCTTTGAGCATACAGGTCACAACGAATACATTTTAAGTTAATGACTATCTTCATGAAAGACAATGTTCTCTGACATGAAATGCTCTCGGACATGCAATACTTTTGGACATGAAATTCTCTCTGACATGCAGTGCTCTTGGACATGAAATGCTGTCGGACATGCAATACTTTTGGACATGAAATGCTCTCTGACATTCAATGCTCTTGGACATGAAATGCTCTTGGAGATGAATTGCTCTTCGACATGAAATGCTTTTGGACATGCAATGTTCTCGGTCATGCAATGCTCTCTGATATGCAATGCTCTCTGACATGCAATGCTCTTGGACATGAAATGCTTTTGGACATGAAATGCTCTCTAACATGCAATGCTCTTGGACATGCAATGCTCTCGGATGAGGACAATAGTCTGGATATAAATAGTGTAAATAATGATAACTCCTCATCCCAGAAATTAATTCCCTGTAGGTTGCACAGATCGATATACACCTGAAGAAGACCGGGGTTCACAACGGCCGAAACGTGATTACAACAACAATGACGAGGACAATAGTCTGGATATAAATAGTGTGAATAATGATAACTCCTCATCCCAGAAAATAATTCCCTGTAGGTTACACAGATCGATATACACCTGAAGAAGACCAGAGGTCACAACGGCCGAAACGTAATAACAAGAAAGATGAGGTCAATAGTCTGAATATAAATAGTGTGAATAATGATAACTCCTCATCCCAGAAATTAATTCCCTGTAGGTTACACAGATCGATATACACCTGAAGAAGGCCGGAGGTCACAACGGCCGAAACGTGATAACAACAAAGATTAGGACAATAGTCTGAATATAAATCTTCTTCCTTTTCCGCGACTCCCTCTATTTTAACCACGGGTTAGACAACCAGACATTCTTCATATTGATAGAAGCTTCTTTTTTTTCTTTTCTTTTTTTTTTTTCAGCCGAAGGAGAGTCCATGTGGATGCATGTTGACGCTGCTTACGCCGGTACTGCATTCATCTGTCCCGAATATCGCAAGTTCATGGTTGGAGTTGAATATGCACATTCTTTCGCCTTCAACCCTTCCAAATGGATGATGGTGCATTTCGACTGCACAGCCATGTGGTAGGTTGTATTTTAGTCAGTTAACTAGCCGGATTTCCCGCGCCTTGCTGCGTGTCACACATTTATTTTGTAAGAAAATAATGATTGTTTTTACATAATTGTTATAATTTGTATATATATATATAGTTTACGATAAACTAGGTAATCCGTATGGGTAGACCCAAGGAGGATAAAATCCAGAGAGCTCAATGTAAATCAGAGCTAATAATTTAAATAAAAATAAAAACAGACCACTTTAAGGTTCCATGTAATAAATTATTTCGCCACAGCCCTTTTAAAGGACCGCGAATCATCTGACTTTACTTCCAAAGGTTGAAACGAAAAATGAAATTTTTGACGGGCAGTACTCAGCATATGTAAATTCACGAAGTGAGGAAGTGAGTGGGGAGAGAGACATAATTGAGTTAGATGTAAAATTTCTATTCTTTCAAATTTAATATTGTTTAAGGAAGTCAAGTCATTGACACATTAAATCGGTTAACTTAACGGAAGTTATATATTGATATGGAATATACCCCACAACACTAATAAACAAAGCTTTTGAACTTGCAAAAAAATCCCTCTGGACCAACTTAGAAATAAAAAGAAACGTAACGTCGAACCAACTCTAGCATATGTCTCAACATACAACAAAAACAATCCAGAAATATTCACAAAAATTACAAAAAATCTAGACCTACTTAGCAAGAATAATAAACTGAATAATATACTAAAAGCAACTAAAATAATTAAAAGCGAACGCCAATCTAAAAACCTAAAACCTAAATTTAACCAACACACAATACAGGGAGTCACAAAATGCAACAAAAAAGATGTGGGGTTTGTGACACCATATAGAAGGAAACTCCTACACTTTTGAAAACCACAAAACGCTATTCATAATAAACAAAAACTTAAACTTAAACTCCAAAAATGTGATTTATGTACTTAAATGCACAAAATGCAAGAAGTCATATATAGGTATCAGCCAACAACTGAACAACAGGGTCTCCCTGCACAAAAGCAACATAAAATTACCAGACTTTTTGTATCACAACACATCTTCAAATGTAACCAAGGTAAATTTAATATCATGCCAATATATCAAACAGACAATTATTCTTACCTACAAATAGAAGAAAAAAACTTCATAAACAAATTTAAACCGGAAGTAAATAGATCCTGACCCCACACGCAAAAGCAAACAACATGCACACATAGGGACCATATACAGTGATCAAGCCACTCCCATGCATGCACGCACGCTCACATGCGGGTATCTGTGGAACACGAAAAATGGATATATATATACACATATATATACGCGCATATTGACAAAAGCAGGGCACTCAAACTAACCTCACACAACTTAGGAAGTACGTGTGTATGTATGTACGTATATATGTGTGTGCGTGTGTATACTGGTTCCATGTAACTTGGGAAGTATGTGTGTGTACATATGTGTGTATGTATGTATGTGTATGTACAGATTCCTTCTGGTGGCACGGTATGTGTGTGTGTGTGTGTGTGTGTGTGTGTGTGTGTGTGTTTATGTGTGTCTGTATATGTACAAATGTGTTTACTAATTCCTCGTAGTGAGAGAGTGTATGTATTGAGGGGGGATATACACACGCATATATACACGCATGCTGACAGAAACACACGAAAATGGAAAGAGATCTAAGAGCACACAGGGGTCATTAAAACATTAAAAGATAAGATACCGACAACTAATTCATCATTTCTCAAGCCAACCTTAATTGCTTTATGACCCTTCGCGCAGAACTCTTCACTGCCATTTCACTGACATTCGGATTACTAACACAAAAATAGAGAATGTCTCATATCGAGAATATTAAACATTGAAAAACATAAAGGAAAAAAATTAATTATTTTTAATAATATGTGGAAATCTCCACCTTTTACCTGAAGACGGTCGCGAGACCAAAAACACGTGTAGCAAAATTATGGAAAATAAAGCATAATTTAAAAAAAAATCCACATCACAACCAAAAACGTTTGCGTTACCAATCTTCTTTTTAATATACACACTTTTCTCTCGTTGGAACGACTATAACCTCTTCCTTTTATATATATATATATATATATATATATATATATATATATATATATATATATATATATATATATATATTAACTGACTTAAAAATATGCTTTCATCGCTACACAGGAATTACTGTTTCAAAAACATAAATCAAAAACTTCAAATTCAATTATATTAAATTAAAAGCATTAGTTCTGCTTCAAGCGAATTTTGGAATTTAATTTAAATCAATGGAAAACCAATTTTCAGTGGGGGATTTGTGTAAAAACAGCTTCATCTGAACCTTTGATATCTATTTGATGAAATGCATGATTGAATGAATTGATGTGCAGATTTCAACATTGATATGACAGTTTAATTAACAAATATGTATTGTAAGGCACTACCCACTGATCGATGATCTCTTGTCCAACTTGACGTCCATCTTGTCACATTTTGATCTTTCCGATGTGACCTCAATCTTCTGGCTTTCTCCTTTTATATATGTTTTTAATCATTTCACCCCAAGCAAGGCAGGAGTAGCGCTAAGGCGCCGAGGATTACAGAGAGTGAAAGCGAGAGAAAAGACTGGGTATAGGGGAGAATGGAAAGGATGAAAGATGAACAGGGTTCAAGTCAAAGGAAGATGGCAGTTGACACTGCGTTTAAATTTTCGAAGATCCTAAAGATCAGGGAAGCAAATAAGAGGAAGGGAGTTCCACAGTAAGGAAGTATTAGAGTAAAAGTGGCGGTTACATTTATATTTTGGATAGATGTGACAGTTGAAGTGTCGCAACAAATAAGTATTTTAAGGCACTACCCACTGATTAATGATTTCATACTTGTTGTCCATATTAACTCATTTTGATCTTGCCGATGTGACCTCCATCTTCTGGCTTTCTCCTTCTATATTTTGGAAAAGAGTCATTCCCTTATTTAAATTTAATTTAAATAATATTTTGAAAAATTTCAGTGTTTTTTTTGTTTTGTTTTTTTATTTTTCCTCCCGAAGTCTCCCTTTAATCAAAATGAAATATACTTATCCAAAAACCCTAGGAGTCATTCCCTTATTAAAATTTAAATCAAAGGTAAAAAAATTTAGTTGAGTGGGATTGCACAAGCTTCTGGATTTGTCCTTCTATATCTTGGATAGGAATAATTCCTTTGTTCAAATTTAAATTTAATTTATATAAAAGGGAAAAGAATTCATTGGGAGGTTTGTGCCATCCGGAACCTCCCTTTGATAAAAATGAAATATTCTTATCCAAGTACCCTAGGAATCATTCCCGTGTTCAAATTTAAATTTAATTTACATCAAAGGCAACAAAGATTTCAGTGTGCCCCCCAAGAACACTTTCGAACAAAATAAAATATCATTATCCAAGTAACTAGGGTAATGTAGTTTCAGAATATATACGGTTATGGGGGGGGGGGCTATTCGATAACAAACATACAGACAGAGGCTGAAACTTTATATATATAAAACCTTTTTCATTTAGAGATTCTCAACAGAATCCAATATTATCGGTCCTGACCTGGCATCTCGGCTTCAATTACATTCCCACCGCCGCTTCCCTGTGTCTTCTCTATAAATATTTTCATGATGATTGTTCAGATGAGCTTTGCTCTTTGGTCCTTCGACGTTGGGAATTCAAGCGCCCGTCCTGGGTATGACGATAAACTACATCCGGCAGCAAAGACTCTAATCAGGAGGTTTTAAGGAGCGTGGAACCACCTCTTAATTGCTGTTGTTCCCAAGTCCAGACTGAGCCGGGGTGGTAGCACCTGTTAGGGTTCCAACTGGAGTCAAAACACTATGAAAGTATAAATATTTTATTGTAGAAATCCAGCAATACATTTTCATAGTAAAAAAAAGTTACCAGTAAATTTTTGTTAAAGAAAAAGACTATCATCAGTACATTTTTGTAAAAGAAATTACTAATGTTCCTAAGAAAATTTCGGCATTAAATACCTCATGAGGATTTGATATTCCGCAAAAAAAAAACAACATTCAAACGCAGTACTCGATTGTCAGTTAGGTCTCATAATTTTTCAGCTCAAATAGCTAGAGGAAAACGTACGTTCTATGCTAACAGTTTCGGACATCTCACTTGGAGAACTCTCTCCAGTCTTCTTGCTTTCTAGTTAATATTGACCTTTATGACGCGTGCGTATAAAACCATCGCCTCCATGTCATCACACTCTTTCTTTTTACCATACGCCTTCCCTCCATCACACTCTTTCCTTCTCATAGCAGCAGTGGACAAACACGCCTGTAACTGCAACAATCAGCAGCAGCTGGGGCGAACTGACGAAACACGACAAGAAGGTTGGAAAAAAATTGAATAGCGCCGATTGGATGACAGCAACCAATCAAAAGGCGTAATTATGGCGGCAAAAATGATTGTCCGCAAATTTAAAAAAATATAGTGAGTTGCAGAGATGGATTGAATCTGTGCAGACGACATCATGGTCTACACAAGAAAATATGGCAGAACGAGAAATCCGAAATATGGTGTATCACGGCCATAAAGTTGAAGCATAGCATAAAACCCCCTCAGTCAGTCCCAAAAAAAACAAGCACCACGGCTGGAAATATCTTTTTAAAAAAATTTCTGATACAAAAGTTAATAATGTTTCTTTCAAATTACATTGTGCATACTTAAAATTTTCTAATTTTCCTAAGATAACTTTTGAAAAAAATATAATTGAATTTTACAAGATTTTTAAACGGAAAATTTGACTTTCGTTTATAAAACTATCAATAATGGATGACATGGTTGATTTTGCGTCAATTTGTTTAGCTAAAATTTCGGACATGCTAGAAAGGATTAAAAAATTTAAAAAATACTCAAAAAATACTTTGGTCTTTCCTCTTAATAATGACATAAACATTTAGACAATACAACATTTTTTAATCAATTTTGTGGCTTTTTTCATCAGTATATGCTTTCTTTTAGCAAAATTTTGGACATATCCTCCGCCCATAACAATTGAAAAAAAAAAAGGCTAATTTAGATTCTGTTCACCGCATGCAGCTCCAGAATCGATGAATTGAAGAAGAGAAAATCTTGCATACAAAAATCACAGATGGATTCCTGACTAGAATCAAGTGGAACGGAATGGGAGCTCCCGGGCCAGATCATAAGAGATATATCGGAAGAAAAGAGAGGGAAGGAAAATATGGTTCTGAAAGAACTAAAAAAAAAAAAAGGAAAATGGATTCATGAAGATATTAAGGTTCCCCACACTGATCCACCATATTTAATCAGTCTACATTGGTAAATGCTGTAACTGAACCTTATTCTGATCATCTTTCCAAGTCTTGGTTATTTATCCCCCCCCCACCGCCGATGATTAGATTAAGTAACATTTTAATAAAAATGTTACATAATCTAATCATCGTGTTGTCTTGTCATCGTCTTGTCTGTTAAATTCCACTTTCACTCCACGTGTTCGAAGAGGAATCCGGGATTAGATGGTTTCTACTGTATGTTTATATAATTATTTTTTTCTATAATGTTGCGATAAGGTTTCATTTACTGCTCAGCGTAAGATTTTTGTTTTATATACTGCGGTCCGTAAACTTTTTATTTCATTTCCTTCGCGCCGTAAGCTTTTTAATTCATATACTGCGGTCCGTCGGCTTTTTGTTTCGTTTATTTCGCGCCGTAAGCTTTTTAATTCATATACTGTGGTCCGTCGGCTTTTTGTTTCGTTTACTTCGCGCCGTAAGCTTTTTAATTCATATACTGTGGTCCGTCGGCTTTTTGTTTCGTTTATTTCGCGCCGTAAGCTTTTTAATTCATATACTGTGGTCCGTCGGCTTTTTGTTTCGTTTATTTCGCGCCGTAAGCTTTTTAATTCATATACTGTGGTCCGTCGGCTTTTTGTTTCGTTTATTTCGCGCCGTAAGCTTTTTAATTCATATACTGTGGTCCGTCGGCTTTTTGTTTCGTTTATTTCGCGCCGTAAGCTTTTTGCTTTATTTACTCCGTTTACTGGTCCGTTTGCTTTTTTTTTCATTTAATGTGCTCCATTGGATTTTTGTTTCATTTATTGTATCACGTAATCTGTTTCATTCTTTTACGGAATGTTTTTTGTATACTGTGGTCTGTAAGCTTTTTCCTTCATTTACTGTAGTCGTTAAGCTTTTTACATTATTTACTGTGAACCTTAATCTTTTAGTCTCATTTACTGCGGTCCGTAAGATTTTTATCTGTTTCATTTACTGCGGTCCGTAAGATTTTTATCTGTTTCATTTACTGCGGTCCGTTATCTTTCTATTTTATTTACTGTGAGCCGTCAGCTTCTTATTTTATATATTATGTACCGTATTCTTTGTATTTTATTTACTGCACATGGCATCCTTTTTATTTAATTCACTTCATGCCATAGGCTGTTCCTTTTATTTACTGCGGTCCATATGACAATTTGAATGATTTTCTGTTTACTGTTTCTACTGTTACAACCCTGAAAGTTGTCTATATTAACTGCGGTCCTGCTGTATGTTGGCTGTGAAAGAAGAGTGGGCATCTTCGCGTCGTTCCTGATTTCTGCCATTTTCTCTTTATTGCAGGATCAAAGACAGCACTTCACTGCACCGGACATTCAACGTTGATCCATTGTATTTGAAACACGAGAACTCAGGTGAGTTTTTTCTCGGCCATTTTTCTTTGGTTCCCGCCAATAGACATGTATTAATGGACGAAACCAAATTACTACACTTGTATGAAGCAACGCACAATACGAAAGAAATCAGGATAATTCTTGACTCAAGAGGCAGAACAGATAGAAGGCAAGAGGGAGAGGGGGAAAACAGTGCATAACCTACCTAGCGAGCTTGAGTAAATGAATGGCGTAAAAAGGTTTACAGAAAATCGTGGAGACCTATGGTCTCCCACGTCCTGAAGAGACACGGCACATAGAAGAAGAAGAAACGCTAACTCGAGTAAACGGATGGCGGAAAAAGTTTTAGGGGAGACAGCAAAAATACAAAATATATTAAGGGCAACAAAGGACAGGAAATTGTGGAGACCCATCATCGCCAACGTCCTCAATAGACACGGCACATAGAAGAAGAAAAGCTTGATAAATGGATGGCGAAAAAGGGTATAGGAGGGATACAAAAGGACGATGTATTAAGAGCTACAGAGGACAGGAAGTTGTGGAGAGCCATGATCGCCAACGTCTTGAAGAGACACGGCGCATAGTAGAAGAAACGCGAGCTTGAGTAAATGGATGTTCGAACAAGGGTAAGGAGAGATAAATGGATAGCGGAACTACGTTTAGAAGACATAACAAAAAGAAAAAAATTATTAAGAGCTAGAGGGGACAGGAACTTGTGGAGAGCCATGACCTCCCACGCGAGCTTAAGTAAAATATCTTTTTTAATTTATTTGTTTAAGCGTTATTTTTAAAGGATACTCATATTTTAGTTGATGCATTTAAAATAACTTTTAGAGAAATAAATTAAAAATATGTCGGATGAATAAATAATCCATTCCTCTAATATATATATGTGTGTGTGTGTGTGTGTGTGTGTGTGTGTGTGTGTGTGTGTGTGTGTGTGTGTGTGTGTGTGTGTGTGTGTGTACTAGCTTAAAAGCCGGTAAGTGTTGTTATTCTATAGTTATTCAACACGTACAAAAAAATTCGTCGTATAAAAAAAACGCCAATTCAGACGCCAATTCAGTCGGGTTACGATCCTAGCTAAAGGCAACAGGAAGTCTAGTCACACTGAAGAGCTGCGAAACAGTCTGTCTGTGAATGATATATATATATATATATATATATATATATATATATATATATATATATATATAAGTCAGGCCAGACGATTGCATCTAGCATGAAACAGCCTGTCGCCTCTAAGTGTTGACTTCTATGTTCACTTTTATATTTGCACACGCTCTATCTCTGATATTGAGCACTTTATCCCATAAATATGGCACATCTTAAGACTATATGTCTTCATATATATATATATATATATATATATATATATATATACATATTTAGTTGGATTGATGTGAGTTTGTGACCCTAGGATTCACGCTTGTGCAATCGTCAGGGTCACAAACTCACATCAATCTAACTAAATATGTTAGCTCTATCTCTGATATTGAGCACTTTCCAATAAGTGCCGCGCATATAATATATAAGTAATATATATAATATATTGCGCATATATATATATATATATATATATATATATATATATATATATATATATATATATATATATATATATATATATAAAATATGTCCATCCTACCTGCCTGAGGAGACCTAATAGTCGAAACCTAGGTAGCTGGAATTTTGGTGATCCTAATTCCATTTTGATCTACAACTCAAACTTTCCGGATTTTGTACTGAGCGTTTTTGGAATTGCATCTTCTTAAACGTGACTGTTTGCAGCCACTTTTTTCAATATCTTATATTCCAAATTGTATTTTAAATTGAATATATATATATATATATATATGCATTCAAATATGTTTCATTGAAAACTATAAAAATATTATCTGTAATTATTGTCTATTGTCTAATCAGTTTCTTTATTAAATATATATATGTATATTTCTATGTATTAATATATGTATATATATATATATATCCTATGTATTTATATGTGTAGATATATATATTCTATGTATTTATATATGTATATATATACATATATAATATATATAATATATATATACATATATATATATACATATATAAGATATATATACATACATATATATATAATATATATATAAATATACATATATATAAATATATACATATATATAATATATATATATATATATATATATATATATATACATATATTTATAAATTCTACGTATATATATATATATATATATATATATATATAGTTTAAATAAAAACAGACCACTTTAAGGTTCCATATAATAAAGGGACCGCGGATCATCAGATTTTACTTCCAAAGGTTGAAATACGGATTACATAGTTTTTCGTAAACTAAATATATATATATATATATATATATATATATATATATATATTACTCATATATATATATATATATATATATATATATATATGAGTAATATATATATATATATATATATATATATATATTACTCATATATATATATATATATATATATATTACTCATATATATATATATATATATATATATATATATATATATATTACTCATAGTAATATACACGCTTACATACATCATGCCTACTCACTCCCTAAGGACCAAATAACACGCACACACTTAACAGAGACACATCCCCTTTCCAGGAACCAATAAAACTGTCAAAATGACCAAGGGAATTCAGAGCAGCATGAATCCATCCAGCTCTTATCTCAAAGAACAACTTAAAAGGGACTGTTTGACCAACACAATGACTGACCAAAAGTCATGATAAAAAATTAGAAAATAAAAAAACAAATGAAAACTACAAAGAAAAGTTAATTTTCTCCATCAAGACATTCATTTCTGTAGTTCACTGCTACCAGCAAGCAGAAAATTATTTTTCTCCTGATGATGGCCATGTTCGCCGAAACTAGTCGAGGAATCTAAATGAAATAATAATAAAAACGAAAGAATATTAATGTACAACCCAGTGTGTCTGAAGATTTCAATTTTTTTCATATTTTTTATTGTTCAATGCATATATATTGTGACCCCTCCCTATAGCTTTCATTTACTCTAGCATTCCGCCCACACTCTCATACATACACTCTCACTAAATTTTTTTTTTTATTCCCGGAGTTGTTTTTCTGTTTTCTTTTTGAATTTGTAGGTCTGATGAATTGGATCGTATTTACGATTCCAATAGAATAAATTATGACCATGGAATATTAGTGTTTAAGCCTTTTTATTTTATATATATATATATACTGTTAAGGCAGTGGAGAACTTTCAGAGGGAAAATTAGCAGGAGATAACTGATAACTGACATCCATCAAACATGGCACGTGGAACTAGAACAGTCTACCCCAGTGATCGAAATAAAGGGTTCAGTTCGAAATTCCAACCACCTGAAGAAGGCCAGAGCGTACAACGGCCGAAACGTTGTGACAAATATGGCGAAAAAGATGAGGACAATAGTCCGACTAATGTAAATACTATATATATATATATATATATATATATATATATATATACATATATATATATATATATGTATATGATGACGCAGCTATTTACGACTGTCTTAATAGTAAGTCCAATCCTACTTTTAAAAATGACCTCCAATCAATTGTTAACAAGAACAAGAAATGGCTTGTATATTTTAGCACCACGAAAATGAAACTGCTTGCTTTAAAACATCTTTTGAGAACCACCTTAGAGGAGCGTCCATTTTGTCTCTTTTATTTTATAAATTCGGTGAATATTGTTTCATATTTTCGATTAGTCAAATTTCTTAAAACCTTTGTCGGGATTCTATGTCCTATTTCAAACACACACAAACACACACACGCACACACACACACACACACACACACACACACACACACACACACACACACATATATATATATATATATATATATATATATATATATATATATGTCCCTTTTCTCACTGTCTATTTTCTTTTATAAGTCCGGTGTAGGTTAATTCATATTAATTTTTTTTTATCTTTTCCAGGAGCCGCCATTGATTACATGGTAAGTAAATTCAAAATATATTCCATCATATTCTATTACCTGTTTACATCGTTTTGTCAGAAGCTCATGTCCACACTTGTACTTTTCGCTGGTTTAGAGGCAAACAAAAACTTACTCTCCTCCTTTTCAACCTCATCGATATTGTTGAACCCCCACCCACACAAGAAATGAACTTTGTCTCAGAAAAGGGTATAATTGGATGGTGCAAGCTCTGGACTGTAGGTAATTTGAGGCAGTAAATCCGACCCTTCCAGTTCCTCAATTTTCCGTTTGGTCACAATGTCAGTGTGTGCTGGGGCATTGTCTTGATATAAGAGCGCACATCTTCGATTGGCCAATGCCAGATAGCGGGCTTTCAGAGCATTATATGCTTGCAGTAGTTACTGAACATAAAGGTCAGTATTCACGGTATGACCATGTGGGATGATCTCAAAGTACAACCCCCCCCCCTCGAAATTCCACCAAACGCACAAAATGTCCTGTCAAACCGCGCACTTGTTTGACAGCAGGTTCTGAAACATTTCCGGGGAAAAAAGCCACGGATTTCTCTTATTAGGACTACGAAAATAGATTTAATTTTTCTTCCCCAGTTACAATTCGACGCCCAAAAAGTACTTCTTGACGATTTATCAGCAGCTGTTTGCAAATGTTCACACCACGTTGAGCCTGGTCATTGTTCAGTTCATGAGAAAATTCTCAACAGTGTCTGTTCACAAGGCCGAGCTTATGGAGTTGTCGATTGATGGTGCTTTGTGAAGGACCAAGTTATGCCAACAATGTACAAGCGCGCGGGCTTGGGCGTTGTTCAACCATTTCAAGCAAGACCTCGTCTTCCACAACGGAAAGTAACCATGGCCTTTGGCTTGTCTTCGAGGCTGGTGTAAACTTCTGTTGTAGAATAGCTAGCACCTCTTCAGCACTCTACCAGGCGGCCTGGTTCATAGCCTTAAATAGTATATTATTAAGGACTTCAGCAGTTGATTAATAAGTTGATACTAAGCTGATTAACACTCCAGAGTCTAATCTTGATGGAACCTACCTTCGGATGCTGAGAGCTATTCTGATCATCTCTTGGAGACAACATCCAACTATATCACAGCTCTATGGATTCATCTCTGATATTTCTACAATATTACGCGAATGAAGTATGAGTTTTGCAAGACACTGCTGGCGATCAAAGAACTCGCAAGTGATTGACTGCTCTGGACACCTAGTCATGGCGCAAGATGGGTTGGTCGAACAGCAATCACCTACATTGACTAGCTACGTTATGGCACAGAATGCCGCTCTGATGACCTTCCTTGATGGTTGGCATGATAGATTCATGAATGTCCGAGTTAGCACGACAATAGTTACAAAGCTACAATTATGTTACATTGAACACGGACTTTATGGACATTATTTGTTACAGTAAGCTGTTGCACATGGACATCTCCTCCTACCCCCCTAAAATCTGTCTATACTTCTGAGATGAGGTATTGTAACTATTTACACTATTTACATTGTTCGGACTGTTGTCCTCATTTTTGTTGTCATATTCACGACGTTTCGGCCCTTGTAAGATCCGGCCTTCTTCAGGATCTGTCTATACTACTGAGATGAGGTATTGTTACTATTTACACTATTCACATTGTTCGTACTGTTGTCTTCATCTTTTTTTTATATATTCACGACGCTTCGGTCGTTGTAAGCTCCCAGACAATCTCAAACAGGGATTCTTCCATGCCACTGTAGAGGCGGTTTTAATGTATGGTGCCACTGATTGGACATTAACTAAAACTCCAGAGCCTAAGCTTGATGGAAACTACCCTCGGATGCTGAGAGCGATACTTAAAATCTCTTGGAAACAACATCCAACTAAATCACAGCTCTATAGATTCATCCCTCATATTTCTACAGTCTTACGCGAATGAAGAGTGAGCTTTGCAAGACACTGCTGGTGAGCAAAACAAGAACTCTCAAGTGATCGACTGCTCTGGACAGCTAGCCATGGCGCAAGATGGGTTGGTCGAACAGCAACCACCTACATTGACTAGCGTCGTTATGACAGAATGCCGCCCTGATGACGTTCCGTCCTTGATGCAGGACTGTGATGGTTGGCGTGACAGACTCATGAATGTCCGTGCTAGCTCGGCAATATGTTACATCGAACACGGACTTTATGGACATTATTTATTACAGTAAGCTGGCTTATTAACCTTTTGAAGGTTTTTTAGAATTGGAATTTATTTTTAGATTGTAAGAATTTTGGGGAGGTGATAATTTTGCTGCTACAAGCCATAGCTGGGGTGGGGAGAGAGAAGAGGTGGATTCATACCTATTCCAATGCGTAAGTGAATATCAAAAACCCAACAGGAATTGGAACTCAGCTCTCTGATTTCAAATTCTGAACTGTTATTTATTGCACCACCCGCACATCCAAGCTTACAGTACCCTGAGAGATATCACTATCTGAATTAATACTTCCTACTGCTCACAACACGTAATTTCAGCTGTGCTTGATGTATCGGAATTGGAAAAGAGATAAATACAGCGAATTATGTCCATTCTCACGTTAGATTTCTGGAAACTTACCATAGTCTGACAAAAAGTCAGAATAAAAGTAAAAGAGAAGAGGTTTATCTCATGTTTCCCGTTTAGGAGTGGGTTTCCGATTCCTTATAAAGTTTTTATTCTCTTTCATTCCCAGTTTCCCCTTTACGTCTTGGTGGCATTATCGCCTTTCTTGGGGTGAAGTGATGAATATAAGAAGATTAGACGAAACTCTATTTCAACCAAGGTTTTATTGATTGGTTTCGCTTGTTTTGTTTTACGGCAATGAGTTGTTTAATGCCAACAAGATTTTTTATTGCTGGTAATGGTTTGGTTTATTTTGTTTTATGGCATATCAACCTCCATGGGTTATTTAATGCCGACAACATTTTTAGAATAGATTCGTATGAATAGAATATGTATTCTTTGGTTTAGATTGGTTTGGTTTATTTTGTTTTACGGCATATCAACCTCAATGGGTTATTTAATGCCGACAACATTTTTAGGATAGATTCGTATGAATAGAATATGTATTCTTTGGTTTAGATTGGTTTGGTTTATTTTGTTTTACGGCATATCAACCTCAATGGGTTATTTAATGCCGACAACATTTTTTATTGCTGGTAATATTTTGTTTTGTCAAAGATCTGTTTCTGGTAATATTTTTCCTTCAAAATTGTATTGCTGGTAATAATTATTTTCAAAAAGTATTGCTGGTAATAGTTAACTATTTGCCCATAGCTGGGATCCTAACAGGTGCTACCACCCCGGGTCAGGGTGGACATGAGAACAGAGGCAATTAAGAAGTAGTTCCACGCTCCTCAAAACCTTCTAAGCAAAGGCCTTGCTGCTGGATGTAGTTTATCGTCTTACATATTCTATTCATAAAGCCACTAAGACGCAAGGGGGTTGCTGAGGACAATAGAGTGAAGAAAATTGAAAAACCGTTACTGAGGAAAAAGGACAATAAAAAGAACAGGATTCGAGAAGACAGTAGATTTTTAATCATTTCAACCCCAAGCAAGGCAATAAAGCCATTCGGATGTAAGGGGTTAATGAGAGTGAGGGAAACTGAGTAAACATTATTGAGGAGAAATTAAAATAAAAAAAGAACAGGATTCAAGGAGAGAGTAGTTTTTATAATCATTTCACCCCAAGCAAGGCAATAAAGCCACTCAGACGTAAGGGGGTTAATGAGAATGATGGAAACTGAGAAAACGTTACTGAGGAGAAAGGAGAAGAAAAAGAATAGGATTCAAGATGATGCCTTTAAATTTTTGAAGATTTTAGCAAGAAGCTAGAAAAGAGTTCCACAGGCGAGAATTGCAAAAGAAGAAACTATTAGAATAGAACTTGCGGTTACATTTAGCAATACCAAAAGTAAAATGATGAGACCTATTTGCCAATCTAGTCTACTTCGTTATATGTCATGTCCCCTCATGGCGTAGACAATTATGGCTCTCAAAAAATTCCTGTTCTTTTTAGCGCTTAATAAATTTTGTTTCTGTTATTTTCTCCTAAACCTTGTTCCGCCATCCATTTACTCAAGCTCGTTAAGTAGGCTATGCATTGCTTTCCTCTGTCTCTTTTACCTTTAATCTGTCCTGTGAGTATCAGATTTTCCACGCCTTCTTTCCTCATTGTGTGCCCGAGAAATCTTAACTGTCTCTTTCTGATGTTAATTTTAGGTTTCTTTTTGTTTGTTTCCATTTTCTCTAAATCTTCGTCGTTCTGTGATGTTCTGTCCACAGTATTCTCAGCATTCTTCTGTAGGACCACATTTCTTTTGTTTCAATTCTCCACTTCATCTTTGACGATATTATCCAGCCGCCATTGTCATATAGGACGATTGATATTATGTTACAGCTCAGCTCCCTTTTTCCTTGTTTCCAAAGACTTTTTTTCTATTTCTTAATACTCTGCTTAGCTTTTGAAAGGCATCATTCTTTGTCTCATCTTCAGATTTCTGCGTCGCACATTCCGTCCCCTGTGAAATCACTTCTTGGATATTTCAGTTTTTTACTTGTTTGATTTTGGTATCTCTGATTTCCACTTCGGGCTCATCTTTTTCCTAGCAACCATCTATTCTGTCTTCTTGCAGTTGATGTTTAATCCTTTCTTCTCGCTTTCCTTCCAACTAATTAGAAAGTTCATTATTTATCCGAGCTCAAACCTCCGACTACTGTTATCAATGGGAAACGATTCACAATTTTTTCAATAACCTGACTCCTAATTTTTGCTTACGACAGCACACAGTTCCATGCGCTGCGCTTCTAGTGAGGATCGAACTCACTATAAGAAAAATGATCTTTGGAACTATCGCACCCGTGACGACAGCTATCTACTCACGATTTGTATCAACACGCAAATACTCGAACATAATTTGAATTAGCTTGTCTAATTATTATAATGAATGAATTCAAGTAATTAGTTTGGAAATTACCTCAATCGCTACTAAAACCCATTTGGTGACGTCAAAAAATTTTTTTATGACAGGCCGAAGGTGCTAAAATGTGCATCTTCCAGAGAGAATTGCTTTCTAAATCGATCAGAGCTTCGAAATTTTCCTAATGACCAACTCGCGGCTTTTGCATACGCGTTAATAAGGAGTAAAAATACTTCCGGGCAACAAAAAAAGAGAAAAAAAAATACGTTTCCGTTTAAGAACACCATTCAAGTGAAAATTCTTTCTGTGCTTTCACTTGAGTCAGACATTTTTGGGGCATCTGATTAAATGCTACAAGGGAGAAAAATTTGTTAATCTACCTTTTTTTTTCCCCCCTTTTGCATTCACTCATTTTATTTTCTTGCATCAGTTCAAGAGGCTCATCATCAAGGATTTTTCAAACGTTCCTGTTACTTTATATTTGCTCAAAGACTTTCGGATTTCTTGGCCAGGAATGGCATTAACAGAGTCGAAATATATGTACACGATAGAGTCATTTAAGCCCTTCTATCGGGCGTTCTTATAATCCGAGGTGCATTTCCTTAAAAGACGGGACACGTGACTCCCAGTCAGAGGAACAGATCAAGATGCGATCTACAAGTTGTAGATGTCAAAATCATGCACTTACAGACATTTACCTTGGAAGCACGGTGGATAGCGACTTGGACTGAGGAATCGGAGAGCCGAGTTCGAATTCCAGTCGAATCCATTATTACGTGCTAATACCCTTGGGAAAGATATGGATTCTCTTCTTCTCTATATAGCTGTGGGTAAATAGCAGGACAGACCGAGTTCTGTAGCCTTGAATGGCAACTGGTCTACCGCAGAAAGAAATGGCAACCTACAGCAGGAAAAAGAAGCAATGGATAGCAGCTTGGACTGAGGAATCGGAGAGCCGAGTTCGAATTCTAGTCGAATCCATTACATCCACTTACGTGCTAATACCCTTGGGAAAGATATGGATCCTCTTCTTCTTCTCTCCACAAATGTGGGTAAATAGCAGGACAGACCGGGTTCAATAGCCTTGGATGACAACTTGACAACTGGTCTACCGTTAGAAAGAAATACTGCAGGAAAAACATCTGCCTCGACAATCATGTATCTTTTGATACATGATCGCTTAAGCGTGTATCATGCATGTCACATAACTGACTGACCTTGGAAGTGATTTAACAGAGGAAAGAAAATGCGGCACCGAAATCCAAAGACGCAATGGAATCGTGAAAGATGCCTTCGAAAAGCTAAGAAAATAATTAAGAAACAGGATAATTTCATATGAATCAAAGAAAACAGTGCTGAACAGCAATGTAACATTAATCTTCCAAAATGCCAGTAAATACGGGACGATTTCCTCACAAATAAAGAAAAAACTTGAGGCAACAGAAATATGGTTCTATAGAACTACTTCCCTTCATACCGTAAGGCAAGGAAGGCTAACCGGTGGCGCATGCGCCGTAAGTGGCGCTTCGGGTGCTTACAAGTGGCGCATTGCGTCCTTTTGATGAAAAGAAACTAAGCCACTTCTAGTCATTCATTTCAGTGATTTCATATTTATTGCACGTCCTTTGCGAAAGTGCTAAAAGTTTGATTTGTGTTTGTCCCATTTCTTTTTGTTATAACTTTAAAATATGTCCATATTACAACGCATACTGAAAGGAAGTGAATGTTTGTGTGGCGCATTTAAATTAATCGTACAAAATATTGGCGCATGGAATCAAACGGTTGGCCACCCCTGGTGTAAGGTTTATCATTCACGGCTAAGACCCGCGAGAACAAACCTGCACGGATAGGACCCGTCATGTCTAACCTTGATGGCTAGGAACCACTAAGTCTAACATTCACGGCTATGACTCGCCAGGTCTAATCTTCATGGCTAGGATTCGCAGGGTCTAAAACCCGCCAGGTCAAACCTTCACGGATAGGACACGCCAGGTTTAAACTTCACGGTTGGGACCCGCCAAGTTTGATCTTCACGGCTAAGACTCGCATGGTCTAACCTTCATGGCTAGAAGCCGTCATTCCTAATCTTCATGGCTAGGACCCGCCAAGTCTAACCTTTACGGCTCAGCTTCGCCAGGTCTAACTTTCATGGCTAGAACCCGACAAAGCCTAACCTTCACGACTATGACCCGCCAAATGTAACCTTCACGGCTAAGATTCGCTAGATCAAACCTTCACGCCTAGGACTCGCCAGGTCTAACCTTCAAGACTAAGAGGACTCGCCAAGTCTAACATTCACAGCTAAGCCTCTCCACGTCTAACATTCATGGCTAGGACCCGCCAGGTCTAACCTTCACGGATAGGACTCGCCAAGTCTAACCTTCACGCATATGACTCGACAGGTCTAACCTTCACGGATAGGACACGCCAGGTGTAAACCTCATGTCTAGGACCCGCCAAGTTTGACCTTCACGGCTAAGACTAGCTAGGTCTAACCTTCATGGCTAGGACCCGCCATGTCTAACCTTCACGGTTAGGCCTCGTCAAGTGTATCCTTCACGGTTAAGACTCGCTAGATCAAACCTTCACGCCTTGGACTCGCCAAGTCTAACCTTCATGGCTAGGACCCGCCAAGTCAAACCTTCACGGATAGGATCCGACAGGTCTAACCTTCAAGACTAGTATTTTGGACCATTCAACCGCTCGTCAACAAGAATCAGCTCAGATTTCCCTCTATTCCAGACAGCACCCCACGCCATTACTCCAACCCCTCTATGTTTCACGGTCACCTGCAGACATTCAGTGTTCCAAGTTTCATTCTGATATCTCCAAACATAAACCAATCACGAATTAGAATGTTGGTAGAATTTACTTTCATCTGACCAAATTACAGACTGCCAAAATTCATAATCTTTACTCTCGAATTCTCTCGCCCAGTCCATGCGCCTGTTCCTGCTAACCTCTGAAATCAAGGGCTTCTTTCTTGCAACTCTTCTTTGATAGCCTAGCTCTTTCAGAGTCTTTCTCAACCCATATGGCGACATTTCCATGCTGTTGACGGCATCTTTGACGCTCTGACGAAGGTTTCTGATGCTTTCCCTATTCAGCGCCCTTTTCGTTCGCTCAGACACGATGCTTGGTCTCCTTGAACGTTGTTCCACACGACAATTGCATTCTTCATTAAATTTCTTGACAATATTATTAAGCGTTTGATGATTAACCTGGAAAAACCTAACAATTTCTCTATTTGACTTGCCACACTGATGCCATCCTATTATTTGCCCTTGTTGAAATTAAGCAATTTCCTTACTTCCACGAACTTTCTTTGCCAAATATAAGTCAACTATCGTTCATAGATTAGAGTAGCTTGATACTAACACGGTATTGTCTAAAAAAAAAGAAAAGACGTTATTACACAAGCCAAATTTGCTGTAATTAAAGGTGGCTAAAAACTTATCCAAGCTCACTCACAATCTTTCTAATGTAACCAGTTCTCAATTCGATATCTATGCTGGCGATAAATGTATTATTCCCGTTGTAATGCTAAGCCTGAGGAATTTAATAAGGTCAAATTGGCAGGTGAACTAACAAATGAGCTACAAGCTTTTATTAATGTAATTAAGTAGTGGCTTGTTCATTTTCACGCTTCAAAAAAACTGCTCACTTTAATCATCTGAGTCAACTTTTTCCTTTCCATCAGTATGGCTGATGCTAACCTCCAGTAGAATGACTCCTGGCGCCATCTTGGTCTAACGTTTTCCGCTAACATGAAGTGGAAAGATTATATTGAATCATTTGCATTATTTACATTGTTCGGATGTTGTCCTCATCTTTATTGTCATGGTCACGATGTTTCAGCCGTTGTACACGCCGGCCTTCTTCAGATGATTGGAATTTCCAACTTAACCCTTTATTTCGTCCAGCGGGGTAGAATTGTTCAAGTTCACCGTGTTTATAAGACCCCAACATTCTATACGCTCAAGGACACATGGCCCAGTGGATAAAAGCGTTGGCTGGATCCAGTGACTTGACCCAAAGAGTTGTGAGTTCAATACCTGGCTCCAGCAGTGGTGGACAAAAACTTGGAGAGTTGAGTTAAAGAGAGATAACCGATACATCCGGAATAGGCATGGCACGTGGAACTAGAACAATCTACCCCGATGGGCTTAATAAAGGGTGCATTTCGAAATTCCGGTCACCTGAAGAAGGCCGGAGCGTACAACGGCCAAAACGCCGTGAACATGGCAATAAAATTAGGACAATAGTCCGAACAATGTAAATAATTACAATAATTCATCTCAGATATATTGAATCAATTGCTAGGTCTGCTGCTAGGAATAAACCTAGCAATTGGTTCACTGCGTCGTGCTGGACAATTTTTTCCCGACAGAATCTTACATATTTATAACTCTACCATTCGTCCACGCTTTTAATATTGCTGTCACGTCTGGTTTGATGCTTCTGCTATGGATTTGAAGATTCTTGAAAATATATAATCTGCTATATTTTTGTTCTTCACCGTATTGTAGCTTCCCTCTGCCTTTTCTATAAATACTTTCATGGTAATTGTTCTGATGAACTTTCCACTAAGGTACCTAGAATTTATGAATTTAAGGACAGTACTAGATTGGCGTGTAGGTCTCATGATTTTACAGTTGCAATGGCTAGATGTAACCGTATGTTGTAAGCTAACAGGCTTTTTCTATCACAATTCTCGTTTGTGGAACTCTCTTCCGGCTTCTTGCTTCTCAGTCAACGTTGATCTTCAAAAATTTAAATGCAATGTCAATCGTTATCTTCTGTCTTCTTAATTCGTGTTCTTTTATTGTCTTCTCTCCTTAATAATAGTTTTTCTCATATTCTCTAACACTCGGTAACCCCATGCATCCTGGTGGCTTTATTGCCTTCAAAAATTTAAATGCAATGTCAATCGTTATCTTCTGTCTTCTAAATTCTTGTTCTTTTATTGTCTTCTCTCATTAATAGTAGTTTTTCTCATATTCTCTAACACTCAGTAACCCCTTGCATCCTAGTGGCTTTATTGCCTTTGATCTTCAAAAATATAAATGCAATGTCAATCGTTATCTTGTTTCTTCTTAATTCGTGTTCTTTTGTCTTCCCTCCTTAATAATAGTTTTTCTCATATTCTCTAATACTCGGTAACCCCATGCATCCTGGTGGCTTTATTGCCTTCAAAAATTTAAATGCAATGTCAATCGTTATCTTCTGTCTTCTTAATTCGCGTTCTTTTATTGTCTTCTCTCCTTAATAGTAGTTTTTTCTCATACTCTCTAACATTTAGTAACCCCTTGCATCCTAGTGGCTTTATTGCCTTTGATCTTCAAAAATTTAAATGCAATGTCAATCGTTATCTTCTCATTTTGTGTGTGTGTGTATGTGTGTGTGTGTGTGTGTGTGTGTGTGTGTGTGTGTGTGTGTGTGTGTGTGCGTGTGTGTTCTTTTACTATCCTCTCTCCTTAATAATTTTTTTTCTTTTATTTTCTCAAACTCAGTAACCCCTTGTGTCTTAGTGACTTTATTGCCTTGCTTGGGGTGAAACGTTTAAAAACAGACATTAAGCGTCCCATTATTTTCGTAGGTGGAATTATCCCTGAAACATCGCTAATCTTATTTGCATTTTAAGATGTCTAAACAAAATGGGAATCAAAAGCGAAAACACGGAATTAACTGCAAGAATAAATTGTTTTGGTTCGATTTCTATTGAAAAGAATTAATAAAATTTAATCCGACTAACGGGAAATGCAATTCATGAAGTCAGCGACGGATTAAAGATAATCCGTTTAAAAAGAATTTCTATATGCCTTTACCTGAACGTTCGCGGAGAGAAAAAAAATAAAAAAAACGTTTTTGTTTCTTGAGAAATCTATTCTAATACCAACCACCATCTTTGCCGTCTGCTTTTAATTCCATCGGCTCAAAAATACGTCATCAGCATTTAGACAACCGTTTGTCTGCCAATGTCTTCTGCAGTGCTGGAACACCAGTCTCTTTCTTTTCCTCCGGGAAGCGCTATGGTTAACGAGCTCGTCTTACAGACTAGTTCTCTAGTAATTTGAAGTTGTGAAGATACGACCACAGCCCTCGGGCACATATAATAATCACATACATATAATAATATAATAATAATATTAATATAATAATACATATATAATAATAATATTATAATACATATAATAATATAATAATATTAATATAATAATAATATATATATAATAATAATATAATACATATAATATAAAGATAATATTAATATAATACATATATAACAATAATATAATACATATAAAAATATAATAATAATATTAATATAATAATACATATATAACAATAATATTATAATACATATAGTAATATAATAATAATATTGATATAATAATACATATATAATAATAAGAAGAATGATAATAATAATACATATATAATAATAATAATAATAATGATAATAATAAAACATATAATAATATAATAATAATATAATAATACATATATAATAATAATATAATAATAATACATATATAATAATAATAATAATGATAATAATAAAACATATAATAATATAATAATAATATAATAATACATATATAATAATAATATAATAATACATATATAATAATAATAATGATGATAATAATAAAACATATAATAATATAATAATAATATAATAATACATATATAATAATAATATAATAATAATACATATATAATAATAATATTATCATACATGTAATAAACTTTGAAACAATGCTTCCTGTATGATCACCGAAGTAAAGCAATGTCGACCCTCGTCAGTACCTAGATGGGTGACCGCTTGGGAATTTCAGGTGCTGTAAGCTTGAATGTGCAGGTGGTGCAATGGATGATGGCATGGAAATGTTAATCGTCGAGCCGAGTTCAAATTCCAGTCGGGTTCTTTATATTCATTTATTTCAATATCCTTGGGAACGGTATGGTCCCACTTCATCCTCACCCAAGATTAACCCATAGCTGGGAGAGGGAGAAGTGGATCTATGGCTTAATTAGTAAAACTGGTATCACAAAATCATTATCTCCCCACAAAATATTTTACTATCTAAAATATACTTTTAGGATCAAACTGAAATTCGATGATCAGCAGTAGAAAACGAATCAATCAAAAAGCAATTGTATCTTTTCCTGACCAATGACAATCCCTTTCTTCCTCATTTGCAATGCATTCCTATAGTAAAATCATTAGCAATGCATTTACATTATACATATAATAGCCCTATTCTATCAGTAATGCTTGCATTCATTCCTGACCACTGACAACCCCTTTCTTCCTCATTTGCAATGCATTCCTATAGTAAAATCATTAGCAATGCATTTACATTATACATATAATAGCCCTATTCTATCAGTAATGCTTGCATTCATTCCTGACCACTGACAATCCCTTTCTTCCTCATTTACAATGCATTCCTATAGTAAATCATTAGCAATGCATTTACATTATACATATAATGGCCCTATTCTATCAGTAATGCTTGCATTCATTCCTGACCACTGACAATCCCTTTCTTCCTCATTTACAATGCATTCCTATAGTAAAATCATTAGCAATACATTTACATTATACATATAATAGCCCTATTCTATCAGTAATGCTTGCATTCATTCCTGACCACTGACAATCCCTTTCTTCCTCGACTGACCCATAACTTGAAGAGGTTAAGATTTTAGTGTTCAGGGTGACATTCACGCGAGTGTTTGGGGGGGGGCAGTCTTTAAGGATAAACTTCCTTCTTACATTTGAAACAAGAAACAAATAAGAGAGATTCGACTGTGCGAAGGCAGCATGGCGTGTCGGAGTTGTAAAGGTCTGAACTGGTGGAACTACGAAATGGAACGCTCAACTGATTAAAATTGCGTTAAGGTAGCGATAGGCATGTAACATTGCATCTGCGGGAAAGTGGCTGCTGAGGGGAGAGTAAGTGACGCCACCCCCCCGACACACACACAAGAATGCGTAAACGGAAAGTAGGTTTGAATAGCTTCAATCCAAATATGGCAGCAATACACCAATTTTTGATCTAAAAAGGTCAGCTATCTTCTACAACGATAGAATTAGCCTACCATTTTTCCAGGAATTTTATATATGAGTTCCACATCGAGTCTCCATTGACTTTCAGATTCAAAACACATCCAAAGTATAGAGCCTGTTTGAGGCTGATTGATTAAACGATTTAGTTTTTTTACGGGTTATCAACCTATCGCGAAGTCTTTTCTTTTACAAGTAAATATTGCATCAGAAATATTTTGAAGATAACACTGATTTTCCAGATAAAAGTCCGACTATTTAACCCATAGCTGGGAGAAGCTATTTTTATTTTTCACAGTGGTATTTATATGTAAATGAATGTAACGTTAGAGTAACGGTTAGAGGCCTGGATTGAAAAATCAGAGAGCCGAGTTCGAAATCCAGAAATAATTGAAACACTTGTTAAATTCAAAGAAAATTTATTTAATATGGAGTTGGTCCTCCTTTAGCTTCAAATACAGCTTTAATACGTCTAGGAATGGAATCATACAGCTTCCTGACTTCATCCAGAGGAATTTCAGCCATTCTTCCATTATCACCTGCTCCAGCTCTTTAAGACACGACCGTGGAGGATAGCGGCTCCTAACTTGTTCCTCCAAAATGCACCACAAATGTTCAATAATATTGATATCTGGAGATTGGGGAGGCCACTCCATGTGTTCTAGCTCACTTTCATGCTCTTCATACCAATTCTTAACCACTCGAGCGGTATGTATTGGAGCATTATCGTCTTGGAAGATGCAGTCACCATCAGGGAATAAAGTCTGGGCCATTGGATGAACATGATCTCCCAAAATGTTTAGGTAATCTTTGCTATTGATTCTACCATGCAGGGCAACTATTGGACTGAGACATTTCCATGATATGGCGGCCCAAACTATCACTGATCCACCTCCATGCTTCACTGTTGGAAGAAGGCAGTCAGGGTTGTAAGCTTGTTTGGGCTGCCTCCACACATAAACTCGCCCTGAAGTTGGGAAAAGAGAAAAACTGGACTTGTTTGAGAATATGACTTGCTTCCATTGGTCTGCAGACCAAGCATTGTGATCTCTGCACCACTTCAACCACTTCTGAATGTTGCGAGTGGGGAGAAGAGGTTTCCTTACGGCGGTCCTTCCATGATATGCAGCCTTATGGAGCTCACAATGAACAGTTTTAGTAGAAACTGGACTATTCAGATGGTTATTCAACTCAGCGGTCACTTTGACCGCATTTGTCCGATGATGTTTTGCCACATTGCGTTGAAATGCACGTCAGTCCCTGTCAGTACGTTTGCAAGTCCGGTCCGAATTGGTACAGTTGCTAGAGATTTTGCCCTGGTTCTCGAATTGCATCAGTGTTCTTGATATGGTAGCTCTTGAAAAAACCAACAGTTCAGAAACCTTAGTGATCGAGGCTTCTGCCATGCGAGCTCCAACAATTTGCCTTTTTTCGAACTCGGAGAGGTCACGCATTTAGCTTAAATTTTACTAAATTCTAAAAATAAATAAAACAAAGACAGTAAATTAGATAAATAAACGTATTTACAATAGATATAACCTGTAATTACGAAGTTTTAGTTAAAGTTCTTAATATAATAGGTCTTTGAAATATAGGAGTGGATTTTGCAACTGTTCCAATTATTTTGTCCAACCCCTGTAGTCTGCTGCCTTTTAAATGGCACATAGTCAAGAGTTAGATGAAGGTATCTTCAAAAACTAATCCACCTCTCATGTCGTCTCCATAAAGGAACTCCCTCCCATCCCCGCCTCCACTTTGAGCCGAGACAATGTACATTTATTTAGTATAATGTATTTAGTACATGTATTTAGTACAAAGGTTCGAACAGACACAGGGACTGGGAAACGGCACGGCGCCGTGGACTTCTCTGATTTTTGGACCACTCGGCCATGGGTGTATCAGCCACGGCACTTTAGACGACGACAAATGCAACCAAACCGACTTAGATTCGAACTCGGCTCTCCTGTTTCTAATACGCGAGCCATTATCCTTTACAGGAGACGTACATCTACGGCTAATTGAGAGTATCACCAATCGTCATAAATAGAGAAATCTCGATGTTGGAACGGTGGAGATTAAATGATACTAGCTATACCACAAATCATGTTATGCTAGCTTCATCCACCTGTCATCTCGTCTCCAAGAAAAGAACTGCCCCCATTATTGTGTGGAATTTCCTTCCTAGCCTTTTGTACGAAGCAGTGTGGAACATCAATCAACCTCTTGATTATGTCATTATTTTCCCTTCGAGTAACGTGTGCTATCCGTTTTAGTTGTAGCCACTGTTGGTAGTCCTATAGTGGTATGGTTTCTTTTATTTGGTACAGTTCTTTGTTTGTGATTCTATATCGCCAGACCAGAATGGTCAAAAGCCCACTGGCTTCTCTTGCTCAAAACCATTTTAACCATCGATCTTAAAAAGTTAGACTAGTGTAAATTTTATTACTAAATACTCCTAGCATAGTGAATCAGTTGAGCCACTTTTACGTATCGATTGGTTGAAGTTTGTTTTATCCACGAGAATGCAATTCTAATGAAGCAAAAGAACAGACTGAACCTGGAAGACCGCGGAGACTAACGGTTAAAAGTCACTAATTTCCAACCAATATCAACGCTCTTGTGAATGTTCATCAAACACGCCCTCCCCATCAATGATGTCAACCAGTTCAATAAAAAGGGACATTAATTTATTTTGGTGTATTTATTTAATACTTCAAAGATACATTGCAATCTGCAGGGATTGCCATGTCAATAAGAAAGCACATTCTGTTCTTGTGATCTTTGATCACGATGTCTGGGAGATTAGCTTTGATTGTTTTGTCTCTGTGCGTTTTAAAGTCCAATAAAATCTTTTCAGGTCCTATCTCTGTAACCGGGCCTGGGAGATGTTCATACCCGTTTCTTGCAGTTTCTTTCCCGTAAAAGTTGCATATTTTCCAATAAAAGTGAATGTTGCATCAGCAATGTTTTGACGTTAACACTGATTTTTCCAGATAAAGGTCCTACTATTTAACCCATAGCTGGGGAAGATACTAATTCATAACTTTCACACTGGTATTTGCGCGTAAATGAATATAACGGTGGAGAAATGGTTAGCGGCTCGGATTGAAGAATCGGAGAGACGAGTTCAAATTCCAGTTGAGATCATTACATTCACTTTCTTGAGAAAGTTATGAATTCATCTCTCCCCCAGATATGGGTAAAACAATAACAAGACAGACTGTGTCCTACAATCTAGGGTGGCAACCAGTCTAAGAGAAGGAAACTGCGTATTCCGACCAGTATGCTGCCTTTTAGATCTCGCATCGTTAGTCAAGGGTTGGAAGAAGGTATCTTCAAAAACAAATCCACCTCTCATGTCATCTCCAAAAAAGGAACTGCCTCACACCCCCGGCCCATTTATTTAGTCCAAAGTATTTAGTCCAAAGATTCGAACAGACACAGAGACTGGGATACGGCACGGCGCCGTGGTCCTCTCTGATTTGGGACCACTCGGCCATGGGTGTATCACCCACGGCACTTTAAATGACGACAAATGTAACGAAATCGACTGAGATTCGAACTCGGCTCTCCTGTTTCTAATATGCGAGCCATTATCCTTTACAACGAACGTACCTCTACGGCTAATTGTAGTATCACCAATCGTCATAAATAGAGAAAGTTGGAACGGTGGTGATTAAATGATACTAGCTTGGTTTTCGAGACATTGAAAACAACAAAACAGTTGTTTTCCAATTGAGGGCTTTTAGAGATCGGTCCTGGGAGAGATAAGCGACAAGTCATCTTGTTTTTTTCGGATGTTGATCTATATATATATATATATATATATATATATATATATATATATATATATATATATATATATATCCTTAGCTATGATTAATTAATGATTATTTTGCTCTACTTAGCGTATTGAGCACTTTGTTTAGTTATTTTACTTTACTCGTTTTGGAAGTTTTTTTCTTTGGACTCTGAACTTAGATTCTGGACGATCATTGGGCCATATATATAAAGAGAACGAAAAGAATATAAATTCAAACGTTAGCATTAATTTAAAAGAGGGCCCAATACCAAGTGTAGAGCAACAGTTATTTATTGTAAAGTTGTTGCATACGGACAAACAAGTACTCACGACATAGTTGCATTTTTGTTTCGATGCGAATGCATCTCGACAGGTGAAAAACAAAGATGGCTAACCCTGTTTATTCCTCACCTGTCGCGAGCCCCAATTTTTTACACCACACGTACCTTTACGGCTAATTGAGAGTATCACAGATTGTCATAAATAGAGAAAGCTCGAGTTAGAACGGTGGAGATTAAATGATACTAGTTCGACAGGTGAGGAACGAAGATGGTTAACCATCTTCTTTCCTCACCTGTCGAAACACATTCTCATCTAAGCAAAAATGCATCTTTGTCGTGAGTGCTTGCTTGTCCGTGTGTAACAATTTTATTTTATATATATATATATATATATATATATATATATATATATATATATATATATATTTTAAGCGTATCACCCCAAGCAAGGCTGGAGGCCACTATCACGCAAGGGGTTAAAGAAGGGTTGGAGGAAGAGCAGATAGGAGTGGTAAAGGAGAGGATGTGGTGAAAGAGAAAGACAGTGGGTCGATCAAGGCAAGGGGGTTACAGAAGATTTGGAGCGAGAGCAGATAGGAATGAAAAATGAAAGGATGTGGAGAAGGGAAGTGGATAGATCAAGGCAACTGGAGATCTCGATTGACGCTACACTTAAACCGTTGGAGATTGTATTTGTCAGGGAAACAGTAATAGGGAAGGGAGTTCCATAGGCGAGATGTGCGAGACATGAAGTTATTGGAGTAGAAGATATATATATATATATATATATATATATATATATATATATATATATATATATATATATATATAGCACTGTTTCCATGGAAAGTGTTCAGAAGAGCTACATTTCTTATACATATATATATATATATATATATGTTTTTTTTAATTGGACATAGTCCGACAATTTATTTAAAGACATTTATATAATATGTTTAACGTTCTTTTTATAGATACAAGTATTTAAGCAAATGCTCTGTTTTATAATAAAATAAAATTCTGTTTATTATAAAACAGAGTATTTGCTTAAATACTTCTATCTATAAAAAGAACGTTAAACATATTATATAAATGTCTTTAAATATATATATATGTGTGTGTGTGTGTGTGTGTGTGTGTGTCTGTGTGAGTGTGTATGTCTGTGTGTATCACTCTATCTCTATTTCCATGGAAAATGTTGATAAGAGCTACATTCCTTCGTTCCATCAGTTCTATACCATATATATATATATATATATATATATATATATATATATATATATATATATATATATATATATATATATATATCAGTTCCATCAGTTCTATACCATATATATATATATATATATATATATATATATATATATATATAATATATATATATATATATATATATATATATGGTATAGAACTGATGGAACGAAGGAATATAGCTCTTCTGAAAACCTGCCATGGAAATAGTGATAGATTAGCGGGAGACTTGCAACGTTTCGTTTGTGGGATAAAGGGGTGCAGGTTGAAAAATAATCCATCACCCACAAGGCCGCGAAGACGATTCTGAACTCTATCGAGACTCGAAATATGTAGACCCGGCAACTCCTGCGTACTCCATTAGTGGTATCAACTGAGATGACGTTGGTGATCCGGAAATATTGTTCATATTGGCATTCATTGATTTTACACGTATGCAAATGTATGTGGGGACTAAAATTTTAACCGACCCTGTTTTTGAGTGATGTAATCCGAAATGTGTTAACTAATCATTTATATATATATATATATATATATATATATATATATATATATATATATATATATACCGGGTGTAACAACAGAATTGTTCAGATCGTGTAACAGCATAATTATCCATCCCACAAAATGTTTAATATCTAAAAGAAAAACACTAAACTACCTGAGTTTCTTTTTTCCAGGTTTTCGGATGAGACGTTTAGCCATCCTGACACCATTTTTCGTCTTAATCACTGAAAAACCCTTTCAGTTATTCAGCTAGAAAAAGAACAGGTTTTGTGTCAGATCCACTGTCTTCCAAACTGAGCAATAATGGGAGGAAAATGATCATTCAGGCCTTCAGTAATGTTCCCAACATTCATATTCCAGCGTCCATCTTCAAATTCCATTCACGAACCATCAAGAGATCGGTGAATAAGTTTTAAAAAGTGGTAACAGTAGAGAGGAAAACTGGATCAGGAGGTCACAACAGGAAGAGAGATCAACATTCCACCTTAGGTCTCAAGAGATCAATTAGAAAAGATCCAACTCAATACATAAAACGTTGCGCACGCGAGAAAGGAGTTTCACCTATGACAGTTCAAACACCAGTGAAAAAAACATGAAAATAAAATCGTACGTGAAACCTGTGAAGCAACTTGTTACTCCAGGACAGAAAGTTAGAAGGTTAGAGAGGGCAAAGATCATCTTGAATATATTGGAAAATGATCCTGGAATAATATATATATTTTTTTTTTTTCAATCCTTCATGAACGTCCTATCCTTAGCTATTATTAATTAATGATGAACATGTCATTTTCGTTTATGATCGATTTCATCACGATTCTTCTGTTAAGCTTAGATGGTATTTATACATTCTTATTGCTTAAAGTAGAGTCCAATAAAAAAAACTCGGAGAATTCCAGTAAGATACCTTTAATCATTGCTACGATATAACGGTTCAGAGCTTAATCTAACAAATGGACAATTTTGCTGTTATACTATTGTAATATACATATTTATATTACAATAATATTTATTCTGTACAAGGCCCAAGAGACACTCGAGCTAGAGAGTTACAGATTGAGAGATAAGTGGCACAATTTATGAGGCTATGTGGGGAAGATAACGGTTAAATTTAAAAATGAACATGTTAATATTGCATTGATCGGGGAAGCATCCTCTTGGGAGTCAGTTCCACGATGTAGCTGCTAGTTGGAAGCTGTTCGAATGGAACTTGCATCTCAGCAATGGAATACGAAGGTGCTTCCCCACATTGTTCGCGACATAGAGGGTCTTAGTCGCGAAGGTTAGAAACGGTAGAGCTATGGAATTTAGTCTTTCTGAATATTTTCCATGGAAATAATGATATAAAGTAACGAGATACTTGTTATATTTCGTTTGTGGTATAAAGGGTGTTCTAAAAATATTGGTCATATTATCATTCATTGATTTTACACGAATGTAAATGTATGTGGGGACTAGTATTTTACCTGACTATGTTTTTGAATGCTGTAAACCATTATGTGTTAGCTAACCGTTTTGGGTGTTTTTTTTTCTTTCCCAGCACTGGCAAATACCATTAAGCAAGCGTTTCCGCGCCGTCAAGCTGTGGTTCGTGATCCGATCGTTCGGGGTCGAAGGTTTGCAAAAACACATCCGAAATGTAAGTTCGAAACTCACTCCTTCTTTCAGAATCTTATGTAATTTTGTATACACGAAGGTAAGTCATAACATACCTTTAGGTTTGCGATACTTCCTTCTGATCATGCGTGCTTATAGTTGCTATTACCATGGTCACGTGATCGAAACTATGATAAAAATATATTTTTAAATGTATGCTATATTTATGGGTTAAAGTTGCTCGATATCAAGGATAGAGAGTATGTAAATGCAAGGTAACCAAAAAAGTTCTGTCCGTTCTTAAAGGAAAAAAAAGAAAACGCTTCACAGTATGTGTAACTTATATTTATTCTTCGAAGTAATCGCCATCGGCATCCAGCACCTTCTGCCAACGTGTCTCCAGCTGTTCAATGCCCTTGCGGTAGAACTCGGGAGGTTTTGACGCTAAGATGTCCGTGAGGGCTTTGCGCAAGTCTGCTTCATTGGTGAAGGATTTCGCACGAAGATGATTATCCAGGGAGTGGAAGAGGTGGTAATCGGATGGCGCAAGGTCAGGTGAATAAGGTGGATGGCACAAAGTCTCCCACCCAAGTTGCTGTATGGTATCCCTGACCACTCGCGCGACATGCGGCCTGGCGTTGTCCTGGAGGAAAAGCACACCTTTACGATTCACCAGTGCTGGCTCCTTCTGGCGCAATGCCTGTTGCACACGTTTCAATTGCTGCGAGTATAGGTCTCCAGTGACCGTTTGGCCCGTTGGTAGCAGTTCATAATGAACCATTTGACGACCTGTCCACCACACACAAAGCATAATCTTTCGTGGGTGCATAGGCGGTCTTGCGGTGTGAGGGACAGCATCCCGAGGAGACAATCAACGTCTGGAACGCTTGGGAGTTTCGTACAGAACCCACTTTTCATCACTGGTAAGCACTCGATTGAATAAGGATGCGGTACGGTGGCGAGAAAGCAGCGATACGCAGGCTGCCACTCGTTGTCCCTTGTGGACCTCCAACAGCGTTTACGGAACCCACTTGCTCAGTTTGTACGTCTAGACGGTGCAGATGAAGTCTAACTGTTTCATCGGAAACGTTGAACTGTCTTGCAATTTCACCACATCTGTCTTCTTCAATGGCCGCCTTCAGGACTCCATCATTCAAGACCTGTGGTCGTCCACTGCGAGGCTCATCATGGAGAGACAAATCTCCCGACTTGAATTTTCGAAACCAACGCCTTGTAGTACGTTCATCCACAGCACTATCCCCAAACGCTTGACATATGCGGCGACGTGATGCAGCTGCTGATAAGCCCACTTTGAAGTCGTAAAGCAAACAGTCTCGAACGAGATCTCTAGACAATTCCATACTTCCCAAAGCTGCCCCCGCTTATAACTGATGGCCGGGTACGGTGCGCGTGTTTTTTATAACGTCTGATGTTCCTACTTCCGGCTGTCCGAATTTGAAAACAATTGCTACACGCATTTCGTATATATTTCAACTTCATTCAAAGACTAATCAAAAAACGGACAGAACTTTTTTGGTTACCTTGTATAAAAGTGGACAACATCTAGCAGCAACAGTCTGCTGATTGCGTTTAAACATGCAACAGGCTGTCGCCACTAGATGTTGAGCTCAAATTCCATTTTTATATTCATATATATATATATATATATATATATATATATATTCATTTTTATATTCATATATATATATATATATATATATATATATATATATATATATATATATATATACAATATTCATATATATATATATATATATATATATATATATTACATCGCTACATAAAAACTTTCATGTTTCGGAACTTTAAATTATCCCTCATCGAGCGATGGAAGATAACTTATGATAGAAAGATTTATTTTGGAAACTAGAAAATAAATCGTTGCCTCATTTGAAAGTTAATTAATGCATTAATTAATTTATTAAGTTATTAATCTGTTGTTAATATCAATTAATATCAATTTATTTATTAATATTTTATTTAATTTATTTAATTTCCTATTTACTTATTTAATTTATTTATTAATATTAATTAATATTAAGTTATTAAGTTATAATGTATTAATTTATTTACTAAGTTATTAATCTGTGTGTTTCTCATTATTTGCATATATATATATATATATATATATATATATATATATATATATATATATATATATATATATATATTTGAGATGAGGTATTGTAACTATTTACACGATTTATATTGTTCGGACAGAAAAGGCATGCCTCATGGAACTAGAACAATCTACTCCAGTAGACGAAATAAAGTGTTCGGTTCGAAATTCCAACTTATATCACCTGAAGTAGACCGGAGAGTACGACGGTCGAAACGTCGTGAATATGACAATAAACATGAGGACAGCAGTCCGAACAATGTAAATAGTGTATATTGACTTTTGTTTCTCATCACTTGCCTTGATAAAGTCGAATGACGAAACGCGTCGACAGGGACTAAATACTATATTCCCATTGTCTATTTTATTCAATTTGTCTTCTCTACAGATATATTCTGGGAACTTTCACAGACACAGACACAGACACACACACACACACACACACACACACACACACATTCATATATATATATATATATATACATATATATATATATATATATATGAGCTATCGCAGATTGAGTGATGGTTTTAATAAAAGTGCTCGATATAATATAACAGAGCTATTAAGTATATATTAATAAATATACATATTATCCCACATAGGTGGCATATGTATATTTATTAATATATATATATATATATATATATATATATATATATATATATATATATATATATATATATATATGGTATAAAATGACAATTGGAAAAATCTTGTCCACAGAGTTGATCTGGGAATTTAACTATATATATATATATATATATATATATATATATATATATATATATATATATATATATATATATATATATATATATATATATATATATATGACTCTTCGGCAGAATTGAGTCACTGTCAGTCACTGTATGTTTATATAAATCTAAAAATAAACACGCTAAAATTCACCTTCATCCCTGTCGTGAACCGACGGCTTAGTGGTAGAAGTTCCGACTGACGTCAATTCAGTCGGGTTTCGATCCTAGAGGCAACCGGACGTCTAGCCACACTTATTAGCTGTAAAACAGCGAAACAGTGGATGTGGATGACAAATATATATATATATATCTTCTATTCCTGTCGGAGAACGAAAATTTTCTATGAAAATTCCTCGGACATTCAGGCCGGTAAATGTTATTTAATACTGTTTATTATAAAACAGAGCATTTGCTTAAATACTTGTATCTATAAGAAGAACGTTAAACATATAATAAATGTCTTTAAATAAATTGTCGGACTATGTCCAATTCAAAAATATATATTTTTTAATCCAATCTAAGCTTTCGGCTGACATAAGCCATTATCAAAGATGACAATTACACAATATATTAAGCAATACACGAACAAGAAATTGATGATAGTCTTTTTTTGTTTACATGGGTGATTTCCAAGCAACGATAAACACGTGCATATAAGACGCTGAAAGCGAAAATCGCACAACAGCTCATGACGTCACACATGACCACGCGAGAGTGAATCCGATGAGTATTGAGTATGGAAAGCCGTTGGTATGAACCAATGGCTTCTGTTACTAATTATAGGCATTTAAGGATATTTGTGCAGATTACATAGTTTATTTTGTTCAGGTTAGGTTTCAACTGTTTTATGTATATAGCTTCAAGAATTTTTAGTTTTTCTTTATTGTTTTCATGTTTAAGTATAGTTGTGTTTTCGACGAGGATTTTCCGGAATTGTGTATGCGGCCAGGCATGTTGTTTTAAATGCCTAAAAATGTTAGAGTTATCATTCAAATTTAGTGTCAAGCGTCGTGAAAGCGAGTTTGTGGTGTGACCAACATTATTTAGTTCGTTGGAGATACAATCTCCCAAAGGGCACCTGAATTTGTAAACTATGTTGTTTTTTTTTCAAATCGCTAACCGGGGGAGAAGAATCATTGCGAATAATTGAGTTGGATATACTAGATTTAGTGTAGTATATAATTAACTATATATATATATATATATATATATAGAGAGAGAGAGAGAGAGAGAGGGGGGGGCTTCGTCAACCGCAAGGAAAGTGGGCTCCCTGTGCCCCGCCAGGAAATTTTTGTCGCCGGAGTCAATCCTTCAAATCTAAAAATCAACCATCCAACCTTGCATGCGTTATTGCTGCCATATATGGTCTGGCGCCCTTTCTGTTTGTCTCAAGGTCCTTGATAAAATCCAAAGACGGATATGCAATGTAAGTGGCCCTGATCTAGCATCTCGTCTGCAGCCGCTCTCTCACAGACGTGTCGTCGCCTCCGTCTGTCTTTTTTACAAATATTTTCACAGTAACTGCTCCGATGAGCTGCTTTCGCTGGTTCTCAGACTTCATGAATTTAAGCCTTCAACTAGGCTGGCATCTCGCTCAGACCCTTTCACTGTCGAAACTGTTAAATGTAGCCGTCTCTTCTACTCCAATAGCTTCATGTCTCGCACTTCCCGTCTGAGGAACTCCCTCCCTCTTACTTGCTTCCCTGATGGCTATAATCATGAATTATTCAAATGCAATGTCAATCGACATCTTTAGATGCCTTGATATAATTCCCCGTTCTTCTCTTCATCCTTTCTTCTATCACGCATCTTTACTCTTGCTCCCACTCTCTGTAACTCCTTGCATGCTTGTGAAACTCCCGCTTTGCTTGGGGTGAAATGCTTATGTATATATATATATATAAAGCATTGCGCTGTTGTCATATTTAGAATTTGTGTGTGTAGTTTTTCAGTTACTCATTTGTATCTTTTTCTTTATTATCTGTTGACTAATCATATATAAATTGTCACGCCAAAACCCAACACACATGGCGTGTAGATTGCATTTAAGCATGAAACAGATTCCTGCTGCTGGTCGTTGACCTCAGTGTCCACTTAGGGTTAAACTACTTTTATTTATCTGTTGCCTAATAATTTCATTCCTAACGAATGTTTTCTTCCATATTTGCAGGGCATTAGATTAGCCATTCTCTTCGAAAACCTTGTTAACAATGATGTGAGGTTTGAGATTCCTGCCGAACGACACCTGGGGATGATTGTCTTCCGTCTCAAGGTAAGAAAATGATTTCACCAAATCAGTATCTAATTTGATCACCAAAGTTAAGTTAAGCATGATCATTACGTGGATGTGAGACGGCCTGGAATATACCAGATACTGTAAGCTTAGATGTGCAGGTAGAAATGGCTTACGGCCACATCACGCTGACACACCGGTTCCTGTACCTTCACCGAAGTTAAGCAACGTCAAGCATGACCATTACGTGGATGTGAGACCGCCTGGAATATACCAGGTACTGTAAGCTTAGATGTGCAGGTAGAATTGGCTTACGGCCATATCACGCTGACACACCGGTTCCTGTACGGTCACCGAAGTTAAGCAACGTCAAGCATGTTTAGTAACTTGGTGGGTGACCGCTTGGGAATACCAGGTGACATAATCTTGGATGTGCGGTTAGAAATGCCTACCGTCCACATCATGGTGAAACACCGGTTGCCGTATGATCAACGGAGTTAAGCAACGTCGAGCCTGGTCAGTACCTAGATGGGTAGTGAGTTTGAACTTCTCTCGGTGCTCCACTGTTTCGGCGTTTTGTCACGCCTAAGGTAAGCTTTTTAAATGTATATATGTTGCTATAAAACCTAGCAGTTCAAGAGGTGAGATCTTTTCTCGACATTTGGAGCTTGTTTCTTTCCAAAAATGCTTCTCAAAAGAGGGAGACGTTTTATATAAAATTTGTAACTTTTTTTTTTCTTGTTTTGTTTTCTTTCTTTTACTTTGTTTTACTTTATTTTTTCCAGGGTGAAAACGAACTGACCGAACAGCTTTTGAAAGCCCTGAATAAATCAGGCAAGGTACACATGGTCCCAGCTTCTTTCAAGGGCAAATATGTGATCCGTTTCACGGTCACCTCGCAATACACAACTGATGAAGACATCCGGGGTGATTTTCAGGTCATCCAGGAGACAGCTACCGAAGTTCTGCAAAACTTTGTCCTGATTGACGACAAGGAGAAACAAGACGAGGAAATCCAGGAAATTCAAGAAATGCCGGCCGAAAAGAGCGTCTCGAAGCCGACCCGAACCCTGTCCATGAAGAGGCGCGATTTTGGCATGAGCCTCATTCTGAGTCACGTGCCCTGCTCCCCGAAATTCATTAACGGCAGTTTCGCGGCCATCTTCGATAACAACGAGACGATCGTCGAGTTCGCACGCCACCTAGCGAGCAGCGATATCGATGGGCGTCCCATTCGGCTATCACCGCGACGGGGTATCAAACTAAAAGACCAGGCGAAGCAGCACAGCCTGGACTTCACCTCCATTCTGCCCGGTCGGCGAATGTCGACCGGCACGGCGAGGTTCAAGCAAGGCTCGCTCGACACAAAGGTCGAGGATATCCTCGATTCCACACCGGAACATCTGGGCACCAATGGCATCATCGAGCAACGATCCCAGGAACAACTCGAAGAAGAAGAAGATCGCCAGAGGCAGCAGCAGCAGCAGCAGCAACAGCAGCAGAAGCAAAATGCCTCGCTTCAACTAGAGAAGCAAAAACAACAGCAGCAGCAGCAGCAGTCGCCAGCGAGATCTGTGTCGCCGCAGCGCCCTCTCTCGGTACCGCCCGCTTTACAAGAAAAGGCAACTTCGTTCCTGGAAAAAATAAAGCAGTTGACGCCGAAGAAGATCTCGTCGTCAGAGCAGACAAAGAACAGTAACTCGAATGCTACTAATGGTATCCAGACCTGTCCACATTGTGGTAGCAATGCTACATATTAAACACAAATCTATATATCAATGATAATAAAGCCACACGTTCCAGAAACATTTAAATGAATAATAGAAACGGAAAAACCCATAATCCCTTATATCAGAAACATAAAATAAAATAAGTACGATATATATATATATATATATACATGCATACATATATATATATATATATATATATATATTAGGTTTATGACTTTTTTGTAACGTTATGTTCCCATAACATAAGTTGATGAACTTTTGTTCAAAAGTAATGAAAAATGTATTAATTTATTTTACTTCTTGAAAAGGTTCAATCCCCAACCGAAAATTCGATTTTACCATATACGCAATAAGTGACAAAAGTTTGAATATTCCAGAAGCTTTATATTTCAATTTGTTAATGATGTAATTGGATTGTACTTATGTAGTTTTAATGCATTTAACAGTTTATAGCTATAGCATAACATACAACCTTACAAATAAACAAAAATGGCAAACTCGCAAAAGCTTGATATTTCAATTTGCTAATGAATGTAATTGAATTGTACTTATGTATTTTGGACGTATTCAACAGTTTATAGCTATAGCTTAACATATAAACTTACGAACAAACAAAAGCAAGATGTAGTAGGCTCCAGAATATTCTAGAAACTTCCATAAAGTTCTAGATGCCAACAGAAATTCATAGTACTTCTATACTTATAGACGATTATAGAAATTTCGTGTTAGGGTGTCATTTTTTTTCTAAATGGACTGAATTAAACCCTTCTTCATTAGTTTTGAACAAAAGTTCATCGAGTTATGATACAGGAAATCAATTATTTTGCAAAATGTCATAAACCTAATATATATATATATATATATATATATATATATATATATATATATATACAGACATATATATATATAAGTCTGTATATATATATATATATATATATATATATATATATATATATATATATATATGCAGACATATATATGATATATATACACACACATATATATATATATCTATTCATATGTATATATGTGATGTATATATATATGTGATGTACATATATATATATATATATATATATATATATATATATATATAATATGGATAAAACAACTGAAAAGTTGCAAATTAAAAGAAACAAATTGGTTGTTTTTTTGTGAAAGTATTTATTTATATGTTTTTATATATTTGATATTTCAGACTACCTCGGTCCTTCCTCAGAAATTAATACAGTTATTCAATTAATTTCTGACGAACAGAGGTAGTCTGAAATATCAAATATATAAAAACATATAAACAAATAGTTTCACAAAAAACACCAATTTTTTTCTTTTAATTTGCAACTTTTCAGTTGTTTTATCCATATTATATACATATCAAGAAAGTATACGTGGCTTCTCATTATGCTATACATATATATATATATATATATATATATATATATATATATATGATGTATATTTGGGCAGCAACCGTTCTTTCTACTATGTTTCATTGAATTTGACAGACAATGAAGATTGGTTGAAACTTTTATTGAGTTTTTTTGCTATTCTTAAATTTTTCCATATTGGTGGAATTAAAAAGGTGTAAAATTCTCCCTAATGTCTATTGTCTCAAGCGTTTTCGATCAATTCTTTAGCCATTTTCAAGAGGGTTGCTAGTTAAAGCCACACCAAACCGAAAAGTTGAAGAATACAAGAAAAACTCAATAAACAATTGATCAAATAACCCTTGTCTATAATATCCAATGAAACACTCCCACACAGACACAGGCACAACACACACAGACACACACACACACAGACACACACACATATATATAAATATATATAAATATATATATATATATATATATATATATATATATACATATATATATATATATATATATATGCGTATGTATGTATGGACATCAAATTTTAATACTAATTTAGAATTGCAATGCATTGTTTAATCTTTTCTTTCATGAAGTAAGCTATATATATATATATATATATATATATATATATATATATATATATATATATATATATATATATATATATATATATATAGTTTACGAAAAACTAGGTAATCCGTATGGGTAGACCCAAGGAGGATAAAATCCAGAGAGCTCAATGTAAATCAGAGCTAATAATTTAAATAAAAACAGACCACTTTAAGGTTCCATGTAATAAATTATTTCACCACAGCCCTTTTAAAGGACAGGGGATCATCAGATTTTATTTCCAAAGGTTGAAACGAAAAATGAAAAGAAATTTACACATTTATGACGGGCAGTAATAAGTAAATTAACGAAGTGAGGGAGTGAAGGGTGTAGAGAGGCATGATTGAGTTAGATGTAACATTTCTATTCTTTCAAATTTAAATTTTTAGAGGAAGTCCAGATATTGACATATATATATATGACCCTGAGCCCAACACAGTAATCCAAATCTTTATTCTGTCGTTCTCATAACTATTCAGTATATATATATATATATATATATATATATATATATATATATATATATATATATATATATATATGAAGAAATATAGTCTTAAAGTGTGCTATATTTATGGGATAAAGTGCTCAATATCAGAGATAGAGCGTGTGTAAATATAAAAGTGAACATAGAAGTCAACACTTACAGGCGACAGTCTGTTTCATGCTAGTGCAATCGTCAGGCAGCTAGTGCAATCGTCAGGCAGCTGCCTGACGATTGCACTAGCATGAAACCGACTGTCGCCTCTAAGTGTTGACTTCTATGTTCACTTCTATATATATATATATATATATATATATATATATATATAATGTTCGATAGGAATATGTCGATATACACTATATGAACTTATAGACATAGGTACATACAGATGAGTATATATATATATATATATATATATATATATATATATATATATATATATATTTCAGCACACACACACACACGCCGCACGCATATATGTAGATATAGGAATGTTAAAATATATATTTTATATATGGTATATTTATAGATTACGTTTAGGCATGTGACAGATTGTGTGAACGATGTCAACATCATCGTTCACACTTCATATAGATAGATAGATAGATAGATAGATAATGAACAGACTGAGATAGATAGATAGATAGATAGATAGATAGATAGATAGATAGATAGATAGATAATGAACTTTGTCACATAAACATTATTATTATTAATAATAATATGCAGTTATTTAAAAAAAAGGACTAAACACAAAACATTAGATATATACAAATATTTTATTTATACTTTATTCAATATATGCTGTACAATTTATAAACACCTAAGGAACAATATCTGTATCTTATCGTCATAAATAAACATTATAAACATTATAGAGATTATAAACATTATAGATTTTATAAACATTATAGACATTATAAACAATACAGACATTATAAATATTATAAACATTATAGATATTATAAATATTATAGACATTATAAATATTACAAACATTATAAACATTATAGACATTATAAACATTATAAACATTACTGACATTATAAATATTATTATAAACATTATAGGCAATTATAAACTTTACAGACATTATAAACATTATAGACACTATAAACATTATAAACATTATAGACATTATAAACGTTATTAACATTACAGACATTATAAACATTACAGACATTATAAACATTATAGACATTATAGTCATTATAGACATCATAAACATTACAGACATTATAAATATTATAAACATTACAGACATTATAAACATTATAGACATTATAAACAGTATAAACATTACAGACATTATAAACATTATAAACATTACAGACATTATAAACATTATAAACATTATAAACATTACAGACATTATAAATATTATAAACATTATAGACATTATAGATCATTATAAATATCATAAACATTACAGACATTATAAACATTATAGACATTATAAACATTATAGACTTTATAAACATTACAGACATTATAAACATTATAAACATTACAGATATTATAAACATTATAAACATTACACACATTATAAACATTATAAACATTATAGACATTATAGACATTATAAACATCATAAACATTACAGACATTATAAACATTATAGACATTATAAACATTACAGACATTGTAAACATTATAAACCTTACAAACATTATAAACATTATAAACATTATAAACATTATAAACATAAACATTAAGCACATATAATCTTAACGCCGTCAATAACAGAAATCCTATCCGCCATGTTTATTACTTGATTCTATTTCGTTCCTCGTGGCCCATTAAATGATCCTGTAGAGACTGAAAGGACGCAAATAACCGAATGTAAATTCCAAAATAGAGTCGTAATAAAAACCAATGTACAACAGGCAAAGTATCCTTTGTCCAAAATTCCCAAACCCGGAAACCTCCAAACTCCGAAAGTTGTTCAGGTACTGACATGACTTGAGATGAATAGAAATTTCAGGAAGCACTGGGAAGGTTCCTAGGTCAGGGTTTTTTAAACTGTGGGTCTCGACGCTTCAGTGGGTCGCGATATAAATAAAATGAGTCGCGACAAAAGCATGTAGGTGTAATAGATAATATAAATAGATAGATGAAATTCTAATACATGCGGATCATAAGAAATATATATATATATATATATATATTGTCGATGCTAAATGAATGAACCTAGGGAATAGAGTTTGTCTTTGATTTATTACATGTAGGTATAATGAGTCGCAATTCAAAATCCGGTTCTTGCTTTGGGTCGCAGCCTACAGCGGCGTCAGTTTTTTTGTTTTTTTTGTTAGTGATCACCTTTGTTAGTACCACGTTAGTCCGTGGATTAATTACCAGATGTTTCGTGCCAGTAATTGTATTATTCGGAACGGAATGTCTAAAAGTCCTGTAGATACCTATATGGATCGGAAAAAGAAACAAAAAAAAAGAAAGGATTTATGCTTATCAATACCTCAGAAAGTCTAGAAAAGCTAGACACGGGTGTAAGTGTGAAACGTCTGACTGACGAGTTTGGCGTTGGAACAACCGCCATATACGACGTAAGGAAACCGAAAGAGGAAGTTTTGAAGTTTTCTGCTGAAAGTGATGGTCAAAAATGAATGAAAAATAGGAAAAACACTGCACAGAGCAAGAAATGATGATCTCAGTCGTGTATTGATGGGGTGGATTCCTCAGCATCAGAGTGAACATATGACGCTTATATAAAACTACCTTCATGGTATATATATATGTATGTGTGTGTGTGTGTGTGTGTGTGTGTGTGTGTGCGCGCGCGCGCGCGTGCGCGTGCAGTGTTACGAAATGTAAAGGGATATCGTATTTATGCTTGGGTTCAATTCCCAAGCTACCATATTTTATAGATGCTATATACAATTAAAAAGCCTGTATTATAAAATCCGAAAACATCTGAAAACCGAAACATTCCCGGTCCCAAGAATTTCGGATAAAGGATTCTTAACCTGAATATAGATTTCATGCCTATTAGGATATTGTGTTTCCAATAATAATGCTAATAAAAAAGACAACTACGCGTTAGTAATACAACTCTATCATTTTAATTAACATGTTACTTACCTGATAATAACTTCAATAAAAAAGGTTATTAAACAACACTACATTAAAAAAAATAATATCTTACACCAGTAAATAACTTTGAATTAATTAGAAAAATACAACTTTACATTGGTCATGCGATTACAACTCTATCATGTTAATTAACTTGTTATTATCTGATAATAGCTTCAGAAAAATGTTATTCAACTACAGTAAAATATATAAAACTACTTTCAGGAGGCACGATGGAGTAATGGATAGGGGACTGAGGAATGGGAGAGCCGAGTTCGAATTCCAGTAGAATCCATTCATGCATTGAATCCTCTTATTCTATAGCCTCGGATGGCAACTGGTCTACCGCAGAAAGAAATGGCAACCTACTGCGGGAAAAAATCAGCCTCGTCAGTCATGTATCGAAAGATACATGATCGCCTAAGCGTGTATCATGCATGGCACATAACTGACTGACTTTCAGGGTATACGTTATTTATATAAAACTACCTTCAGTGTATATGTTATTTATATAAAACTACTTTCAGGGTATATGTTATTTATATAAAACTACCTTCAGGGTATGTGTATAAGCTGTGTTAAGGAATATAAAGGGATATCGTATTTATCCTTGTGATCCATTCCCAAGCTGCCCCATTTTATAGATGTTATATACACATCGAATATCATGTATTCCAAAATCCGAAAAAAATTGAAAACCGAATCACTTCCGGTCCCAAGAATTTCGGATAAAGGATTCGCCAGTCATCATCCAAGACATAATTGCAAAAAACACAAAAATACTACTATACATTGATCATGCGAATACAACTCTATCATGTTAATTAACTTGTTATTATCTGATAACAGTTTCATAAAACACGTGTTATTAACTAACGCTACAAGCAAAAATAAAATCTTACACTAGTCATCCTCAGAGAGATCATTGCAAAAACGCGAAAATAATACTATATATTAGTTAATTAACATGACATTTATCTGATAATAGCTCCATAAAAATAAGTTATCAACCAACACCGCAACAAAAATAAAATCTTACGCCTGTCAACATCCGAGAGATAATTGCAAAAACACAAAAATACTTCTATACATTGGTTATACGAATACTACTCTGTCATATTGATTAACATGTCACTAATCTGATAATAACTTGATAAAAATAAATTATTAACCAACACCACAATAAAAAATAAACTTGTACTCCAGTCAATACCCGAGAGATACTTGCAAAAACAGAAAAATATTACTATACATTGGTCATACAAATACGACTCTATCATGTTAATTAACATGATTAGTTTTAATGTTAATTAGCTTCATAAAAAATTAATGCCTTTCTTCCACTGATTCGACAGTGACCTCGCTATACTGTTAAACAACATATGACTCATGTGTGGCTGACAGGTATGACTATTTATGAGGATTCAAAAGGCAAGAAGCAAAGATGAGGAAAATGAACAGCTAGGACACGTGACTCTAAAATGTCAAATTCGAAGATAACGTGGCGACAGGTAACACGATTAGAATTATCAAAATAAGATGGCGGTGAAGAAAATAAAAAAGACTTTTACACTGACTGAAAATGACATTGTTACCTTACGATGGACCAAATGGTTGAAAATATTTGGAGAAATCATGCATTAGCTTGGGTTTAAAACTAAAATAAAAGCTTCAAGAAAGGTTTTTCAATTGTTAAAATGCTTCTTTTCAAACATTAGGTATCGCTTTCTTTTGAGGCACGCACACATACACATACACACACACATATATATATACATATATAAATATATATATATATATATATGAAGAAATATAGTCTTAAGATGTGCTATATTTATGGGATAAAGTGCTCAATATCAGAGATAGAGTGTGTGTAAATATAAAAGTGAACATATAAGTCAACACTTAGAGGCGACAGTCTGTTTCATGCTAGATGCAATCGTCAGGCCACGATGTTGTCCTGACGATTGCATCTAGCATGAAACAGACTGTCGCCTCTAAGTGTTGACTTATATGTTCACTTTTATATATATATATATATATATATATATATATATATATATATATATATATATATATATATATACTTTATTTTAGGATATTGCATCAAAAACGCCAAAAACCGCTACAGAATTGCAGTCGTGTTTGAATGCGAATGGTTGATTTGCATCGTAATTGAGCCTTCTTTTAAATTGAGTGTTACGAACGTTGGAATTGTGCTCTATTCGTTCTCATTTTACATGGATATATATATATATATATATATATATATATATATATATATATATATATATATATATATATATATATATATATGTGTGTGTGTGTGTGTGTGAGTGTGTGTGTGTGTGTATGAAAAGTGTGTCCATATAAATATATATATATATATATATGTAATATATTATATATATTATTATTTATATATTATATGCGCAGTACTTATTAGAAAGCGCTCAATATCAGAGATAGAGCTAAGTTATTCGGTTGGATTGATGTGAGTTTGTGATCCTGGGTTTCACGCTTTTGCGATCGTCAAACTCTTGTTTGTCTGACGATCGCAAAAGCGTGAAACGCAGGGTCACAAACTTACATCAATCCAACTATATATATATATATATATATATATATATATATATATATATATATATATATATACGGTACAGTTCAAAAGTTTGAGGCCATACCTGGTAATTTTTTTAAAATTGGCCCCAAAAGTAGTTGTTTTGGCCTTTAAATACCAGCAAATTATTATACATGCCTTAAAAAAAATGAGACATGATTTTTATTAGAAATTTTGTTATGACAAAAAAAACAATAAAAACCATTTTATGATGAAATCTTGCTCACATCAAAATATCCTTCTTTGGCCTTGATTACTGCAGAACAAATTTTGCCATTTGTTGCAAAAGTTTCTCAAATTATAAGTTTCATAATTGATTCCATTCATTTTTCAGTCACGATAAAAGCTCTTTTTCATTCATTTTTTTTTTCACGCTTCTGTCAAGTTCCTCCAATGCTAATTCTTGGAGTGGCTTCAAACTTTTGAACTGTAGTGTGAATATACATATATATATATATACATATGTATATATATATATATATATATATATATATATATTGATGCATGTTTCATTAAATAATATAGACAAGTTTTGTCTATTTATTTTAAGAAAATTCCTTTCATATATATATATATATATATATATATATTACTTTTATACACACACATATATATATATATATATTGATGCATGTTTCATTAAATAATGTAGACAAGTTTTGTCTATTTAAGAAAATTCCTTTCATATATATATATATATATATATATTACTTTTATACACACACACACACACACACACACATATATATATATATATATATTGATGCATGTTTCATTAAATAATGTAGACAAGTTTTGTCTATTTATTTTAAGAAATTTCCTTTCATATATATATATATTACTTTTATACACACACACACACACACACACATATATATATATATATATATATATATATATATATATTACTTTTATACACACACACACACACACACACACACACACATATATATATATATATATATATATATATATATATATATATATTGATGCATGTTTCATTAAATAATGTAGACAAGTTTTGTCTATTTATTTTAAGAAAATTCCTTTCATATCGTCTGATAAGCTTAATAACATTATCATTGAATGACGAATGAAAATCATCATATTGATACATATCTTTTAATCCTATCTAAGCTTTCGGCTTACATAAGCCATCATCAGAGATGACAAGTACATTACAATAAATTAAACAAAATACGGACATAACAACAATGATAGTCTGTTTTGTTTGCATGGAAGATTTCTAAGTAATGACAAATTCGTACATAATTTAGAAATTCAAGTCCCCTCTGGGAGATTGTATCTCCAACGGATTAAATAATATTTATGTTGGTCACACCACAAACTGGCTTTCACGACACTTGTCTATACATTTGAATGATAACTCTAACATTTTTAGGCATTTAAAACATGCCTGGCTGCATACACAATTCCGGAAAATCCTTGTTGAAATCACAACTATACTTAAACATGAAAACAATAAACAAAAACTAAAAATTCTTGAAGCTAAATACATAAAACAAATGAAACCTAACCTGAACAAAATAAACTATGAAATCTCCACAAATATACTTAAATGCCTATAATTAGTAACAGAAGCCATTGGTTTATACCAACGGCTTTCCATACTCAATACACATCGGATTCACTCTCGCGTGGTCATGTGTGACGTCATGAGCTGTTTTGCGATTTTCGCTTTCAGCGTCTTATATGCACGTGTTTATCGTTGCTTGGAAATCATAATAAACTATGAAAACTTCACAAATATACTTAAATATCTATAATTGATAACAGATGCCATTGATTTATACCAACGGCTTCCCATACTTAATACTCCTCATTTTCACTCTTGCGTGGTCATGTGTGATGTCATGAGCAGCGGTGCGATTTTCGCTTCCAGCGTCTCTTATGCAGGAGTTTGTCGTTGCTTGGAAATCTTCCATGCAAACAAAACAGACTATCATTGTTGCTTTGTCCGTGTATTGTTTAATTTATTGTAATGTAAATGTCATCTAAGATGATGGCTTATGTAGAATTGAAAAACATGTATCAATATGATGATTTTCTTTCGTCTTTCAATAATAATGTTATTAAGCTTATCAGATCATATGAAAGGAATTTGCATAAAATAAATAGACAAAACTCGTATATATTATTTAATGAAACATGCATTATTGAAAAAATGCTGCCTAAATACACACAATATATATATATATATATATATATATATATATATATATATATATATATATATATATATATATATATATAGTTTAAAGGTATGCTATATTTATGAGTAAAAGTGCTCAGTATCAGGTATTGGTATAATTTGAAATTAAAAGAAAACGCTTAAATTCAATACATTCTATTATTTAAAATATATAACACATAAATTAATCTCAAACTAAAATAATAATTACATTATAATAATAATAATAATAATAATAATAATAATAATAATAATAATAATAAGCAATGACAACATTTACTAATCATCAGCCTGAAGATTGCGTTTAAGCATGAAACAGACTGTTGCCGCTGGGTGTTGACATCAATGCCTACTTTTACATTTACATACGCTCTATACATTATAATGAGTACTTTTTCCTATAAATATAGAATATCTTTAAACTATATTTGTTTTATATATATATATATATATATATATATATATATATATAAAGGGTGTTTCATTAAGACGGATTATATATAAGGGTGTTTCATTAAGACGGATCAAAGTCAGCAGTAAATAAATCAGTGTTATTGGTGAAAATTTATTTATTTCTCTATTGGATCATGTTATTTAAGTCATGGCAATTATGTGTGAAAAATAATATCGCTAAAATGTCCGCCAAATCTGAAGGAAAAAGAAATAATTCATTAGACGCTTAAACTTAATTCACATTTAAAATCGGTCAAAGTTATACGTGTGTGTGTGTGTTTGTGTGTGTGTGTTTGTGTGTGTGTGCGCGCGTGTGTGCGTGTGTAAGTGTGTGTGTTTGTGTGTCTGTGTGTGCCCCTCAAAAGAAAGTGATACCTAAGGGTTAAAATGCATTTTAACAAATGAAAAATCCTTCTTAAAGCTTTTATTTTAGTTTTAAATGCAAGATAATAAATTAAATTTAATATTCTCAATAAGCAAAATATTTTTCTGTATTTCAAACCGAATTTAAATTTGATCTGATTGGATTGGAATGGATGTATTTTTAATTATCAGTAAAATCTATAAATATCGTCCATATTGACAAATCTGTCAACACAACATAATTATATTTATTAAAAAAATCTTTCAAAAATAAAATAAACTTTCTAAAGTGTTATTTAGGAAGAATTACCTGATTTGAAATTTAATTAATCAGAATTGAAACAAATATTACTTACATTTCGTTTAAAATATCGCAGAAAAACATTTTTAACAACGAGGTAGGAGTTTTTATGAGGTATTGACACATTTATTTACAGCTTGATGTTTGGGAAAATTAGTGTAAGGAGGAGATAATTGTAATAAAATTACATGAAGAATATAACGTCAGCGCCTTTGTTTAGTTAATTTTTTTAACTACCCAGTAATCTTTCAAATTTTAAATATTTTAAGGATTCTAATATTTTATTAAAAGTTCCTTAATGGTATTGTTTGCCAACTGATTTTTGCTGTTCGACTTCTACTACTTTTTCTTTGAGTCGGTTGCCACAGCAGTACACCAGCGACAAGCTCTTCTCTTGTTGAGCCAACAGTTCCCTACAGAACTTAATCTAAACTTCCGTAAGGTTTCAGAGATGGGAATTGGTTTGCTGTAGAGCTCCTTGATTGACAGTTGTTGATTCCAAAAGATGTTAAGGGCGGCAGGGAACATTCTAGTGTAAACAGCATTTTATATTTTCTCCATTAGAGACCAAGCGATTAAGTCCCAAATAAGACTTGATCCTACAATAAGCAGACTGAGTTTTATTTCCAAGTCATGTGATATGCTTTTCTAACATTTGCACACACACACACACATACATATACACACACACACACACACACACACATATACACACCACACAAATATATATATAAATATATATATATATGTGTGTGTGTGTGTGTGTGTGTGTGTGTGTGTGTGTGTGTGGTTTATATAAACACACACACACACAGTGGACTCAGCAGTTTTCAATCTGCTTGTCTGAATCGTCTTCAAGAAGCGAGTGCAAGATTTAAAAGGTCAGCCAATCTAACAGTGATCTCATCCCACAATCTTCACTCTTGCTCCACTCTTGCGGCCTCCTTTGTAAATCCCTAGCGGTTCTTAAGTGCCACTTAAGATTATCGCACAGAATTTCATAACTGAATCAATTGGTTAAGTTGTCAGATCCTCATACGTCGAAACCGATGGGAGTGTCCATTATATATATATATATATATATATATATATATATATATATATATATATATATATATATATATATAAGCGGCAAAGTCTGCTCGACCTACACATATAGATTTATGAAATCAGGATGATCCCGGGATTGGAAATCTGCTCTTCATCTGGTGCTTGAACGCCCAGCATTGGGATTTGTGTCCAGATGATGAGGGATTAGTTAAAAATTCAAATTTCAAAATAACTGGAAGTGATTTTAATAGTTTTTAATTTAAATTGAGTTTAAAGTAACGCAAAAACTTTGTGAATTTAAAAGATTTCTTATAAATTCAGTTTAAAATATCTATAAAACTCAAGAAATCAGAGTTAAAATGAAAGGTTTCGTGACGTCAGTTTTTGAAGTTCCGCAGAGTTTGTGATTTGAAGAACTCAACTCAATTGAAGTTCCAGGAAGTTAATGATTTGAAGAACTCAGTTTTCTCTGAACTGAAATTTCGGCCCAAAACGGACTTCCGACCCAAATCGGTCTTTTGACCGGAACTGGGCATATATCCGGAACCAGAGTTAAAGTGAGGTTTTGAAATTCCGTTGAGTGAATTGAGGAATTCAAAGTTATTTCTTCAAAATGATCGTTGCTATTTTCTAAGCTGGTCTCTCGTTTTGGGCCAAATTAGCCCACCGCAGGAGCTTGCTTAAAAGTCAATACAGAGTGCGGCTTTTAAGCTAGTAGATTATAAAATAGGAAGCTGTAAATACTAATTAGTATATTAATATCAGAAATTAGGTATGGAAACCAAAGTATCAATATCACTTTGCTCTACAATACTATTTAACTGATCATATACCATCAACAATTACAGAGACAAAGACACTTTTCCGTAGCAAAGAGAAAAACGCTTTGTTGCATTGTTGGTGTGTCATACGCGTCATTGCTGTAAATAAAAATGATCTGCTTAATAAAAAATCCTTTTTCATTTTTAAACAAATTGATTTTAAATAGTGATACCGTTTGAAGAACTGGCCAGATCACATCGGTACAGGTCTTTGAACAATTTAAAATGATCAGAGCATAGGTCAGGGCCGACGACGGATATATATATATATATATATATATATATATATATATATATATATATATATATATATATATATATATATATATATATATTGTCTTCAGTTTAAAATATCTCAAACTTTGAGTTGGGGAAATCAATTTTATTTTTTCAAAATGCCAAGGAATCGGTGTTAAAGTGAGGTTTTGAAATTCCGTTGAGTGAATTGATTTCTTCAAAATAGATTATAGTTACGTTGGTATCATTGGTCGACTAAACTTGCTTTGTTTCTTCAAAATTATCATTTCTGTTTTCTAAGCTGGTACCTTTAGTTTTGGGCCGGAGTCCCAATTAGCCCTTTGCAGGAGTTAGCTTAAAAGACACACGCTGTGCGAACTTTTCGAAAGCTTTGTTTGAGAATAATAACAAAAGTGAAACATGTCAAATTGCTAAACGTTTCCTATTTGTTCATTATTTTATTCTGTCGGATGCGGATTCATATCTAATCTATATTTGATCCCATTTCATATATATATATATATATATATATATATATATATATATATATATATATATATATATATGAAATGTGATCAAATATATATATATATATATATATATATATATTTATATATATATATATATATATATATATATATATATATATATATATATATATATATTTGATCCCATTTCATATATATATATATATATATATATGATCCCATTTCATATATATATATATATATATATTTGATCCCATTTCATATATATATATATATTTGATCCCATTTCATATGTATATATATATATATATATATATATATATATTTAATCACATTTCATATGTATATATATATATATATATTTGATCCGATTTCATATATATATATATATATATTTGATCCGATTTCATATATATATATATATTTGATCCCATTTCACATATATATTATATATATATATTTGATCCCATTTCATATATATATATATATATATATATATATATATATATATATATATATATATGCAGAGCACAATGGATAAATTATCGTTTAAATTATGCAAAAAAGAAAATAACACTGACATCTCACTTTAACAGATATAGTTACCAACATTACAGAAAAATATCTTGAGAGGCTTAAGAGTAAATTTATTCAATAAAATCGGCGTTAACCTCAACCAGGCCACCATGTGACTTCTGCAACTCTTCTGGACGGCCTCCTTGTTGCTGAAGGCTGCCACAATCCTTTCTTTCAGTTCATCTTTGGTGTTACAAGGAATTTTGTTGTTCTCTCACTCAACTGCAACCCACACATAATAATCAAAGGGTTTTCACTCTAGGGAGTTAGGTGACTGTATGTAATAGGTGATGTGGTCGCAGAAATTGTCTGATAACCATGACTGGGTTCTCTTGCTTGTGTGGCATGGTGCAGAATCCGGTTTCCAGACATAGGGTCATCCAGCAGCCATCCTCTTGACCCAGGGCAGCACTACCTCTTCAAGGCACTTGATGTAGGCCTCCGTATTGCGTCTGCAGCCCTCACCAATATATTCAGAGTTCTTTTCTTACCCGAACGATCACAGTGAGTTTTCCGAGCTGACGTACCTTCGTAATCACCATTAGACTCATCCAACTATAATTCACCTTTGAAACGGAAACCAACTACACTCTTCCCTTTCTAGAGATCTTGTTACACAGAAACAATAACGAACTGAGTTTTAACGTTTATAGAAAAGCTACCAACAAAAATGACCTGGCCAATTTCTACTCAAACCACTCTTCTAATATATATATATATATATATATATATATATATATATATATATATATATATATATATATAGCATTATGAGTACTTTCAGAGATGTTCTCGGAACGATCAAGTTCTCCTTCACAGAAAAGAAAGCTTATCTGTGAATAAGTGTGAGTGCGAGAGACAGGTGGCAGAGGAAGAGAGAGACAGAGAGAGTTTTGATGCATGAAAGAATTCGCATTCATAATGAAATCAGGAAATTGTGAAAGAAAAATTCAAACTCCGACAGGGCTCGAACCAAGTCATAACGATAAAAAATCTCTACTTCAACAGGTGATTCTGTTCTTGCTCCCGGAGGTCAGTCTCCATGGCCCAGTTGGTGGAGGTACGCTTTGACTTAAGAAGTCGTTTGCCAGTGTCTAAACGGATGCGGGTTCGATTCTTGTCAGAGGCTGAATTTTTCTTTCGTATAACTTCTTAGGCTGATTCTCATTAATTACACTGTTTAATAAAATTTTAAAAAAAACTCAAACACGTGTACTCAATAAAAATAACTTCTATATTAATAAGAAACCGTTTGCTTGTTATTTAAAGCCAGGAAACTTTTTAGATTCTAAGAAATTTTGGAAATAATAATTTACTGATAGAAAACCTACTAATTAACCCATAGCTGGGGGAAAGACGTGAATTCATACCTTTCCTTTTGCGATATAAATGAATATAACGAATCGAAATGGAACTGGAACTGGAACTCGGCTCTTAGAATTCCAAATCCGATCCGTTAACCGTTACACCACCCGCACATCCAAACTTACAGCACCTGATGTTCCCAAGCGGTTGCCCATTTAGGTAATGACTAGGCTTGACATTGCTTTAGTTCGGCGATCATACGGTGTTTCAACGTGATATGTCCTTAAGCCAAATATCTTTGCCTATTTTTAGAATTACGAATAACAAATTTGGATGATGAATCCGGCTATAACGAGACACACCAGCGTTATACCCGCACAGGGAAAAAAAGTTTATTATCACATTTATATTTCTCCCATAATGGGCATTATCATCTCAGTGATGTATTCTGGGAAAACAAATTCTTTCGGGCAACTGTCGGCGTGAGAATCGGGCTAGAAACCCTGAACGACAATGATCATTCAATCTCTATCGGTGGCAGACCCGTCAGTAACCTACGTTTTGCAGACGACATTGACCTCATCACAGGCAGTAACAGTGATCTCTAAGAGTTAATCAACAAACTTTTTCAAAGAGCAGGAGCATATGGAATGGCGGTCAGCTCCGAAAAATCTAAAGTAATGGTGAATAACACAGACAGTAAAACCTGTGTCAATATTACCATGGACGGGGATTCACTGGAGGAAGTATCCACTTTTAAATACTTGGGAGCAATCTTGTCTGAAGATGGTACCCGCAGCTCGGAAATCCGTACGCGGCGATGGCCAAATTGGCAAGAATATGAGGCAGCAGAAGGAACAGCATTCAAACGAAGTACAGACTTTATGAATCGCTAGTAGTATACATTTTCCTTGGTGGATGTGAAACGTGGACACTGTTGGTAGAAACAGAGAAAATGATCGGAGCGTTTGAGAACAGATGCGTCAGAAAACTCCTTTGTGTCTTCTATTGGGAACATAAAACAATGAGTTTGTGCGGAAAAAGATTTGAAACTTTTGTGGGCCACCAAGAACCTTTACTTGACACTGTCAAACGGAGACAAATAGCGTGGTTTGGACATGTTACAAAACATGACAATCTGTGCAGGACCATCATGCAAGGCACCATTGAAGGTGGACGTAGGAGAGGGCGCCAACATAAAAAACAGGTTGGACAATATCAAACAATGGACAGGTATGACTATACCAGAATTGATAATGATGATATAATAACACTGTACTTTACTGGTATAACGGAATGGCTGAAAGGAAAAAGAATGAAAAACATGCTTTATTGTTAGAGAGAGTTATATAGTGCTACGTTGTACACAATGTTAGATATATACACATAGCCACGTGTTCCCACGCAGAGAAGTTATAACATGCATGCAACAACAAACAGTGTCTAAAAGAGAGGAGAACTTTATTTGGAAATCCCCCCCCCCGAAGAAAAAAAAGGTATTTACGACGGTTTCTCTATTAACCTAGTTAGGCCATGTGGTTTCTCGTGTAAGACCTACCGCCGTCGGATAGGGACTTCTTTTTTTCTGGGCTCTTCATCGCAACTGTTCTTCGTCATTCTATCCCTGATGTCATTCACCTAACGTCACGTGACCCTTGTGACTGTCGCAACGAAAGGGATAAAATCGCCGTTTGTATCCCTACGCGGGTTTTAATACCGCTTTGGAACTTATTTTCTGTTAATGGAACGTTACAAGGCAACGCGTTTGCAATTTTACCGTGCCTGTAACATGACCCTGTAACGTTGCAGGCAAGTAATAGAAAGTCTACAAAAAAAACGATTTTGCAACCTCTTTGTAACGTTTTGGCGACGTTACTTTGAAACCAAGTACTTTCCTGGCCGCAAGCTAGCCGCTCATCCCCAAAATCCGCACTGGTCAAATAACAACAGAATCATTTTTCTTCACTTAATATGCAGAGAGGTTATACATTTTCTTTTCGTCTGTTTCAAACGTAGCCACGGTGGAGTAATGGATATCAACTCGGAAAGAAAAATCGGAGATCAGAGTTCGAATTCCAGTCGCGTTCATTGCATTCACTTACGTACTAATACCCTTGGGAAAGGTATGAATCCTCTTCTCCCCCAGCCCAGGTATGGGTAAATAGCAGGACAGACTGGGTTCTATAGATAGATGGCAACCGGTGTAGGAGAAGGGAAACTCTGAAGTCAAACCAACCTGAAGAGGTTTGGTCTCTGTCAGGCTCTCTTGCCCAAGACACACCACTTCTACCGCAGTTGCAGTACATGTGATGCTCCTACGACCATGTGATGTTCCTACGACCATGTGAAGCCCTTATGACTATTTGATGCCCCTACAATCATGTGATTCCCCTACGACTATGTGTTTCCCCTACGACCATGTGATGTCCCTACGACCATGTGATTCCCCTACGACCATGTGATGCACCTACGACTATGTGATGCCCCTACAATCATGTGATTCCCCTACGACCATGTGATGCCCCTACGACTATGTGATTCCCCAACGACTATGTGATGCCTCTACGACCATGTGATGCTCCTAAGACTATGTGATGTCCCTACGACCGTGTGATGCCCCTACAACCGTGTGAGACCTAATTGCCAATCTAGTAGAGCGCTTAAATTCATATAGTCGGGGCACCAGAGGAAAAAAGCTCCCAGTTGCCATTTTGTAGAAAAGACAAGGTCACGTCGGTAAGAAAGTGACTGAAATCGAGATGACTGGTCAGGGACGATTGTATGGCTGACCCTTCTCGGGATTTTGTCAAGAATTTAGAGATGCACAAAAGGAGCACCAGGTGCTGTTTATCGTCATACCCGGGGCGATGTAACAAGGACCTTGGAGGAGAAAATAGATAAGTAACTAAGAGCTATGATTTAAAAAAGAATTGGCATTGAATAACTCCCACGAATTGATATACCGTCAAAATATACACTCACACACTCTTGCAACGTTACAGTCGCAGTACATGTGATACCCCTACGACCATGTGATGTCCCTACGACTCGTGGTCGTGTGGTCATAATCGAAACATTGAGAATCATTTATTTATAACGATTGTATAAGTCTACAAACAAACCAAATCGCCGATGCCCAACACTGTACAGCTTTTCGACGTGCTGAAAATTCAGCCACAAGTCAAATAACGCCAGAATATTCAGACCCGCTTTGATCATTTTTGTGGGGCATATAAGCATGAAAATTCCTCTTTGGCGGAGTTTCTAACGCATTTCTTTATCATCTCTCAGTTGCGTCTCTGTCCTTAGGCAGAGTGCGCTCAGGGGCTACTCTATCAAAGGACATGGGGCCAACTGAGAAAATTATACTGAGAGGTGCTCGGTCCTGGAGAACAGCTTCCCGAGGCCTCACCCTCTCATTGCACCAGAGAGAAGGATCGGCGCTTGCACCGAGGCCAGTTGCGGGGGCTGTGGGCAATTTTTGTCCCTTGCCCGGGTTTACGTGCTCGGGAGCCCACTTTAAAAAAGACCTTGTCTCGGATGTCAAATGAGGAAAATTATACTGTGAGGTGCCCAACCCTGGGGAACAGCTGCCCGACGCCGCGCCCTCTCATTGCACCAGAGAGAGGGATCGGTGCTCGCACCGAGGTCAGCGCAACCGACGGTTGCGAAGGGTGCGGGCAGTTTTTGTTCCTGGCCCGGGTGTACGCGCTCGGGTGTCCACTTAAAAAAGACCTTGTGTCACAACTCGTCTTAGCGGGAAGACAGAGTAGATACCTAGTTGTGGGATATATGACGTTGTAGTGGCGTTTATTTTAACGTTTCAATCAATTATTTTCCTAACCCTAAACTGACGTCTCATCATCAAAGTGGTAACTACATTATAGTAACGTTGTGAAAGGCTGAAAATTCCCTCACGAGTCAAATAACACCAGAATACTTTTACTTCACTTAAAAATATGCAAAGGAGTTATAAATTCTCTTTTCGTATTTTTTTAATTGAAAAGCACTAATTCCGATAATGAATGCATCTTCCTGTAAATTATTATCTACTAGCCGAATTACCCGCGGCTTGCTGCGTGTCAAAGACTTTTTGATAAGAAAATGATGATTGATTTTAAATTATTGTTATAATTTGTGGCGAAAAATGATGCATTTCAATATTACTCAATGATCATGCAGATATGACCTCCATCTTCTGGCTTTCTACTTCTATATTTTGGATAGGAGCCATTACCTTGTTCAAATTTAAATTAAATCAAAGGGGAAAAATTTTCAATGGGGAGGGAAAGGTTGTGCCCCACGGGGATCCCCTTTGATCAAAATGAAGTATACTTATTCAAGTACCCTAGGAGTCATTTCCTTGTTCAAATTTAAATTTAATTTAAATGAAAGGGGAAAAAATTTCAGTGGGGGTGTTCGAAAACAGCTTGATCTGACCCATTTGATATTTATTTGATGCAATACTTGAACTGATGAGCGGATTGCAACATTGATTTGACAGTTGAATTATCGCAACAAATTCATCACACCCGCATATATATACATATATATATATATATATATATATATATATATATACACACACACACATATACACGCAAGCACATATATATATATATATACACACACGCATATATATATATATATATATATATATATATATATATATATATATATACACACACACATATGCACACACACACGCACAGAAAACTACGACACATATCAATTCGGCATTTAATCTCCTTCAAAGTAGTCCTCTCCTAAAGCTACACACTTTATCCAGCGTCATTTTCCTTGATGGAAGCATTTCTGGAACTCCTGTTTGGGCATAGCGAGCTGATGCCTCGTCGAATTCTCTTGGATTTCCTTGACGTCTTGAAATCTTGTTCCATTCAAGTGGCATTTGATTTTTGGAAAGAGGATAAGGTCACGGGGAGGGGGAGAGATATGGTAAATATAGTGTCTGTCGGACCCGAGGAATGTTGCTCTTGGCCCAAAACTATTGTATAGAACATGGTCACTAATGGATCCTCTGTGGTGTGCTGAGACGACCACACTCTACACATTTTCCTTCCAAGCACTGCTATAAACAACGCAAATGAGCGAGTATGTTATAACTTAATGAGTGTACATGCGCGACAAACTTCAATATCTACCTGTAACAAGCGGCATAACGCTGCTTACTTTAGTCCCGTTACAATACCAACAGCACCGATACCGTTTTATCAGATCTCATGTATATATATATATATATATATATATATATATATATATGAGTGATTTCTGAAGGTTTCGGCCCGACCAAGACGTCCTTCCCTGAAAAAGGCTTATCTATAGCCATTTAGTTAGATAATGAATAGTTGTACGGGTCACAAACTTTTAATCACGCTCTCTTGTATACACTCAAACATCGGAATATTTATACTGAAATATGTACCGGAAACCAGAAAAATGTTCCGAAATATAAAAAAAATTCGTTAAAAATTTCTTACCAAAGAAATTTCGTTGGTCTTTAGCCAAATTTGTATAAAAGGGAAAACTGCTACCCAAATATACCCGACATATATATATATATATATATATATATATATATATATATATATATATATATATTCAAACGTTATTATAGTGGATATTCGTATTTGAAATAGACGCCCTATTTTTATTTTATTTTAAACAGTGTGTGCTACGGCATTCGAGAAAACATAATAAAGATAATAAGGAAAGGATTTCTTGAATGAACAAACCGGTAAAAATAATAGATCCTGTTTAAAATAAAAAATAAAAATGTTGCGTCTTTTTCAAATACGAGAAATCACTAATAATAATAGTAAAAATCTTGGATAAAAAATAAATTCGTTATATATAAATACATACATACGAATATATATATATATATATATATATATATATATATATATATATATATATATATATGTATGTATATGTATAGCGAAAGTGCTCTACTCTACAGGCCTGACTATTGCGTTCAGCATGAAACAGCCTGTCGCCTCTAAATGTTCACTTTTATATTTACACACGCTCTATCTCTGATATTGAGCACTTTATCCCATAAATATAGCACACCGTAAGAGTATATTTCTTCACATATATATATATATATACATATAATGATCTTTATATGTCTCTTGGTATATAAAAAAATAAATATTTAACGGCCAAAAAACGTAATGAATGTGAAAAAATAAATTATTCATAGAACCAAATGCCTAGCAATCTCCGATTGAATTAAAAACAAAATGGACTCCTAATAACTCGATCACAGGTTAACTTTTGCCTTCCGGTACTTCCGGCTTCGCGTGCAAGGTTGTGCAAGATGAAGCAAACAGTGGACGACTTAGAAAATCACGGACTGATTGCTAGTTATTAAAACCAAATAGGACGCCATCTTATTCATCTTAGCACTCGAAGCTGGAAAGTGAAAGATAACTTGCGTTAAGAATGGTCGTGTATTTTTTTTTAATTAAATATTTTTCTTCACATATATATATATATATATATATATATATATATATATATATATATATATATATATATATATATATATATATATATATATATATATATGGGCGCAATAGATAACGGGTCGAAATGGGGAATTAGAGAGTCGTTCGAATGCCAATCGAGTCCAATAGCTTCACTTACGCTATTCGAATGAGGTAACTTTGGATTTTTATTTTCTTATCTAATATATTTATATATATATATATATATATATATATATATATATATATATATATATGATGAAATATAGTTGTAAGGTGTGCTATATTTATGGGATAAAGTGCTCAATATCAAAGATAGAAATTATGTAAATAGGAAAGTGAACACTGAAGTCAACACTCAGAGGCGACAGGCTGTGTCATGCTTGGCGCAATCGTCAACCTCCTGAGTGTTGACTTCAATGTTCACTTTTATATATATGTATGTATGTATATGTGTGTGTTTGTGTGTGTGCGTGCGAGTGTGTGTGTATGTATGTATAATGGAAAAAGACAATAGGAAAATTTTATTTTTAGCCGACGCGTTTCGTCCAATGTAGACTTTTTCAAGCCCAAAGTCGAAATTATTGAAACAAATTATCCATAAGCAACAAACAAAACTAGAAGAATATGAATATACAATAGCGTTTTCTAAATTCTTCTAGTTGCTAACGAATTGTGTTTGTTGTTTATAGATATTTTGTTTCAATAAATTCATTTCGTTTTTGTTTTTGCCTTGAAAAAGTCCGCTTTGGACGAAACGCGTTGGCTAAAACTACACTTTTCTTATTGTCTTTTTCCATCATGCATATTGTCTTTTTCTACTGATTAATTCTGATATATATATTTATATATATATATATACATATATATATATATATATATATATATATATATATATATATATATATATATATATATATATATATATATAATTTATATATATATATATATTTAATTTATTCGAAAATTATAACAAATATGTTATAGAGTCACTACAAAAATAGCCATTGTTTAAACACTTCAGGTGTCTTATTAAGTGATGGTGTTGAATGCAGAATAAAGAGTTTTAAAAGGTTCAAATCAATCAAACACCCCTCAATAGGGGAAACGTTGTTACATAAGCTGCAATGACCAATCAAAATGCAAGTATATGAGAATTCAAAAAATTTGACAACGAACCTTGGTTATAATAATTAATGTTTTAATGTTAGGGTTAGACTAAAATAGAAGTCATTCTAACTAATTAATATTAAATTTCACTATAAAATTGCATATTAAAAATTACCAATTTTAAATTTAATCTGTATTAAGTTTTAAAAAATTATAAAATT
>OZ038509.1:19648916-19653916 GCA_964036315.1 Acanthosepion esculentum | reverse complement strand
TAATAAGATGGAATAAAACTAGTGATAAAATAATAGTAATAATGAAGAGTGTATAGAGCCAGAGTGTTGGGATAAAAAGCAACAATAATAAGATGGAATCAATATCTGAAGAAATGTCCTCTGTTATTCTCTCAATTTTCTCATATAATTCTTCTTGCTAAGCTGGAACAGAAGACATCTTATATGTCCATTGTCTTTGTATATACCACAAAGCACAGAACAAAGACTTTGTTAATTTTTTTAGCACATTGGATAATGCCAAGATACAGTGCGAATCGTAGGAAATTGCCATCATATGATCCTTCAATGCTGCAGTAATGAAGTTATGAGACTTTGAAATAGTCTTCTTAGGGATATATGAACTAGGATCCTGGAACAAGTACAAAGAGAAATTGTTGTAATGTTACACATAAATCGAGCAAATCGTAACCAATACCCTGTTAAAAGGGGGCCCAATCCCAAAGACAAATTCAAGAGGTGTGCGAAAGAACCGAATTGATTACATAACACTCAATAAAATATTCAGAAATGCAATTTGGCACAGTAAAACCTATTCAGGCAATGACTGTGGGAATTATCTCCTTCTTATCATACAGAAACTTAGAATAAAATTATCGAAATTAAATAAAATTTCTCTAATAAATGTCGATTAAATATTTATGTCACATCTGCTCTGGTGCTTCTGCTATGCATTTAGCCGTTCTTGTTAACATCCAAAGAACAATCTGCAATATTATGAATCCTTACCTTGCATATCGGCTTCAGTCCATTTCCCACTGAGCCTTTTATATAGACCTTTTCATGGTATTTATTCGGATGTGCTTCCCTCTTTGGTACCTGTTAAATTAACCATTAGCTAATGAGGGTTTACTGGGGCCTGGTTAACGCCCACTGTGCTATAAGTGGTGCTTTGCTTCTTTTAGGACGTCATAACTAGGGAGTTACCTTGCTCCCTAGAGGGGGACCAAGTTATGCCCCTTGATGAGAACTCTCTAGGACTACTGAGAAGAAAAGGGATTTCAAGATGGCGGTCACGCATTCTCCCATATTCCCAGTCTATCTATCTGTCTATATCTATCTATATACTGCTAAACTATGTGAATCGTGTGTACGTCAGCCGTCGGGTGCATAATGATTTAAGTTTCTTTCCACCTCTCTCTTTCTACCTCTCTTTCTCTCTCTCTCCCTTTATACCTCTCTCTCTCTTTCTACCTCTCTATCTCTCTCTTTCTACCTCTCTTTCTCTCTCTCTCTCTTTCTACCTCTCTCTCTCTTTCTACCTCTCTTTCTCTCTCTCTTTCTACCTTCTCTCTCTTTCTACCTCTCTTTCTCTCTTTCTCCCTCTCTTTCTCTCTTTCTCCCTCTCTTTCTCTCTCTCTTTCTACCTCTCTTTCTCTCTCTTTCTATCTCTCTCTCTTTCTACCTCTCTCTCTTTCTACCTCTCTATCTCTCTCTTTCTACCTCTCTCTCTCTTTCTACCTCTCTATCTCTCTTTCTACCTTTCTCTCTCCCTTTCAATCCTCTCTTTCTTTCCATCTCTCTCATTCCACCTTTGTCTTTCAACCATTCTCTTTCCACCTATCTCTCTTTCTATCTCTCATTTTCCACTAACTCTTTCTACCTCTCTCTCTTTCCACCTCACTCATTGTACCTCTCTCTCTCTCTTCCCACCTCTCTCTTTCTACCGCTGTCTTTCCACCTCTCTCTTTTTCCATCTCTCTCTCTTTCCATCTCTCTATTTCCACCTTTATCTCTCTCTCTCTCTCTTCCCACCTTTCTCTCTCTCTTTCTACCTCTCTCTTTCCATCTCTGTCCTTCCACCTCTCTCTTTTTCACCTCTCTTTTTCCACCTCTCTCTATTTCCACCTCTCTCTATTTCCATCTCTCTCTCTCCACCTTTCTCTCTCTATCTTTCTACCTCTCTCTTCTCACCTCCCTCTCTTTCCACCTCTCTCTTTTTCTACCTCTCTCTCTCTCTTTCCATCTCTCTTTCCACCTCTCTCTTTCCACCTCTCTCTCTCTCTTTCCACCTCTCTCTCTCTCTCTTTCCACCTCTCTCTCTCTCTTTCCACCTCTCTCTCTCTCTTTCCACCTCTCTCTCTCTCTTTCCACCTCTCTGTGATTGCGTCCATGCTTATTTACAAGGTAACCAAAAAAGTTCTGTCCGTTTTTTGATTAGTCATTGAATGAAGTTGAAATATATACGAAATGCGTGTAGCAATTGTTTTCAAATTCGGACAGCCGGAAGTAGGAACATCAGGCGTTATAAAAAAAACACGCGCACCGTGCCCGGCCATCAGTTATAAGCCGGACAGCTGTGAGAAGGATGGAAGTGTCAAAGATATCTCGTTTGGGGCTGTTTGCTTTACGACTTCAAAGTGGGCTTATCAGCAGCTGCATCAAGTCGCCACATATGTCAAGCGTTTGGGGAATAGTGCTGTGGATGAACGTACTGCAAGGCGTTGGTTTCGGGAGATTTGTCTCTCCATGATAAACCTCGCAGTGAACGACCACAGGTCTTGAATGACGGAGTCCTGAAGGCGGCCATTGAAGAAGACAGTAGTCTAACGTGTGGTGAAATTGCAAGACAGTTCAACGTTTCCGATGAAACAGTTAGACTTCACCTGCGCCGCCTAGGTAAGACGTACAAACTGAGCAATTGGGTTCCGCAAACGCCGTTGGAGGTCCACAAGGGACAACGAGTGGCAGCCTGCGTATCGCTGCTTTCTCGCCACCATACCGCATCCTTATTCAATCGAGTGCTTACAAGTAATAAAAAGTGAGTTCTGTACGAAACTCCCAAGCGTTCCAGACATTGGTTATCTCCTCGGGATGCTGTCCCTCACACCGCAAGACCGCCTATGCACCCACGAAAGATTATGCTTTGTGTCTGGTGGACAGGTCGTCAAATGGTTCCTTATGAACTGCTACCAACGGGCCAAACGGTCACTGGAGACCTATACTCGCAGCAATTGAAACGTGTGCAACAGGCATTGCGCCAGAAGGAGCCAGCACTGGTGAATCGTAAAGGTGTGCTTTTCCTCCAGGACAACGCCAGGCCGCATGTCGCGCGAGTGGTCAGGGATACCATACAGCAACTTGGGTGGGAGACTTTGTGCCATCCACCTTATTCACCTGACCTAGCGCCATCCGATTACCAACTCTTCCACTCCCTGGATAATCATCTTCGTGGGAAATCCTTCACCAATGAAGCAGACTTGCGCAAAGCCCTCACGGACTTCTTTGCCTCCAAAACCCCCAAGTTCTACCGCAAGGGCATTGAACAGATGGAGACACGTTGGCAGAAGGTGCTGGATGCCGATGGCGATTACTTCGAAGACTAAATATAAGTTACACATACTGTGAAGCGTTTTCTTTTTTTCCTTTAAAAACGGACAGAACTTGTTTGGTTACCTTCTATATTTCAGCATTCTTTAAATAAACAATATTTTAAATATTTAAAAATATTTTTTGCCATATTTAAAGAATATTTTCAATTGAATACAATCTTAAAATAGTTTTGGCTCATTAAAAATAAGTGAACAAGATATAAAACTACGAGTTGTTTATACAATATTTCTATTTCAACTTTCTTCAAACAGACAATTTTTTTCATGTTGCAATCAACTCCAATGTTAAATCTGAACCGTCGGTGACCCAACGTATCACGGGTAGTGCAGTAGTGAATAAAATGTATAACGGTTAGAATTCTTATTCGTTCTTATTTGACACAAATAAGCACAGGTGGGGTAATGAGTAGCGGATCAGATTGAGAAATCGGAGAGCCGAGTTCGAATTCCAGTCGAATACATTACATTCACTTACGTGCTAATAACCTTAGGAAAGGTATAAAACTATTTCTTCTCTCTCCAGTTATGTTATAGCAGGACAGGCCGGGTTCTATACCCTTGGATGGCAACTGGTCTGCCGCAGAAAGAAATGGCAACCTGCAGCGGGAAAAGGAGTAATGGATAGCGGCTCGGATTGAGGAATCGGGGAGCCGAGTTCGAATTCCAGTCAAATCCATTACATTTACTTACGTGCCTACCTGAAAGGTATGAATTCTCTTCTTCTCCCACCAGCTATGGGTAAATAGCAGGACAGATCGGGTTCTATAGCCTTTGATGGCAACTAGTCTACCGCCGAAAGAAATGGCAACCTACCGCAGGAAAAAGGAGTAATGTATAGCGGCTCGGATTGAGGAATCGGAGAGCCGAGTTCGAATTCCAGAGAATCGATTAAATTCACTTATGTGCTAATACTCTTGGGAAAGGTATGAATTCTCTTCTTCTCCCCCTAGAAATGGGTAAATAGCAGAACAGACCGGGATGGCAACTGGTCTACCGCAGGAAGAAATAGCAATCTACTGCGTCCATCAGGTAGCGAAAGACACATGATCACCTAAGCGTGTATCGCGCATGGCATATAACTGACTGAAGCACGCGTAATGACACAATACCTCGACTTTATGAATTTAAGCGCGGTGCTCACGTGACAGTTTACCGCTCTAGAAAAACTTCCATCAATTCTAATGTGATCGATAATTAACATTGAATTCGTGTGCAGTTAAACATTACTAGATAGAAATTTGTAGAAAACATCAGGAAATAAATGTAAGAAGTATATGAACACTGATCTTCAAAAATTTTAGTTGGTCCTCTGCGTCGCGCCTTTTGCCACCATGAGAAGAAAACCTTCAGATTTATTTACATTCTCTGGAATATAAATGTATAGAAACTACCGTGGGCAAAATGTAAGGGATCAGTTTATATACTGATTTTAATATAAGATCGATGCCCCACTTCATATACACGTTATTATTTCTTGTTTGTTTATCAAACTCTGATTAGGTATGAATCCACCACTTCTCCCCCCAGCTATGGGTTAATTAGTAAGATTATATCACTAAAGCATTATTAATTGAAGCTAAAAAAAATTGCATCCGAAATAAGCAGATTTACTTGACCACCCCCTCAGAGTTTGGTTGTGAAACAAGGTTA
>OZ038509.1:19598916-19643916 GCA_964036315.1 Acanthosepion esculentum | reverse complement strand
TTTTTGTAAAAAAATATTTGTGGATAAAAATGATGCATTTCAATATTACTCAATGATCTTGCTGATGTGATCTCCATCTTCTGGCTTTCTCCTTCTATATTTTGAATAGGAGTCATTTCCTTGTTCAGATTTAAATTAAATCAAAGGGGGAAAAATTTCAATGGTGGTGGTGGGGGTTATGTATAAACAGCTTGATTTAACCCCCTTTGATATATATTTGATGCAATACTTGATTGAATGAATTGATGAGCAGGTTTCAACATTGATATGACAGTTGAATTGTTGCAACAAATATGCATTGTAATGCACCACTCACTGATTGGTGATTTCTTTCTCAACTTGATGTTCATATTGTCTCATTTTGATCTTGCCGATGTGACCTCCATCTTCTGGTTTTCTTCTTCTGTGTTTTGGATGGGAGTCACCCCTTTTGATCAAAATGAAATATACTTATTCAAGTACTCTGGGTAATGTAGTTTCAGGATATATGAGGTTATGGTGGTCTATCTCCAAAACCCTAGGATAACAGACAAAGGCCACAACTTTATATAGAGAGATAAAACCTTTTTTCATTTAAAGATTTACAACAGCGTCCAATATTATTGGTCCTGACCTGGCATCTCGGCTTCACTTACATTCCCACCGCCGCTTCCCTGTGTCTTCCCTATAAATATTTTCATGATGATTGTTCAGACCATCTTTGCTCTTCGGTCCTTCGACGTTAGGAATTCCAGCGCTTGTCCTTGGTATGACGATAAACTACATCCGGCAGAAAGGCCTTTATATATATTGATTTAATTACTCTCTTCCTTCCATCAATATGAGTAGATAGGTTCCATTCAAATCTTTCCTGGGTAAAAGCACTTTTTCTTCCCTCAATAGGAGTAGACAGATTCGCAAATCGTCCGGTTCACACTCCTCCCTTGTCTTTTGATCAGCAGTTGAGGTTTTTCCCTCGTTTCCGGTTTAGGATTGGGTTTCCGGTGCCTTCTAAAAGTCTTTGTGGTATTATCACCCTGCTTGCCTCTTACCTTTTAACACTCTACCTTGAGTGGCTCTTGGGCCTTGTACAGGGAGAACATTGTTGTTTTAAAAAAATGCCGTTTCTTTCCTATCCTCAAACCTTTCCTGGGTAAAATCATCAATGTTTAGTAACAACTGAAAAAGGATCATTCACCCACAAACTAGGACTACTCCCCACTCAAGTTATGGTCTATATGTGGAGGGTTAGTTAAGATATCGTCTATCAGGAATTTCAAAGATAAACCGATGCTGGAGTTTTTGGGTACCTTGGTGTACTAGGATATTTATTAGTACGAATGTACAAAATTTTGGCACAAGGCCAAAAAAGGGGAGGGGTAGAGGCTGGTCTTTCACTAACTATCTTATACGTAGCTAATCAGATTCACGGCCCTTTCATATATTACAATTTCAACATTCACCAAAAGAACTCGTCCGTCACCATTCAATCCTCCATACACCATAATACCGCATCCTCACAAGGGGAACCTACAAAACGCGCCCCACACCATAAAAAGTTGATGATAATAAATAATACATAAAATTCTAATAATGAAGAATGAAAGGGGAGGGAGATGAACCCAATAACAAACTAAGAATTCACATAAACAAACTAAACATAACTGATGTTAGTAGGGCCCGTCCAACCCTCAAAACACAGAGGCCGCTGTATTCTGCCCAGGGGACAAAATCAAGAAGCACTCTCGCTGAGGAAGTAGGAAAGAGATTAAAAAAATTAAACGGACATGGGGAAATAAAACTCTGACCCAGTCGAGATAAAAGGGGACCAAAAACAAACTGGGGAGGTAAGGAATCTTAACAAAAGAGATAACCGGGAACAGGTCAATAACAACACTTACTCACATTAACTAGGTACACAGAAGCTTGTCTAACCTAACCAAGGGGAGGGCTCCACAGGAAACCACACCGATGTGACCTAGGTTGACCTAGAAGAGAAAATCAAGGCTAGCCCCGTTCAAACGAACCAAGATCGCCTCTTTTACCCACCTTTCGGTGAAGACTGTCGAATGCAATCGTTTCTATCAGTTCTAATCTTCATCTGGCTCGAGACCCTCCAGGAACGGCGTCCCTCAGCCGGCAAAGATGAGTCTCCAACGCCAAAGCATAAAGGAGAGGCGACAGCAGACAACCCTGACGAACCAACCTAGACAGCACAAAAGCGCCCGACAACTTTCCGTTCACCTGTACCACAGGACTGGGGGGCGATACAGGAGGCTAATCCAGCAGCAGAAGTCGGGTGCGAATCCAGCGGCCTGCAGGACAGTAGCAAGGTAGCGATGGTCAGCCCTATCAAATGCCTTGGACTGATCCAAATTGATCAGCGCGGCTTCTTCGTCGTCTTTTACACCCTCTATAATCGTGCGGATCAGATGCAGGTTGCTCTGAATTGTTCGACCTCTCACAGAACAAGTCTGCTCAGGACCCAACAGAGACTCGGAAACTGACTGCAAACGTTCCTGCAGGATCTTGGCCAAAATCTTTAACTCTGTGTTTAGCAGGGTTGTGGGCCTATAATCATCTATTTTACTCCAACACCCTTGCCCTTTTTCAACAGAGTGATCACAACCCTGGACATCCGGTTGGGGATGGACCCCGACCGAAAGCAGTTGTTGAACACTACAGTCAAAATCGGAACCAAGATGTACGACAGCCTCAAGTACAATTCATAGGACAAACCATCCAGACCGGGCGACTTGTCTCTGCCGACCTTCTTCAATGCCACGTAGACTTCGCCCTCCGTGATCTCTCCCTCGCAGATAGCCGCTTCAGTCGGCAAAAGCCGAGGAAAGTCAACAAAATAGCTACGAAACTCCTCCTCAAGGAAACCAGGCTCCTTGGTAAAGCATCTCTCGAAATGCCGTCGAAACGCCTCGCACATGTCGTCAGTGGCCCGAAGAGTACGTCCCTCCTGGGTATCGACTTGACGAATGTAACGATCGCCACCTCGACGGACTTCTTCCCTGCGCAGATCTGCGCCCATATTCACAGCTTCGGAAGACATCTTGCTTAGCTTATGTTTAATTACCTGGCCCATGTAGCGCTCGCTATTCGAACGCTCCAGGGCCTCCCTAGCTCCGGCTATCTCTAGGGGATCTCCCCCAGCCACCGTCCGGGAAAAGCTAGCCTTAAGTATCTTCACCTTTTCAGCTCTATCTAGAGCGAGCCGTTTGCTGAAATCATTGGTGAAGGACATAATCTTATACTTATGTCTCTCCCACCACTTATTCCCGATAACCGCCCCCACTAGCTCCCGCTGCCCTAGTTTAATTAGCTGCTCCTGAAAGTCCCGCCTGCCCAGTAAGGACAGATTGAACTTCCAGTACCTAGCCATTCTAGGCCTATGATCTAACACCACCCGGGCACAATCAAGTTTGTGATCCGAATAGCCTACCCAGTGGAACGTGGGACAATCTAACAGATCTATATCGGCTCTTCTAACTAACATTCTGTCAAGGTAGCTAACTACCGTGTCAGAAGGCCAATTAAGAGCCCACGTCCACATTTTCTCCACGGGATGATCGACCCGGTATCTACCGACGAGACCATAATCGTCAATCAGATCAACCAGGCTACGATCGCCCCTTCTCCCGCTAGCACCCCGCCACCGATCTAACTTGTGATCCAGGATGGCATTCCAGTCCCCCATTAGAACTAGGCGCTTGAATCGACTAGGAACGGCCCCAACCGCCGAAAAAAGGAAACCCGCTCCTCCCGGTCGTTGGGCGCATAAACCGCAACGACCCGAACCACTTTTCACGGCAATATCGGCCATGATTACCCGGCCCTCGGCATCGGTATGCACAAGGTTCACCTTCGCATCAAGAATACGTCTAATCAGCAAAGAAACTCCTCTGGCAAGCCGGTCCCCATATGCTAAATAAACGACAAAGTCGTCCTTCAGCACACACGCATCGACGCTGCAAACAAAGTGAGTCTCTTGGATCGCGGCAACATCCACACCGAAGGACAAGAGATCCCGAAGCAGGCGGGCAGCCTTACTCCGATCCCCTAAACTGGTTATCTTAATTGACATCTTCTAAGCCTGCACATATAAAAAGAGATTAAAGGCAAAAAACCTAATCACATACAGGGCGGAAATCTGAGTTAGATAGGACCCCGACGGATTGCTCCAGGTTCTCTACACCCAACTCTGACGTGTTGACTCCTCTGGGGTACCCTTGCCTGACTTCCCTCCCAGAACTGAGGCCCTACTGGACGGCTTGCACATAACCCCGTCGTCGGTACTGGGCATTATTTCTAACTTAGATCCCCACAAGGCTACCGGCGGCGACGGAATACCAGCCATTGTCCTGAAGAAATGCGCACCTGAACTGGCACCTGCCCTCTCTAAATTGTACAACCGCTGCCTCAAGGACTCCTGTTTTCCTGACTGCTGGAAGTCCTCTACCATTGTTCCTGTCTTTAAGAACTCTGGCGACCCCGCCAACCCTTCTAATTACCGTCCTATCAGTCTCCTTCCCATCTTCGGCAAAGTCTTCGAGGCCATTATCAACGCCGAAGTGACTACTCACCTGATATCCCACGATCTGCTCTCAGACAAGCAGTATGGTTTCCGCTTTGCCCGGTCTACTGCCGATGTGCTTACGGCCATCACTGAATTTGTCTACCAAGCTATCCATAGTAACGGCGAAGCCCGTGCCGTGGCCCTTGACATCTCAAAGGCATTCGATAGGGTTTTGCATGCCGGCCTCCTTCGCAAGCTCCGGGGTTATGGTATCACAGGTCGATTGTTTGACCTAATTCAATCGTTCCTATCAAACCGGGATTTGAAGGTTGTTCTCAATGGATCCTTCTCCAACTCCTATCCCACTACTGCTGGTGTTCCTCAAGGCTCCATCCTTGGCCCTACTCTGTTCCTCATATTTATAAATGACCTTCCTGACGCCATAGACTCCCAAGTCGGTATCTACGCTGACGACACTACCATTTACTCCTGCCTCAAGCACAAATCCACCGAGGCGGACAAAATTAACCTGGCAGCTCAAATTGAAAAGGACCTCCAATCGGTTGTGGACTGGGGAGAGAAATGGATGGTCAACTTTAATGCCTCTAAAACAAAATTGCTCTCCATTAACCACCACAAGGACCCATCCCTGCATCCCATCAGAATGTCTGAGGACCAACTTCTCGAGAGTTCCTCTCTGCGGCTGCTCGGTCTCACGCTGTCCGCTGATCTGAGATGGAACAAATACATCGAGTCAATTGCATCATCCACCGCTAGAAAAGTTGGTTCCCTGTGCCGAGCCAGGAAATTCTTCTCCCCTGAATCGATCCTCCAGGTCTATAAGTCTACCATTCGACCTTGCATGGAGTATTGCTGCCATTTATGGTCTGGGGCCCCTGCGTGTTGCCTCGGGGTTCTTGATAAGATCCAGAGACGGATATGCAATGTGATTGGCCCTGATCTGCCATCTCGTCTGCAGTCGCTCTCTCACAGACGGAATGTTGCATCACTCTGCCTTTTCTACAAGTACTTCCACGGTAATTGCTCTGAGGAGTTGCTCTCACTTGTCCCTAAGCCTCGTGAATTCAAGCGTCCTACGAGGCTGGCATCCCGTTCCCACCCCTTCACCGTAGAAACTGTTAGGTGTAGACGTCTTTTCTACTCCAATAGCTTCATGTCTCGCACATCTCGCCTATGGAACTCCCTTCCCCGTTACTGTTTCCCTGACAAATACAATCTCCAACGGTTTAAGTGTAGCGTCAATCGTCATCTCCAGTTGCCTTGATCTATCCACTTCCTGACATCTTCCATTCCTATCTGCTCTCGCTCTATATCTCCCGTAACCTCCCCACCTCGATCGGCCCTCCGTCCTTCTCTTTCTCCACAACCCTTCCTTTACCACTCCTATCTGCTCTTCCTCCAACCCGTCTGTAACCCCTTGCGTGATAGTGGCCACCGGCCTTGCTCGGGGTGATACGCTTAAAAAAAAAAAAAAAAAAAAAATATACGCCCATACAGGGCAATACCGCCGACGTCCGTGGGGTATGTTAATTTAATAGCTCTATATAGAGAGGGATGGATCAAAACCGGGATCCTCCCAGCACAAAAATGACGTAATTTTCACAGATTGGGATCATCCATTTCGAACATTCTGATGTTCGGAAAAGCCTCCTTGGCTTCAAAAAGATGACTCCACATCTTTAAATATCCCCCCGTGTCCCTCACACAGGTTATCACATCTGGCGCATTTGGGAAATTTCGAGGGTCTTCTGTGGCTTTACCGTCCACCTCATTCGTTTTATACAGGACCTCTAATAAGGCCTTTTTCTGCTTTGAGAGGCCCTTTTTGTATTCTTCCTTGTCCACCTGACAAATTGACTCGGGGCCCTCAAACACTTTCTTTTTTTTCTTTTTCTTCTCCCTTGAATGATGGGGAGGGAAGAGGTGGATGCGTGAGGTGGCGTGTTCAAAGAACGTGGGGATGAAATAGAGGGAGAGGGGAACGGAGTACGGGAAGGGGAAGTAGGGAGACACCTATCTTTGGGGGAGCTAGTATGCCTTATTGGCGAAGCAGGGAAGGAGTGCCGCCTGGTTCTATCCATGCTTCGCTCCGCCCTGCTACGGTCAGAGATGTTCTTCTCTTGTTCATCCGATGCCTCCTCCCTACTCCTTTTCAATGACGAAGCTCGAGGTGGAGGGATATTGTCTACCTCCATTGGCGCTTCCGCTTCCGTCCGCTGTTGTTCCTGTTGTTGCTGATGCTGCTCCTGTAGTTGTTGTTGCTGCTGCTGTTGTTGTTTCTGATACTGCTGTTGTTGTTGTTGATGCTGCTGCTGCTGCTGCTGTTGTTGTTGATGCTGCTGCTGCCGTTGTTGTTTCGGCTGCTGTTTTTGTTGCTGTTCTATCCGGGTTTTGTTTTTTTTTGCCTTCTTTAGGCTGCTGCCTTGTCTGAGCCTCCTTCAGCGTTTCCGGCTGAGGTTTCTCCTTCTAGAGTGGAGACGGAGCACTTGAAGACTTCCGCCCTCTGGATACCTCCTTCCATTCACCCTCCGATTTCGAAGTCCCCTCCTCTGGTTGGCTAGTTGTTGCTGTTGTAGATGCCGGACGTGGTGGAGCTGGTGTATTTTCCTTACTGGGGCACACCTTTGCCATGTGTCCCAATGTGTTCACTGCCTCGAAAGCTTCTTTTATAGTCAGGAATTCATTCCCATTGAAGATTCCTTCATATTTTTTCTTTCATTGGCATAAAACTCACCATCCTTTTTCAGCGGCCTATTCTGATTCCAGGCCGTTTTTCCGAGTGACACAGGATTTTCCACCGGTGTATCGGGCATTTCACTGTTTTTGTCGACCATGGTGGAAACGAAACCCACCACAGTCGACCCGAGATATATTTGCTTTTTGCTTTTTTCTTTTAATAATTTTTGAACACCGACAAAGATAAACTTATTATTTAAAAACAAATAAACTGGGAAAAGAACGGGGCAAATAAAAGACAATAGACAATTCAACAAAAAACAAAAATTCAAATAAAAACAGGGGGAGGGTAAAAAATGCAAACAGAAAGAAAATTAAAAGGAAACGAAAAAAGTGTAAAATAATAGATATACTAAAAACCAAAAAATGGAAAAAGGAAATTCAAAATAGATTTTTGAAACTCAAAAAAGTAACCAAAAATAAAAATTTATCGCTTCGCAGTCTTTCGTAAAGGTCGCAAATAGAAATAAAAAGCACGTCAATACTCAGGGTACCTTGGTATACTAGTGAGCTAGCCAAAATGAGCTGACTCATTTTATAGTTCACCAATAGAAGAGTTAACCAATCAGAAGGCTCAAAATATTCATATATTAAATATTCATAATATGACGTGTATAAAGGCGTTCATGTTTTATCCGGAATATTCACTCTCAGCCTTTGATATCGAAGACTGAAGAATTACAGAACAGATGGTGGTGGCATTGGCGATATAGTCAGATTCAGCAGAGTGTCTGACTCGTGAGTGTTAATCTTTAACTTTGTTTCATTGAACATATTACGTACTGCGCTAGATTATATATTCATAGACTATGGTGAACATGGTCAACAACTGAAACAATTAATGCAGAGAAGTATTGTGGTCAGTTGGATGCATTGCGTATGAATTTGCAGAAAAAAAACCCGATCATTGGTTAATCGTAAAGGTATGTTTCTCTTACATGATAATACAAGACAACGATATTGCCCGAGAGACTCAAGAAACGATTATAACACTAAATATGGAAGTTTCGCCTCGTCCACCTTACTCTCCTTCACATGCTCCATCTGACAATTTATTTATACTTCTTAAAAATATCTTTTCAATTATGTTTGTTTTTGTTTCGTGTTAGCTTTGACTAAGAAATTAAAGAAGAATTATTTTTAATTCTCGACGAAACAGTTAATTGCATTGATAAAAAATACTAGTGACCCATTTGTCATTAAGAGTTAATTTTCTTTTTGAGCGTGCAGTAATGCGACGCGAGATTTTTTAATATTGTCGTCGTCAGTGCGCTACAAGCCTTGGCGGGATATATGGAGAACTAGAGCTGCCCAGACGTCTAGTTCCCCCTCTCGGCCTTGCTAGCAGAGACCAAAGGAGAGGATAAACAAATACAGTTTGGTACCAGCGCGACTGCAGGAGTTGCCGGAAGGTAGCACAAAGTGCCGTCCATCCGCCTTCGGGGCTCCACTCCGGGTTTGATTTCAGAGTTGTCCTTCTCCTAAACCAGTTGCCATCCAAGGCTATAGAACTCAGTCTGTCCTGCTATTTACCCATAGTAACCCATGGGGGGGGGGAGAAGAAGAGGATTCACACCTTTCCCAAGGTTATTCGAACGTAAGTGAATGTAATGGATTCGACTGGAATTCGAGCTCGGCTCTCCGATTCCTCAGTCCAAGCCGCTATCCATTACTCCACTCATCTGAATATTGTAACAATGTAGCAATTCTCAATTTCTATTATTGTAAAGTGTTTTTACCGTTAACGTGAAATGGACTATTGGTCCAATAGTTAGGGCAATGTTCCAAAAGATTCCAGAATTTTTTAATAAAACCACACGTTTAATACACTTTTCTTTTTCTTTTTTTTAAACACTGTTAATAATAGCACATTTTTTTAAAAATAAAACATCTTTCGACAAGTATCACATTCATTTTCGTCTTGGAATTTTACCCGAAATAACATCTATGCCTGATGATGATAAATGTTATACCGAAAGTACTTGCAATATAAACCGAACATCTAATCCACAATACAAATTATTTCTATCGCAAACACAAATAAAGTTATAAATGTTTTAAAGTGCACACGAACTTTGTGGACACCCTGTATAAAAAGGATTAGAAAGAAGTAAATCTATATTTTTTAACGTTTTATTGAAATTTTATTTAAGTTTCCACACGTCCTCCATCATTAGCAATTCAAAGGGTAATACGATTTTGCAGTTCACAGAAAACATTTGCCAACTGATTTATAGTAATGCCTGAAATCACATTAGTTATTTTAGCTATACTTAAAACTAGGTACATTAAACTTTATAACATTTTTTTACAGATTATTTCTATAGCAAATACAAATAAAGTTATAATATTTGTAAAGTGCACACGAAATTTATGGACATCCTGTGTGGACACAGAGATCAACACTGAATGGCCTGAAGATTGCATTTAAGCGTCAAAAAGAAGACTGATTCAACAAATCTAAAGCCATTGTTTTAATTTAAATCTTTGCTCAACATGAATAATAACTTCATTCAAAACAAGGTTAAATAAAATACTTAAAATACCTCCTTGGCCTTGATGTTGGCCACGCTTGTCATCAATAACCCTGCAGTAAAATTCTTCAAACTTGTTGTTCTTGATATCAACCATTTTTTTTAATTCTCAACCTCAAAAAGACACCTTGAAGTATCAAGCAGACATTTTTTGAAGAATCGAAAACAGAATCTCTGAACCACTCAAGATGGTTTCTGTAGTATAGTATGCAAATTTTCAAAATTATAACTTAAAATGCACACGAACTTTATGGACACCCTCTCTCCCTCTCTTTCTCTCTTTCTCTCTCTCTCTCTCTCACTCAAAATATATATATATATATATATATATATATATATATATATATATATATATATATATATATAATAAAAACTAATGCGACGCAAGATTTTTGAATATTGCAGTGATGTAGTAATTCAAAATTTCTATTATTGTAAGTGTTTCTTCCGTTGATGTGACACAGACTATTGGGTCCAATAATTACGGAAATGTCTTAGAAGATTTCAGAAAGTAACACATTCATGTTCAGCCTGTATATCTTCACTGGGGTTCTAGGTTCAAACACACGTGTCGGCAGCGACAATTTATTCATATATAACACTATTGTATCTTATTTTAGAAATACTTTATCATCCCTGTTTTAAAAATCATCTTATCTTCGTATGGCTCCATAAAAATGTTTATATATATATATATATTATTTTTTATTCTTAGTCCTGGATAGATAGATAGATAGATAGATAGATAGATAGATAGATAGATAGATAGATAGATAGATAGATAGATAGATAGATATGAAAATGGTTCAGATAGATTGATAGATAAGAACACACTATGATAGATAGATAGATAGATAGATAGATAGATAGATAGATAGATAGATAGATAGATAGATAGATAAGAACAGACATAGATAGATAGATAGATAGATAGATAGATAGATAGATAGATAGATAGATAGATAGATAGATAGATAGATATGAAAATGGTTCAGATAGATTGATAGATAAGAACACACTATGATAGATAGATAGATAGATAGATAGATAGATAGATAGATAGATAGATAGATAAGCACAGACAAAGATATATAGATAGATAGATAGATAGATAGATAGATAGATAGATAGATAAGAACAGACAAAGATAGATAGATAGATAGAGAGAGAGAGAGAGATAAGAACAGACAAAGATAGATAGCAAAGATAGATAGATAGATAGATAGATAGATAGATAGATAGATAGATAGATAGATAGATAAGAACAGACAAAGATAGATAGATAGATAAGAACAGACAAAGATAGATAGATAGATAGATAGATAGAGAGAGAGAGAGATAAGAACAGACAAAGATAGATAGCAAAGATAGATAGATAGATAGATAAGAACAGACAAAGATAGATAGATAGATAGATAAGAACAGACAAAGATAGATAGATAGATGGATAGATAGATAGATAGATAGATAGATAGATAGATAGATAGATAAGAACAAACAAAGATAGATAGATAGATAGATAGATAGATAGATAGATAGATAGATAGATAGATATGAATATGGTCCAGATAGATTGATAGATAAGAAAAGACTATGATAGATAGATAGATAGATAGATAGATAGATAGATAGATAGATAGATAGATAGATAGATATGAATATGGTCCAGATATATTGATAGATAAGAATAGACTATGATAGATAGATAGATAGATAGATAGATAGATAGATAGATAAGAACAGACAAAGATAGATAGATTGATAGATAGATAAGAACAGACAAAGATAGATAGATAGATAGATAGATAGATAGATAAGAACAGACAAAGATAGATAGATAGATAGATAGATAGATAGATAGATAGATAGATAGATATGAATATGGTCCAGATAGATTGATAGATAAGAACAGACTATGATAGATAGATAGATAGATAGATAGATAGATAGATAGATAGATAGATAGATAGATAAGAACAAAGATATATAGATAGATAAGAACAGACAAAGATAGATAGATAGATAGATAGATAGATAGATAGATAGATAGATAGATAAAAACAGAATATGATAGATAGATAGATAGATAGATAGATAGATAGATAGATAGATAGATAAGAACAGACATAGATAGATAGATAGATAGATAGATAGATAGATAGATAGATAGATAGATAGATAGATAGATATGAAAATGGTTCAGATAGATTGATAGATAAGAACACACTATGATAGATAGATAGATAGATAGATAGATAGATAGATAGATAGATAGATAGATAAGCACAGACAAAGATATATAGATAGATAGATAGATAGATAGATAGATAGATAGATAGATAGATAAGAACAGACAAAGATAGATAGATAGATAGAGAGAGAGAGAGAGAGAGATAAGAACAGACAAAGATAGATAGCAAAGATAGATAGATAGATAGATAGATAGATAGATAGATAGATAGATAGATAAGAACAGACAAAGATAGATAGATAGATAAGAACAGACAAAGATAGATAGATAGATAGATAGAGAGAGAGAGATAAGAACAGACAAAGATAGATAGCAAAGATAGATAGATAGATAGATAAGAACAGACAAAGATAGATAGATAGATGGATAGATAGATAGATAGATAGATAGATAGATAAGAACAAACAAAGATAGATAGATAGATAGATAGATAGATAGATAGATAGATAGATAGATAGATAGATATGAATATGGTCCAGATAGATTGATAGATAAGAAAAGACTATGATAGATAGATAGATAGATAGATAGATAGATAGATAGATAGATAGATAGATAGATAGATAGATATGAATATGGTCCAGATATATTGATAGATAAGAATAGACTATGATAGATAGATAGATAGATAGATAGATAGATAGATAGATAGATAGATAGATAGATAGATAGATAGATAAGAACAGACAAAGATAGATAGATTGATAGATAGATAAGAACAGACAAAGATAGATAGATAGATAGATAGATAGATAAGAACAGACAAAGATAGATAGATAGATAGATAGATAGATAGATAGATAGATAGATAGATATGAATATGGTCCAGATAGATTGATAGATAAGAACAGACTATGATAGATAGATAGATAGATAGATAGATAGATAGATAAGAACAAAGATATATAGATAGATAAGAACAGACAAAGATAGATAGATAGATAGATAGATAGATAGATAGATAGATAGATAGATAAAAACAGAATATGATAGATAGATTGATAGATAGATAGATAGATAGATAGATAGATACCACGTGTCCTTACATGACTATGTAGTTCTACATAAAAAAAACATATTATTCATTGACAAATCTTCTCGTTGATAATATCTTTCTTAGAAATTTTTTTTTCTTTCCATTTCTTTCGCTTCCATTCAATAATGCATTGACGCACACACACCTCATTTATTTCATAATTGCAAACCTAACAGCTATTGATGAGGAACAATGAAACCAATAACTGCACTTTCACTGCAAAGGCCAGAAGGAAACGGAAGCCATGCTAGTCGCCATGTCACGTTCCAACGAGATTTTACGACGTTTTATTTCTTCTTTTGCTTATGCGTACAAGAGAACTGCACTGTGATGGCAATAACAATACGGAAAATGAATATCTCTCGGCAAAAAAGAAAGATCAGACAGAATCCATCATAAACCGATAATTTCACAACAAAATTCATTTTCGCACGAGACTTTAGTGATTTTTTAATATATTTTTGGACAAAGCGCCAAAAAAAAATGTCTTCAAAGGTTTGTAAGATTTTTCTTACTACTTATAATTACCAGTGTGCGAAAAAGAAAGAGATGTAATTTGAGAATTCACCTGTTGGCTGCCTCGAGCAATAAAACTTGTCAAAGCCAGTTAGGTAATTTAATACCACGGACGACATTATTCGACTAAGCCGTGTGTGAATTCAATGAAACCAGACGAGATAACTCGTCTAAGAAATGCGCCAGTTTAATGCCATGGATGAGATAACTCGTCTATGCACGTCGACACGTTAGTAATTCGGCCGAGACAATTCGTCCAGTCAATAAGAAACGTTATTAATACAGACGAGATAACTCGTCTAAGCAATGCGCCAGTTTAATGCCACGGACGAGATAACTCGTCTAAGCACGTCGACACGTTAGTAATTCGGACGAGACCGTTCGTCCAGTTAATAAGAAACGTTATTAATACTGACGCGATAACTCGTCTAAGCACGTCTACACGTTAGTAAGTCAAACGAGATAACTCGTTCGGTCAATTCGACACGTCATTAATACGGACGAGATAACTCGTCCGATCAAGTCGTCAGTTTATTGACACGGACTAGATAATTCTTCGAAGCACGTCATTTTCACTGACACCGGACGAAATAACTCTTCGAAGCATGTCTTCAGTTTAATGCCATCGATGCGACATCTCACCTATGCATTTAACTCGTCCACTGTACATACTCGGACGAGCTAAGTCGTCTAATCAAATAATCAGTACTGAGACGGGGACAAGATAATTCGTCTAAGCACACTATTTTTAGTGACATTGGACTCGTCTGAACATGTCGTCCGTTTTATTCCACGGATGAGATAACTCGTCGAAGGAAGTAGACACTTTACTGACAAGGACGCGATAACTTGTCGAAGCAAGTAGACACTTTACTGGCACGGACGAGATAACTCGTCCAAGCAAGTAGGTCACGTTACTGACACGGACGAGATAACTCGTCGAAGCAAGTAGACACTTTACTGGCACGGACGAGATAACTCGTCCAAGCAAGTAGGTCACGTTACTGACACGGACGAGATAACTCGTCGAAGCAAGTAGACACTTTACTGGCACGGACGAGATAACTCGTCCAAGCAAGTAGGTCACGTTACTGACACGGACGAGATAACTCGTCGAAGCAAGTAGACACTTTACTGGCACGGACGAGATAACTCGTATATGGAATTCGTGAGTTTAGCTCCGAGGACGAGATTAACTCGTCTACGCAAGTCGCCTATTGAATGCCACGGACGAGATAATTCGTCTTTGGAAGTCGTCGACGTCGTTTTCCTGCCACTAGCGAAATATCTCGTCTAATCAATTGGTTAGTTTAAATACCACAGACAAGAAAATTCTTCCAATCATGTTATTCTTCCTCAATATGGCAGCATTTCCGAAAGCAAAACTAAAAGAAAATTCGCCTCCCTTTGAGATTCAAATAGTCTTGCCGGGGCGATTGTTCTTTGTTAGTCCTCGGTGTGACGATAGACTACATCCGGCAGCAAGGCCTCTGATCGGGAGACTGGAGGTTTTGAAGGGTGTGGAGCCGCGTCTTAATTGTAGTTGTTCCCAGGTCCACCCTTAACCGGGGTGATAGCACATGTTAGGGTCTTGGCTATGGGCAAAGAGTGAACCCCCAAACAAACACGAAAAACTAAAGGGTAAAAAACATATTTTTATAGTAAAATCACCAGCACTACAATTTTATATTAAAAAAATACTAACAATGTAGTTTTATAGCAAAATGACCAACAATAAATTTTATCTGTAGTTCATATTATATACTAAAATTCTTAAATCACACGGATATTCCAAAATAGAACTTCAACAAAACTACAACATAAAACACACATATCACCGCCTCTAGTAATTATGTTCACACAAACATTTACAAAAGCTGAGTATTATCTACCATGTATTCAATTGTGAAAGTAGAATAACGTATATTATATTTTTATTACTTCAACGCTCCCAAGTAAATTAAATCTCCTATGAATATCAAATTTTGCAAGCCCTTTTTGCTCATTATGCCTCTACGCAAAATCAACCAACCAACCAACATGATATTAATCCGTATAATATCCTACAATGTCTTGAAGAAATCAAATTGTATTCCAAAATTTAGCTTCAACAAAACTACACCATAAAACACACATATCACCACCTCCAGTAATCATCTCCACACAAACATGTATATGCTCAAAAGTTGAGTACCAACAATGCAATTTTATGGCAAAATGACCAACAATATATTTTATCTGTAGTTGAAGGCATACAATTACGTTCAAAATATATTTAGTTGGAGCCATAAAATTGTGTTCAAAATATTTAGATTTCAACGTTAAATGACCCATAGAAGTGTTGATATGCTGCTAAACAAAACCAACAATCCATTTTATAGCAAAATGACCAACAATACATTATATCTGTAGTTGAAGACATACAGCTGCGTTCAAAATATATTTGGTTAAAGCCATAAAATTGTATTCAAAATATTTAGATTTCCGCATTAAATAACTGTTGTGGATTCCGGGAATGGAATCCTGCACAAATAAATAAACAACGCCAGTAATTGAGATAGAAAAATAAGTGTATTAAACGTAAGAATACAGACTTTAAGTGAAGATTAGTAGTCCAGGAATGCGGGTTAGTAGAAAGTATATGTACAAGTCTCTATAAGTGAAGCCGTAATTATCTCTCTCGCTGGACTCTCCTATAACTCTCTGTGAACCCCCTGTGTACTGTCTCCGTATCTCTCACCCTGATTCAACGTATCTCCACCCCCAGGTATAAGTATACTTTGGACGAGTCCATCTTGTGTAAAAGGGGTCTGCCCCACAACAATAACCCATAGACGTGTTCATATGCAGTTAAACAAAACCAACCAACCATTATTCTTAGAGAAATATCCTCCCGTTATATCCTGAGGCAAACCCCTCTTTTGTTAAATATTCAAAAAATGAATCCCTTCGCCTTCATTTAGACAATCTTTCATTAGAATATTAAATAATTTAATTCTTATTAAAGGATAATCGTTCCGGCCTATATATTTGGAAATCAAAACTATTAACTTTGACGATATAACAAATCGTAAATGTTGAAGTAACTTTATGCCTTATGCAAAGATCCATGCTGTAAACTATTAAATACTCGTTTAAATTATTAGGATGTTCGAAAAATAATGTCCGATGTTAGAATAAACATTTTAATTATGTTTTCGTATATTATTAGGTTGTTATGAAACTAATGTTTGATTTTAGAAAAAAAAACTTTTTATTGTATTCATATATTAGGTTGTTCAAAAATCTCCTGAGCCGACCAAGCATAGAAATGAATACAATATGGGAACCAGTAATAAGGAGTGCCAGAGAAAAGCGGTAATAACAACAAAAATTGCAATATGAGCTCTGGTAAAAACATAAAATGATAACAGAAAAATTGCAATATGAGCACTGGTAAAAATGGTTGCTGAAGACATTAGGTTTATAATACCCAGAAATTCGTACATAGATGGACACATGGCACAGTGGATAAAGGCGTTAGTTAGATCCAGTGATAGGACCCAAAGAGTGTGAGTTCAATACCCGGTTAAGGCAGTGGAGAACTTGGACAGGGGAATTAACAGGAGATAACTGATAACTGACATCCATTAAACCGTGGAACTAGAACAGTCTACATCAGTGAGCGAAATAAAGGGTTCAGTTCGACATTCCAACCACCTGAAGAAGGTGATAAATATGGCGACAAAGACGAGGAAAATAGTCCGAATAATGTAAATAATGTACATAATACCTCATCTCAGAAATATAGACAGATACTGAAGGACCGAAACGTTGTAATAAATATGGCGACAAAGATGAGGACAATAGTCCGAATAATGTAAATAGTGTACATAATAGCTCATCTCAGAAATATAGACAGATACTGAAGGGCCGAAACGTTGTAATAAATATGGCGACAAAGATGAGGACAATAGTCCGAATAATGTAAATAATGTACATAATAGCTCATCTCAGAAATATAGACAGATACTGAAAGGCCGAAACGTTGTAATAAATATGGCGACAAAGACGAGGAAAATAGTCCGAATAATGTAAATAATGTACATAATACCTCATCTCAGAAATATAGACAGATACTGAAGGACCGAAACGTTGTAATAAATATGGCGACAAAGATGAGGACAATAGTCCGAATAATGTAAATAGTGTACATAATAGCTCATCTCAGAAATATAGACAGATACTGAAGGGCCGAAACGTTGTAATAAATATGGCGACAAAGATGAGGACAATAGTCCGAATAATGTAAATAATGTACATAATAGCTCATCTCAGAAATATAGACAGATACTGAAAGGCCGAAACGTTGTAATAAATATGGCGACAAAGACGAGGAAAATAGTCCGAATAATGTAAATAGTGTACATAATACTTCATCTCTGAAATATAGACAGATACTGAAGGGCCGAAACGTTGTAATAAATATGACGACAAAGATGAGGACAATAGTCCGAATAATGTAAATAATGTACATAATAGCTCATCTCAGAAATATAGACAGATACTGAAAGGCCGAAACGTTGTAATAAATATGGCGACAAAGACGAGGAAAATAGTCCGAATAATGTAAATAGTGTACATAATACTTCATCTCTGAAATATAGACAGATACTGAAGGGCCGAAACGTTGTAATAAATATGGCGACAAAGATGAGGACAATAGTCCGAATAATGTAAATAATGTACATAATAGCTCATCTCAGAAATATAGACAGATACTGAAAGGCCGAAACGTTGTAATAAATATGGCGACAAAGACGAGGAAAATAGTCCGAATAATGTAAATAATGTACATAATACCTCATCTCAGAAATATAGACAGATTTAGACTAAACGTTTTAATTGTTTCCTCATATATTATGAGGTTCTTCTGAAAATAATCTCCGATTTAGAATAAACGTTTTGTGTTTTAATATATTATTATAATAGCTGTACAAAATATATTATTCATTCCTAATGATTTAAGTGTCGTCTTTGTTAATTTTATATCAAACTCTTTCAGAATTTAACGATTTAAGTTGTTGGGAAAATAATATCCGATTTTAGAATAAACATGTTAATTGTATTCTAATATATTATTATAATAGTTGCACAAAAATATATTACTTATTCTTAAAGATTAAAGCGTCCTCTTTGTTAATTTTATATCAATCTCTTTCAGAATTTAACTTAAAACATTATATAGCCCTCATCTTGGACATGACAAAAGAAGATATGCATTTACCTTTTTGCGTGAGTTCAATCTCGGTCATAATGCTTCACAAACTGCTGCCAACATTAACAAAGAATGAGAAGTGAAGAATCCACTTATGATCAGACAGTATGGCGCTGGTTTTTGAAGTTCCGCAGTGGGGATACGAGTCTTGAAGCTCAAGGTAGTAGATAACGTCTATCTGCAAATGACAATCAACATCTGGAAAGTGCTCGGTCGAACTACATTCCCTGGTCCCGCCAATTAAATTTTCTAGGTTTTCTATTATATATATTATGTCAGCTTGGGGCTTGTATGTATATCTGTGTGCTTGTTTGTGTATTTATGTGTGTGTATTTATCTATGTGTGCTTATGTGTGTGTGTATTTATGCGTGTGCATTTATGCATGTGAATTTATCTATGTGTGCTTGTGTGTGTGTGTGTGTGTGTGTGTGTGTGTATTTATGCGTGTGCATTTATGTGTGTGTATTTATGCATGTTTCTGTGTTTGTGGGCAAATGTATGTATGTTTATGCGCGTGTATTTGGGTTTATGTGTATATTTGTATATGTGTGTGTGTTTGCGTGTTTGTGTTTGCATGTGTGTATGTTTATGTCTGTGTGTGTATATGTGTGTTTGTGTTTGTCTGCGTGTGTGTTTGTATGTGCGTGTATTTGTGTTTGTGAGTTTGTATGCGTATTTGTGCAAGTATATGTCTGCATTTTTGTGTTTTTATTTGTGTGTTGTGTGCGTTTGCGTTTGCATATGTTTGTGTTTGTGTGTTTTCTGTGTGCTTATGCGTGTGGTTGTGTGCAATGCGTTTACGTATGTATGCGTATGTGCGTGTGTGTGTGTGTGTGTGTGCTTGTGTGTGTGCATGCGCGTGTGTGTGTGTTTGCGAATATATTTGTAAACAGAGACCTGTGCTTATTTATATAATCACAATTAAAAAGATTATTTTCTAGAATGTCCTAGCATGATATCAATTGAAATGATTCGCATCCCTTTTTAGTCAATTAAATGGGTTTCTATTTAATTAAAATTAATTATAATCAAAAGTATTTGTTTTTTTTTTTTTTAAAGTTCCTGTAAGCAGAATTTCTTTGAAGTAATTTTTTTTTTAATTTTTATCCATTTATTTTTATCCATGGATCATGAATCAGAATATGCGAAATAATCTATTATTAGGTCAGCTAGTCACTGGACTGTGAAGGTTGGTAAGAGTCTATACTTTTTGTCCGGGTAGACAAGGTCTCAGAGCCCATACGCTAACGTCCGTTCCCAACAGAAATACGCAGTCAGAGGAGAAAAGTACCTTCTTTAGGAATCCTGGGATCGGAGTCAGATGATTAAGGCCTTTTTTTCTGTTTTTTTTTTTTAATCATGTTTCTTTGCTTTCTTTCATTTTGTTTTTGTTGTTGTTTTTTAACATTATTCTATAGGAAAACAAAACGTAATATTGTCATCAAATCTTAAGAAAAACTTCCGAATCATGCGTTACAGCAAAGAAATAACATAGAACCCATAAAAATTAATAGGTTATTTCCAGATGAAGAGGTACTTTTGCTTATAATGAGAGTATTAAGATAGATAGATAGATAGATAGATAGATAGATAGATAGATAGATAGATAGATAGATAGATAGAATCACAAACAGATTGAGATAGATAGATAGAATAACAGACTGAGATAGATAGATAGATAGATAGATAGATAGATAGATAGATAGATAGATAGATAGAATTACAGACTGAGATAGATAGATAGATAGATAGATAGATAGATAGATAGATAGATAGATAGATAGATGAAGAAGCCTGGAGATTATAAGATAGATAGATAGATAGATAGATAGATAGATAGATAGATAGATAGATAGATAGATAGATAGATAGATAGAATCCCAAACAGATTGAGATAGATAGATAGATAGATAGAATCACAAACAGATTAAGATAGATAGATAGATAGATAGATAGAATAACAGACTGAGATAGATAGATAGATAGATTGATAGATAGATAGATAGATAGAATAACAGACTGAGATAGATAGATAGATTGATAGATAGATAGATAGAATAACAGACTGAGATAGATAGATAGATAGATAGATAGATAGATAGATAGATAGATAGATAGATAGATAGAACAACAGACTGAGATAGATAGATAGATAGATAGATAGATAGATAGATAGATAGATAAGGAGAGAAAGAAAGAGTGATATAGGATAATAAACCGGCTGATGTAGATAGACTGAGAGACAAACAGCGACTGAGAGAGAGAGAGAGAGAGAGAGAGATGATCAGAGTCTGAATTATGCAAGAACAAAAAGAACGAGATGAGATATCCCTAGATCTGGATCGTGGAGCGGGAACAATCTTATCCTGCAGATTAAATAAAGGATTCAGTTAAAAATTCCCGAAGGTTATTTGAATCGACAGTCACATGAAGAAGGCCAGAGTGCACAGCAGCCGAAAAGACTTTACCATTAACGCCAAACTTGTCTGACAATTTTGTTTTCCAACCATCAATCCCTTACCCACAGACGAAACATTGCTAGCCTCTAGCTACTCTTCAAGTCTTGGGTCAACCGCTATCTTTCCTACATATCCTCTTAATAGGCACCTCTTGCACCGTACCTTACAACGAACTCATTCAGTAATCCTCTCCTTTGAGTGGCTCTTGAGCCTCATATTCGGTGAATGATAGTATGCTTAATAAAAGACGAGGATATTAGTCCGAAAGAATTCACACATTTACAGCTAAGTCCGGCCATGCGAGCCATCTTCGTTCCCTTCGTATTCCATTTGTAAGGAGGAAGTTCCATTCGGACAGCTTCTTTCCAAGAATCGCTGCTATATGGAATAGGCTCCCGTGAGGATGCTTCCTTAAACATTCCAATTGTAACCTCTTCAAGTCTAGAGTCAACAATTGTACGTATCTTCATAATTTGCACTTACTTCCCCCTCCCCTACCAATGCTAATACAAAATAAACATTCAGTAACCCTCTACCTTGAGTGGCATTTGAGCCTTGTATCTGGTGAACATTTAGTAAAACAAAAATATATAGATGTGAACAAACTTTGATAGATAGATAGATAGGTAGATAGATAGATAGTAAACAGACTGAGATAGATAGATAGATAGATAGATAGATAGATAGATAGATAGATAGATAGATAGATATATAGATAGATAGATAGATAGTAAACAGACTGAGATAGATAGATAGATAGATAGATAGATAGATAGATAGATAGATAAACAAACATACATACATACATACATACATACATACATACATATATACATACATAAATTTTAACTGTAGTTACCGCTCTTATTTTTTTGTCGCGTTTGGACATAAAATAAATTCAAATTTATTTTTAAAATACTGCACGTCATTGATCATTATACCTTTTCCATTTATGATTAGTATGTAGTGGTCTAGTTGTTTCAGACGTTGGAGTTACCATTATTTTAGTGGCTTGGTAATAAGAATGGACAATCGTAGATGTCTGTTTACGGCTGCATGAATAACATGACCACACAATTTATATTAAACGTAAAATACCACAAAACATGAAATCCAAGAAGGAAAAAAATGGTTTTAAAAAACATAACATTTGCATTTATTTCTGTGTCATGATGTACATGCGTAAAAGTTAAAGATCTTATAGAATCGTCCATATTTTCTACTCACCCCCGTAAAAAATACACTCTTCCATCAGAATCAGTTTTAACCAATCAACACCTCACAATTCAAATCTCGACATTTTATTGGTCGAGACGACACCAAAATGTGTATCAACTGTCAAAAATCTATTTCCGCCAAGCTCACTGGAGCCTACTTTGACTTCCCAAAACAAATAAAATGACAAATTTCAGTCCAATTCACCAGTCAGTAACTCAACTTCAGAGAGATGCCACACGAAAACACGCGTGTCACTATTTTGACTTAGGAAACTTTGCGCGCGTCAACTGCTGACTCAACCACCAACATCATTCTCTCTCTAAATCCATTACAACTTTCTTAAAAAGTGTTCATTCATACTACTAAATAGAAATTGTAATTTCAACGAAAGACAAACAAAAGACAGTCCAAGGTAAACAACTCTGGAAGAATAAGAAAAACACATCCTACTTTATTCTCGCATATTTACTACTTAAATTACCTTTTTGATAAATTTTCCTTTCTTATTCTATTTGAACATTTCTTCAACAATTGAAAATTCCTGAACTGTAATTCATTAAGATACTTAATTCACACTTCGTCAACTTTCATATAACGAAAACACAAGCTGTTTCCAATTGTATTAATTGTATAGAAATGTTCGATGTTTTCTAATTGAATTCACGACTACCGTTGTTTCTTGTTCAATTTTGCCTTGAGATTTATTCAACTTGTATGTCTATGCTTAATATTGTTGTGATTAATATGAAGAACATGCTTTCACACTTATCATCTTAAACAAAAAAACATCTGATTACAAATTGATTTCATAGCAATCCTAACAATCTGATGGAGTTATGTCTCTTAGACTGCGAATATTTTTATCTGAACTCACAAAAGTTGGATTAATTATAAAGCTGTAGTTTTAGAAGAATATTTCAAAGAGAAAAGTTCTTGTTGCATGTTTGGAAATGTTCTGTCTGTAATGTAGGTTGGAAAAGTTCGTAAGTACGTGCATGCGTAAATGTGCTTTTAACGTCTGACCGCCCATGGTCGAGACGAGAATCCTGAAGATCACATCTTCTTAGTCGAAGGAAGAAAGGAGAGAGTAAAAGAGAATGAGCGAACTCATGTCTGCTATTTATAGATAATGTAATCACGTGACAGGATCACAGCACCTTGGCGGGAAACTTGATCACGCGCTGGAAAAATATCATTGTGCGTGGGTGGATTGCAACGCCCACTTGTGTGTTTATTGACCAATTAGAAGCTGATATTTCCTGAAAATATTTACTAAGCTGAACAGGTTCTCTGATTCACTTTTTTGCACAAAAATGTACAAAATTATACACTGATAAGAAAATGGTTGCGGGATGCTACAAGTAAATGCAGTTTTAATTTAATCACATCACTAGAAATTAACACAGAATTTTTTTAAGTTAAATTTATTAATTATTCTAATTAAAAATTTACAAATCTGACAACATTATACATAGAATATTTTTTCATTAATTAATAAATTGAAAACTTTTCTAATTAAATAATGTCTTAGTTTTACTGCACTTTTTTTTTACGGTCCTGGGAAGATTTTCTGTTTAACGAAAGGAATGATTTAAATTATTCAAGGACTTGTCCTTATAATTAATGTAATCAATAAGTATACATTTTTCCAAATTTCATAGAATCAAATGAGTGGAAAAATAAAATTTTATATAAAAAAAGAAACGTAAAAAAAAAATTCCATTCATTTGTGAATAAGTCCTGAAAGTTTCATTAAATCCGACAATTATTTAATTTTTGCAAAAATTACCAAATCAGTGCGTTTTTCAACACAAAAAGACGCGCAAATTTCCTGTACAAATTCATAGTCCCGCATTGACATCGGTAAAACAATGATTTTTAACCAAATTTTCCAAGGTCCTGAAAAGGATAAAAAAAAAATTTGTGATGAAGAAAATACTTTGAGCTTTCATCTTAATAACAGCAAAAGGTTTTGTCGATAACATTTTGTTTTTATTAATTTTTTTTTCTTTTATCATATATCCAATTCTGTGTCGAATATCTGTAGGTAACTACTTTTAAAAGGTAATCTTTCTTTACTTACCTACTTTTAAAAGGTGATTTTTCTTTAATTACCTACTTTTAGAAGGTGATATTTCTTTACTTATCTACTTTTAAAAGGTAATCATTTTTATTTACCTACTTTTAAAAGGTGATTTTTCTTTACTTACCTACTTTTAAAAGGTGACTTTTTTTACTTACCTACTTTTAAAAGGTGACCTTTTTTTACTTACCTACTTTTAAAAGGTGACCTTTTTTTACTTACCTACCTTTAAAAGGTGATCTTTCTTTACTTACCTACTTTTAACAGGTGCTTTTTTAACTTACATACTTTTAAAAGGTGATCTTTCTTTACCTACCTAGTTTTAAAAAGTGATTTTTTTTACTTACCTACTTTTAAAATGGGATCTTTCATTACTTACCGACTTTTAAAAGATGACCTTTTATACTTACCTACGTTTAAAAGGTGATCTTTTTTACTTACCTACTTTTAAAGGTGATGTTTCTTTACCTACCTACTTTTAAAGGGTGATCTTTTTTTACTTACCTTCTTTTAAAAGATGATCTTTTTACTTACCTTCTTTTAAAAGGTGATCTTTTTACTTACCTTCTTTTAAAAGGTGATCTTTCTTTACTTAACTGCTTTTAAATGATGGTCTTTTTTTACTTACCTACTTTTAAAAGGTGATCTTTGTTTACTTAACTACCTTTAAAAGTGATCATTTTTAACTTACCTACTTTTTAACAGTGATCTTTTTTACTTACCTACTTTTAAAATGTGATCTGTCTTTACTTACCTACTTTTAAAAGTTGATCTCTCCTCACTAGCTTTAAATTTATTTATTTCATGAGTGTATTTCTTTATTTAATTATGTGAAAATTTCCATCGCGTGTCTCTTGAAATCGGTGACTGGCGCCTACAGCTTGTGTAATTTCCTTTCTTCTTTGCTTCTCGCTGTTTTTGGTAAAACCCACGATGCTCGTATGTACCCCGCGGTAGACGTCTGCCACGGAAAGGAATCGCTGCTGAATAAACGGGGTATCACTGAGCAGTGAATGCGTTGCAATTTTTATGTTGTATCAAACAAGTTTTCCTTTTTATGTGTCGTGTCCTTTCAGGACGTAGGCGATCATGGCTCTCCACTTCCTCCTATCCCTTGTAGCTCTCATTAAGTTTTGTTCCGTTTCTACTTCCTCCAGGCTATGTTCTGTCATCCACTTGCTAGGTATGTCATGCGTTGTTTTCCCTTGTCTCCCTTGTTTCCCTCTATTCGACCTGTGGGTATCAGTTTCGCTAAGCCCTTCTTTCTCATTACTTGTCCCAGGAAATTCAGCTTCCTGATGTTAAGTATAAGCCTCCTCCATGTTTGCATCCTCTCTAAGACCTCATCGTTGCTCACAAGCACGGTCCATGCTATCCTTAGCATCCTTCTGTAGAACCACATCTCCGTCACCTTGAGTCTCTTCTTCATCTTTGAGGAAATCGTCCAACATTCGCTGCCGTAAAGGAGAATAGATGTCACGTAGTAACACAGTACTCTTTTCTTTGTTAACAAAGAAATCCCCACTATTTACATTATTCGGACTATTGTCTTCATCTTTGACGCCATATTTATTACAAAGTTTCGGACGTGGTACGATTCGGCCTTCTTCAGATGGCTGGAATGTCAAACTGAGCCCTTTATTTCGCTCACTGGGGTAGACTGTTCTAGTTCCACGTGCCATGTCTAATGGATGTCAGTTAACAGTTATCTGCTGTTAATTCCCCTCTCCAAGTTCTCCACCGCCTTAACCAGGTATTGAACCCACACTGGGTCCTGTCACTGGATCTCCTCAAGGACACATGGCACAGTGGATAAAGGCGTTAGTTAGATCCAGTTAGTTTTCTGTCTTACTTTCCCGCCAACTTTGATCTTCAAAAATTTAAATACAATGTCAACTGTTATCTTCTGTCTTCTTAATTCTTGTTCTTTTATTGTCCTCTCTCCCTAATAGTAGTTTTTCTCATATTCTCTAACACTCAGTAACCCTTTGTGTCCTTGTGGCTTTATTGCGTTTCATCTTCAAAAATTTAGCATTTCAGCAATCTTTTCTTTGTTTCTATTGCTTCAGGACTCCTCTTAATTTTTGAGGAAATTGTCCTGCTATATAGGAGGATTTATATCGCAGTACAGCACACTTTACATTTTGTCTGTTGCATCAATTCTCCTCTTCCATCGTGAAGACATTGTCCAGCATTCACTGCCATATAGGAGGACTGATATGACGTAATATTTCAGTACTCTTTTCTTTCTCTTGTTTCAAGTCTCTTCTTCATCTGTGAGGAGATTGTCCAGCATTTACTTCCATATAGGCGGACTGATATTACATAACAGTTCAGTACTCTTTTCTCTGTTTCTGTTGTTTCAAGTCTCTTCTTCATCTGTGAGGAGATTGTCCAGCATTCACTATTTCATTGCTTCTGACGATTTTTTTCATTTTCTTAATACATTGCTTTGCTTTTGGAAGGCAACGTTCGCTTTTCCAATGAACGTTCATATTTCGGTATCATATTTTCCTTCTTATGTTAATAGACTTTCTAGATATTTAAAATTTTGTACATATTTATATTAGTGTCTTTACAAATCGTAGTTCGCATCTTTATTTCTTTATTTTGCTGACAACCATACATTTTATCCTCTTGCAATTGATGCTTAGTCCTTTCTTCTTGCTTTCCTTTACCACCTTCTGTAGGTGTGTCTGTAATTTACTTTCCGTGTCTTTTATCAACACTGTGTCATCTGCATATCTTTTATTGTTAAGATTGTAACTGAATCTTGGCAGAACTTCTAATTCTCTTCGCAATCGCCTTACTGTATCAGTTGAATAAGTCTGGTGAGAAGACACATCCTTGTCTTACACGCCTTTCTACTATTGTTCATTTTAACGCATCTAAACTAATTCTTACCAGTAACACGTGCCTTCAATAATCCTTATATCTAAAAACAATATTGTCTCTGAATTCTCATGTCCTTTGGAGGATTGTATCTTCAATATCAATCATGTGAAAACAACATCGACCATATATGCACTACATTCTCTCGTAGACTAACTTGATTCTTATTGAAACATAGCTTACGGCCATATTACGTTGAAACTCTGGTTCTCGTACGATCAACGAAGTTAAGCGATGTCGAACCTGGCCAGTACCTAGATGGGTAAACGCAGGTGGTGTAATGGATAGTTACTCAGAATTGCTAACCGGAAAGCCGCGTTTCAATTCCCGTCGGGTTCGTTATATTCACTTCTGGGCAAATACCCTTAGAAAAGTTATGAAACCACCACTTCTCCCTCCAGCTATGGGTTAATTCGTAAGACTGGTATCACTAAATTATTATTATCTCCAAACAAAAAATTCTTACCATCTAAAAACATTTTCTGCTTTTAAATAACCTGCAAACAGTTATTAAACCGTAAAAATGAATCAATAAACAATTTTAAAAAATCAAAGAAATTAAGGTGACAAAATAAAAGTTGCATGAAATAAATAATTATACCTGACAATGCTTCGTATTAGATTGATTTATTTTTTACGGTTTATCAACCCCTTTTGTGTTATTTAAAGCCAAAGCATATTTGGCATCGTAAGATTTTTTTTTTTTTTTTGCAAGAGAATATTGAAAATTTTTAAATATTAAAAACTTTTGGGAATAACATTGATTTTCCAGATACAAGTCTTATTATTTAACCCATAGCGGGGTGCATGATATGTGTTGTCATTTTCCAACGGTAATTGCGCATAAGTATTTATCTGGCCTACCCACTAAGGCAGGGTGTGTCACAAGGTCATTTTTTACGGGGATTACCCATACAAATGCATATACGTGTGGACCAAGGACAAAAAATTACCCACTCCTCGTGACCACTGTCATATTGGCATCGATATTATAAAGACCCCACCTCTCTTAGTGCGATGAGAAAGGTACTGCCGCAGATTTGGAATCCCAGGGACAGAGTACACTTTCCCCATCTTAAATAAGGAGAGAACAGATACTCCGCTTTCATCCCAGTATATTGATTTTCTAAGCGTAGCTTAGATGTGGCACAAGGCCGAAAGTATGGGGCACTCAGTGATGATTGAACTCACTATAACTGTTTTAGTAGTGGAAACAAGCTTGCTAACCATTACACCACACCGTGGTGCCGTGCGCTTTCATGCCTGTAATTCATTTCTCAGTAACACCTTGCGTCTTAGTGGCTTTATTCTTTTGGTTGGGGTGAAATGATTTTTTTTAAAGCCAAACGACTGGAATTAAGCCGAAAAGGTTTCATTTTTTTATCGTATTTTTCTAATTTCTGATTAACTTTATACATAATTTTGATTTGAACGTATAAAAACTTATTTGAACGTATAAAAACTTATTTAAACGTATAAAACCTTATTTGAACGTCTAAAACTTATTTCAACGTGTAAAAACTTATTTTAACGTATAAAAACTTATTTAAACGTATAAAACCTTATTTGAACGTGTAAAAACTTATTTGAACGTATAAAAACTTATTTGAACGTATAAAAACTTATTTAAACGTATAAAAACTTATTTAAACGTATAAAACCTTATTTGAACGTATAAAAACTTATTTAAACGTATAAAACCTTATTTGAACGTATAAAAACTTATTTAAACGTATAAAAACTTATTTGAACGTGTAAAACTTATTCAAACATTGGCAAAATATAATAAAAATTAAATAGAATTTATCAGTTAAATAAAAAAAGACTTTAAGCCAAGAATATTCAAGAAAATTAGTCTAAAAATAAATTCTGTCTCATATGCAGGAAATAACCTTTTTACATCATCTTTTGACGCTCAAAGACGAAAGATGCAGAAAAGAAAAAGGAATAACAAGAGAGTATGAGGAGGCAAAACAATTGTGAAAAGAAGTAAAAACAACACAACATCCTACACATGTGTACATACTCACACACCTTCTCACAATACAATCTTATTATCTCAAAATGTCATGTGCCGAAAATTTTCAAAGAACTGTAGTATAGGGGAAGTAACTCTGCAAAGAGTTTCTCTGGATTATTTCCCTTGCAATACCATGTATTTTATTTGCGTGTGATAACAACACCCGAATATTTTTTCAAATTTTAAGGTCAGTTAAAAGGTCATGATCACAAATGGGGCATTTTTCTCGTTATTTTTTTCAAGTTAGGTAGTACCATTTAACTTGATAATTTGACATAACAAAATCTTTTCCCTTTGATTCTGTGTCGATTGCCACTAAATATTATCAGTCCATGGTGTTCATCAGGAACTTTTTTTAAATTATTTCCCGCCTAGCAAGGCAATAAAGGCACTAAGACACAAGGGGTTAATGAGTGTGAAAAATAATTTTAAAAAATCCTTATTAAGGAATGAAAACAATAAAATGAAAGGAATAGGAATATAGAAGATAACGATTGATAATGCATTTAAATCTTTGAAGATCAAACTTGACTGGAAACCAAGAATCCGGAAGAGAGTTCCAGAAACGAGAAGCGCTAGAGAAGAAACTATTAACATAGAACTTGCGGTTATATCAATAGTGGGACAATTAAGTTAAATGTCTTTTTTTATTTATTTCGTAACTTGTATTTACGTAGATTTTAATTATTACATTAACTTGTGTTTATGTCTGCATTTGTCGTTTGTATTAAATTTACAGAATTTCAAACAGTCAGTTGATGGTAATTTTTTGTAATAAAAAATATTCTTCTATTCCTCCCCGTTGTCTAGTTTTTTTTATTTAAAAAAAACATCATACATTGAATGGTTGAAAAATCCTGTAAATTTAATTTTACAAGGTGAATATGATCATTTACATAATGGTATCTTAATTCCGATTATATGAAATATGTGTGTGTGTGTGTGTGTGCGTGTGTGTGCGTGTGTGTAAATATATAGAAAATAGGAAAGAACCTTTAGGTTAATAATCCAAAGTTCTTTAGTATTTTTGTTTTTATTTAAAAAAAAAAAAAAACAGTCCTCAATACATACGTAGAGCCTAAATTATAAGTATTTTTCTAAAAATATGATTCCATCGCTACATAAGATTTCTCATGCTTCAAAAACAGAAGCTAAAAACTTCAATTCAATTTTAGAAATTAAATTAAAGTACGTATTTTTTTTTAAATAATTATCATTATATACATATGAGATATGTGGGGGAAACAGGTAAGTCCGTTAAAAATCTCGTGTTGCCGAACATAAACGAGATATACGCCTTGGTAATTTAAGTAGTGCTTTGTTTGTACACTTAGCTAAATCTGATCATAATTTCGATTTCGACTCTGTGAAGATTTTAAAGTATATCCATAATAAAAACCTTAGACGGATTTATGAGGCAGGCATAATATCTATCTCGTGCACGGTGAATACTAGACCCGGCTTCTTTAACATCTCCCCGTTCCTGGCAAGATTAATGCTTGACAAACGTACTGATAAGCTCTAGATTCAAATAGAATTCCACTTTTCCACTTAAGATAAAGTCTCTTTCTTGGGAGCGCGTTTTTCGCAGCATCGCCCGCGCGACGCCAACGTGACCGAATCCAAAAAAGGGAACGCTGGCTTTAAAATTTCAGTTTTTCTGTTTCTGACTAGTCTTTTGTCTATCGTCTCTTCATGTTGACTTAAATATAAATATGTTTCCAATAACCATGTCCTGAAGATGGTCTACTAGACCGAAACGTCTGACGTCGACAGTAAAAGAAAATTAAAACAGTAAGCTTGCATATTCGGATTTTGCTTTGTCTTTTCCATATTTTTCATCATATATATATATATATATATATATATATATATATATATATAAAAGTGGACATTGAAGTCAACACTCAGAGTTGTCGCCTCTGAGTGTTGACTTCAATGTTCACTTTTTAAATTTATATTTACATACACTCTATCTCTGATAATTAGCACTTTATCCCATAAATATAGCACACCTTAAAAAAAAAAAATTAGTTAAGTTAATGATATAAAATGACGAAATACCTTCGCAAACAAAATTGTAACGGTGCATTGACCTACAAATCACTCGATGAATGTTATGATCCTTGTTCTTTTTTAAAAAAATATAAGCTGTATAAGGTCTTTCTTAAATACGCGAGTACTTTCGACTGTACATTCAGTCATCTTCAGGCATGGCAATTATTTTGCTTTTGGTAAAATTCATGTAGCATCCGAGACGAAAAAATATAATTAGAATCGAATATGTTTTTTCTAACTGTGTTATTGATAACAGATATATATATATATATATATATATATATATAGATAGATAGATAGATAGATAGATAGATAGATGTGTGTGTGTGTGTGTGTGTGTGTGTGTGTGTGTGTGTGTGTGTGTGTGTGTGTGTGTGTGTGTGTGTGTGTGTGTGTGTAGGCAAATATGTGGATGTAGATCCGACGGTATGATGAAAAAATATGGAAAAGACAAAACAAAATCCGAATATGTAAGTTTACTGTTTATTTTGCTTTGTCTTTTCCATATTTTTTCATCATATATATATATATATATATATATATATATATATATATATATATATATACACACACACACACACACAAACAGATATACAATAAAAAAAACATGTGATTATTGCCCTCGATAGAATCCTGTTCTTTAGTCTTTGTGAATTGTCATTTCAATCTGGATGTGTCTGGAGCATTACGGCTTTTCAAGCAGAAAATGGAACTGGAAATCTGAGTTGAAATTCTATCTTAGTCTGTGTTATTAAATTTCACCTTAACACCCTTTTGAGTTAACTTATGAGCAGCGTCGACTGGACTCTTCAGCCAGTCAAGTAGAAGGAACACACTTGATTCAAAATCATAGTGAAAGAAACACAAAAATTTGCTGTTTCTTGTCTTGAAGCCAGAACGCTACGATCGCTTGTGTGTATTTCCTTTTTTTGTGTTAACACCATTCTTAGTTTGTGGACCTTTTACCATATCACTATTTGCTTTGTCTTATTGCAGTGGTTTTGCTTTGCATATATTGTTTGCTCAGTATTATTTTCCCCTGTTCTTTTCTTTCCTTTCATTGCAAAATTTCTCAGTGTTGTTGGACATTTCTGCCAATTATTTTTAACCACGGCCAATTACTCTACACCACTCAACTATCTTTTTTTATTCTTCCCAAGAAGTCATTCACAGAAACGTTCAAAAGAAGAAAAAAAAAACGGCGCCGGAAACGACTGCCTTTCCGGGTCAGATGCTTCTCGTTCTTGTTTGCAGCACGTTCAAGATGTCCGCCTTTAAAAAGTAGTCAAGGGGAGTTAAGCCAGGAGGAAAGAAGTTAACATACTGAAGTGACATTATCGTCCAGCCACTCCTAGATCTCCAGAATCATGTAAACAATTTGGCCACCCACTCGATCCAGAGCTTAACCATCGTGTCCAGCATTACGATGGCGACAGTGGCATTGACCCAGCTGCTCTTCAGAAAGAAGTGGAAGTTACAACATAACTCCGGCTATGTTCAAGAAGTGTTCCTCCACTAGCTGCTCTGGCTGGCGGCTAATGTCACAAGCACTATACGCCTTTTAATTTCCTAACTCAGATTTTTGAACGCTTACGGCCTTATCAGGTTGAAACACCGGTACCCGTACTATCGCCGAAGTTAAGCAATGTCGAACTGGCTCTGTAACTAGATGGGTGACAGTTCGGGAATGCCGAATGTTGTAAACTTGGATGTGCGGGTGTTATGGGTGACGGCCATATCAAGTTGAAATACCGATTCTCACACGATTATCGAAGTTAAGCAACGTCGATCCTGGTCAGTACCTAGGTGAGCGACAGCTAGGGAATAACAGGTGCTGCAAACATGGAGGTGCAGGTTGTGTAATGGATGGCAGCTGAGAGTTAGAATTCGGAGTGACGAGTTCCAGTTCAAGTCGGCCTCGTTATATTCGCATACGCGCAAATATCCTCGTGGAAGATATGAATCCATCTCTCTCCCCCCAGCTATGGGTTGATTTGTGGAACTTGTATAAGTAAAAATCATTATTATCGCCCAAAAAAATCTTACAGTCTAAAAAAAATATTTTCTGACTTTAAATAACCTGAAAAAGGTTGATAAGCCGTAAAAAATAACCCGATCAGATTTTAGAAGCTGCCGTGTTAATTCTTTTGATGCGTTTGAAAAAGAAATAGGGATGACACCATTTGGGCGCATGCTACGTAACATTATGTTAGGTTGTCTTCCATTAATGGTCAAGTAAAGATATGTTCATTACCCTAATTTCTCAATGAATAAAAGGCTCAAGCGCCATTCAAGGTATATAGTTAACAAATGAGTTTCTTGCATGAGCGTTAGTGGGGGGGGGGGTAAGATGTGCAGATGATGAGGATATGTAGGAATAATCCTAGACTTGAAGAGGTTAAGATTAGAGTGATCGGGAAAGCATCCTCTTGGGAGTCGGTTCCAGAAATTATCGGTTACTGGGAAGAAGCCGTCCAAATCGAACTTCCTCCTTACTAATGAAATACGAAGAGAATGGCGAGAGTTCATCCCAGTGCACGTACCATGGCTGGCCTTAGCCGTGACGTTTTGAATTGGTGGAAACCATGAATATAACTATTCGTGTATAATGCGCACTACGAAATCTTGCCGTCCTGGGTAAGACAATAAACTACGTTCAACAGCAAGGCCTCTGATGAGAAGGTTTTGAGGAACGTAGAACCACCTCTTAATTGCTGGTGTTCCCAGGTCCACCCTGACCCGGGGTGGTAGCACCTGTTAGGGTCCCAACTATGGGAAAATAGTTAACTATTACCAGCAATACTTTTTTGAAAAAAATTATTAGCAGCAATACAATTTTGAAGGAAAAATATTACCAGCAACAAATTTTTGACAAAACAAAATATTACCAGCAATAAAAAATTTTGTCGGCATTGAATAGCCCATTGGGGCTGATATACCGTAAAATAAAATAAACCAAAACACTCTAAACCAAAGAATACATATTCTATTCATACGAATCTATCCTTAAAAATGTCGGCATTAAATAAACCATTGAGGTTGATATGCCGTAAAACAAAATAAACTAAACCAATCTAAACCAAAGAATACATATTATATTCGTACGAATCTACCCTAAAAATGTTGTCGGTATTAAATAACCCATTGAGGTTGATATGCCGTAAAACAAAATAAACCAAACCAATCTAAACCAAAGAATACATATTCTATTCATACGAATCTATCCTAAAAATGCTGTCGGTATTAAATAGCCCATTGAGGTTGGTATGCCGTAAAACAAAATAAACCAAACTAAACCAAACTAAACCAAATCAAACTACAGGCTTGTGTATATGAGAGTCTTAATAAAGAATATATGACTTTCGTAAGACTATTTTTGAATAAAAGAAACTGATACGGCCTATCACTTCGCCTTGCCATTCTAGGAACTAAACGCCACCGAAAATACGTTCTTCCGCCTGAAGGGTAATAAAATAATTAAGATTGGTCTGAGAAATCTTCATGCTCATCTTTTAATAACCCCTTTGTGTTCTTAGATCTATTTTCATTTTTTTTTGTATTGTGTGTTTTTGTTAGCATGCGTATGTATACGTATATTCCCTCTCTATACATACACGGTTTTCTTTTCTTAAGCATCCAACCCCAAGCAAGGCGGGAAGCGACTAGCACGTACGGGGGTTACAGAGTTAGAGCGAGAACAGTGAGGAGTGATAGAGGAAGGGATGAAGAGACGGTTAGGGGCTAGATCAAGGCATCTGGAGACGTCGATTGACATTACATTTGAATAGTTGGAGATTATAGCTATCAGAAAAACAAGACATCGGGGGGGGTCCACAGGCGAGAAGTGCGAGACATGAAGCTATTGGAGTAGAAGAGACGGCTATATTAAACAGTTTCGACAGTGAAAGGGTGATAGCGAGATGCCAGCCTAGTTGAGCGCTTAAATTCATGAAGTCTGGGGACCAGCGAAAGCAGCTCAGCGGAGCAGTTACCGTGAAAGTATTTGTAAAAAAGACAGAGGGAGGCAACGGCACGTCTGTGAGAGAGCGGCTGCAGACGAGATGCCAGATCAGGGCCAATTACATTGCATATCCGTCTTTGGATTTTATCAAGGACCTTGAGACAATTAGAAGGGGCTCTAGACCATATATGGCAGCAATACTCCATGCAAAGGAGTCTTATTATAAGGAATTACTATACACATATATACACACATGCATACATACACACACACACATGTATACGCAAATACACACACACACACACATTGTTTATTTAGGCAGCAATCCTTCTTTCATGCAAGCTTCATTAAATATGACAAACTTCTTTGATTGTTTTATATAATTTCTCATATGATCTTATAATGTTTTTCCTTTTCTGTAGATAACACTCAATAATATCACATATAAACATGGAGACAATATATTGACTGTTTTCAAAATAAAACATTTCATAATACTAACTACATACATACAAATATCCATTTCCATTTAACAGTAAATATAAGTAAATATAATTCTACCCTTTATAATGGCTAAAGGAATAGCCGAAAGCGCTTGGAAAAATAAAACATTTAGACTCATTTTTTCTTCTTTTTTTTCTATAATTTATCTACGGAAAGAAAAAAAATATATAATATCCTTTTTGAAGGTTGCAGGCGGTAGGAAAGTAAGAATGCGGAAGGGAGAAAAGAAACTATTAGAATAGAAGAGACGGTTACATCTAGTTATTTCAACAGTAAAACAATGAGACCTAACTGCCAATCTAGTAGCACGCTTAAATTCAGGCCGTCGAGGTACCAAAGATAACTCATTAGAACAATGAAAATATATGTAGAAAAGATAGGACGGGACAACATCATGGTGGTGGGAAAGTGACTGAAGTCGAGATGCCGGGTCAGCGCCGATAAAATTACAGATGCTTCTTTGGATTTTGTCAAGAATCTCGAGAAATATATAAGGAGCACTAGACCAGATATGGCAGCAACAGCCAATGCACAGTTGGAGGGTAAGTAAGGCATGCATAATATGCGGACATTTGGCTACGTTGGGTTTACGGCATATAAACGTCAATGGGTTATTTAATGCCGACAACATTTTTAGGATAGATTCGTATGAATAGAATATGTATTCTTTGGTTTAGATTGGTTTGTTTTATTTTGTTTTACGGCATATCAATCTCAATGGGTTATTTAATACCGACATTTTCAATATAGATTCGTATGAATAGAATATGTATTCTTTGGTTTAGATTGGTTTTGTTTATTTTGTATTACGGCATATCAACCTCAATGGGTTATTTAATGCTGACAACATTTTTAGGATAGATTCGTATGAATAGAATATGTATTCTTTGGTTTAGATTGGTTTGGTTTATTTTGTTTTACGGCATATCAACCTCAATGGGTTATTTAATGCCGACAACATTTTTAGGATAGATTCGTATGAATAGAATATATAAAACAAAATTTTTATTGCTGGGAATATGTTTTTCTTCAAAAATCTATTTCTGGGAATATTTTTCCTTCTCTGCAGGAAAATATGATGCTTTGATGGAAAGATGTACAGTGGAAAGCAACGCGTAACAGTAAATGGATAGCAGAACAGGATTTAGGAGAAATAACAGAAAGACAAAATTTATTATGAGTTGCAATGAACAGGAAATTGTGGAGAGCCATAATCATCTACATCCTGGGCGGGGGCATGTCACATGAAGAAGAAAAGCGAGCTTGAGTAAATGGATGACAGAACAGGGTTTAGGAGAAATAACAGAAAGACAAATTTTATTAAGAGCTACAAGTTACAGGAAACTGTGGAGAGCCATTATCATCTACGCCCTGAGGGGGGTACGGCGTATAAAGAAGGAAAGTGAGCTTGATTAAATGGATGGCAGAACAGGGTTTGGAAGAAATAACAAAAAGAAAAAAAAAACTTATTAAGAGCTACAAGGGACAGGTAGATGTGGAGGATCATGATCGCCTCCGTCCTAAACACGGGACATAAAAGAAGAATTACGTTTAGCGGCCTGCTGGCCTCCAGTAGGGTCCGAAACTTTTATTCTAAAATGGGATATTATTTTCAGAACAACGTAATAAAATTAAAACAAAAGAAAACACTCTCCAAAGCCGGGCTTGCATATTGTAGCTCTTCATATGAAGGAAGGTCTGCGTATATTCCCTACTTATGTAGCGGTAAGCGTCCTCTTCAATCGGCTGCTTGCCATTTCAACCTGGATTATGTCGGATGGTAAGCAAAGTGCCAAAGTGGAAAGAAAGATTATTGCTGTCACTGTGCGGTCAGCTGATAAGAAATGTGGGTCAAGTCTTCAGCCACCGACTGACCATTACAATAATCGTTTGTCTGGTGTAAAGATGACCAGATGAAGTTTGTCTGGATAACATGTGGTGTTTTTTTTTTTTTTTAGTTTTTTCCACCCCGAAATATTGGCCTTTTCACTTTCAATTTTGACTTGAATGCATTTTTATTCTTCTCTTATATAAAAATTAAATTAAATCAAGTAAAACTATCTCTGTCTCTCTCTCTCGCTTTATATGTTACGCACAAACACACACAGACACACACACACACACATACGTATATATGTATTTATATATATATATAATATGATATGATGGCCTCTCCCGTTGTTTTCGACGTATGAGTGTCTTTCAGTTCAGTTTACATACATATATATATATATGTGTGTGTGTGTGTGTGTGTGTGTGTGTGGTTTGCTTTTTTTATGGCATATCAACCTGAATAGGTTATTTAATGCCCGCATGATTTTTATTGCAGGTACTTTTTTTTTTCAAAAATTTATTACTGGCAAAAATTTTTCCCCCGAAAAATATTGCTGGTATTAAAACCTATATTTGTACTTTCATACTGTTTTGACCGCTTTTGGGATGCTAACGATTTGCCGATAGCTGGAACCCTGACAGGTGCTACCACCCTGGGTCAAGATGGACCTGGGAACACCAGCAATTAAGAGGTGGTTCCACGCTCCTCAAAACCACCTGGTCAGAGGCCTTGCTGTCGGATGAAAGTTTATCGTCTTGCCCAGGACGCGGATGTAGTTTATATATAACGGTTCCGTATAGGGTACAGGTTCGATTCCTGTCGGTGGACGAAAATTTTCTATTAAAATTTCTCGGACATTCAGGCCGGTAAACGTTGTTTAATACTGTTTATTATAAAACAGAGCATTTACTTAAATATTTGTATCTATAAAAAGAATGTATAAACATAAAAATGTCTTAAAATAATTGTCGGACTTTGTCCATTTCATAATGTGTGACGTCATATATATATATATATATATATATATATATATATATATATATATATATATATATATATATCCAGTGTGCGATGACTAAATTGTCGCCATTTTATATTTTTAATTTCGCGCATGCGCGTTGTTTTTTTAGTTTGTCGACTGCACTGTATAGTAAGGTCAGTTGATCACATTCTGTACGAGAAAGAGCATTATAATGCACTTCACACTGCCAGAAAAATTAGAAACAGCTGTACTGTTTGGCATTCGCTCCGGAAGCTCCGATGCGGACGTTTCAGAAAGAGTTGGATGAGTTTAATGGTGACTACGAAGGTGTCTGGAGTGGTCACTAGTGATGAGGAAGTTATACCTCCATTCATCTTCCCACGGAGCCTCAGACTCAACACGGACGCCCACATCAAGTGCATTTACGAGGTAGTGCTGTCCTGGGTCAGGAGGATAGCTGCTGGAAGATTCTATATTTGGCAACAGGGCTCTGCACCATGCCACACAATCAGGAGTACCCAGTCATGGATATCAGACAATTTCTGCATCCAGATCACCCCTCACATCTGGCGACCTAACTCCCCAGACTGCAACTTCTTCTGTGGGGCGCAGTTGAGTAAGAGACCAACAAAACTCCTTGTAACACCAAAGATGAAATGAAAGCACGGGTTATGGCAGCATTCACCAACTTAAACATGGAGACTGTCTAGAAGAGTTGCAGTAGATTTCGAAGACGTCTGGAGGCCATGATTGAAGCCAATGGCAATTATTTTAATAAATTCACTTTCTAGTATTTCAAGGTTTTTTTCTGTAATTTTGGTAAATATATCTGTTAAAATGAGATGTCAGTGTTATTTCCATTTTTGCGTAATTTAGACGACGATTTATCCACCACACCCTGTATATATAATAAAAATAAAATTTTAAGGTATATATATATATATATATATATATATATATATATATATATATATATATATCCGATGCAATGAGAACGAAAGTAATATATAAATTTTAACGTTCACAGCATTAATCCAAAAAAAGGACTCGATAGCGATAGTAGAGCAATAATTATTTATTATAATTTTATCATATAGACAAAAGCAGTTTACACATTACAAAGAAATGCACCGAATCGAAGTTGCATATTTGTAGTCAGTAAACTGCTTTTGTCTATTTGATAAAATTATAATATATATATATATATATATATATATTATAATTTTATCATATAGACAAAAACAGTTTACACATTACAAAGAAATGCACTGAATCGAAGTTGCATATTTGTAGTCAGTAAACTGCTTTTGTCTATTTGATAAAATTATAATATATATATATATATATATATATATTATAATTTTATCATATAGACAAAAACAGTTTACACATTACAAAGAAATGCACTGAATCGAAGTTGCATATTTGTAGTCAGTAAACTGCTTTTGTCTATTTGATAAAATTATAATATATATATATATATATATATATTATAATTTTATCATATAGACAAAAGCAGTTTACACATTACAAAGAAATGCACCGAATCGAAGTTGCATATTTGTAGTCAGTAAACTGCTTTTGTCTATTTGATAAAATTATAATATATATATATATATATATATATATTATAATTTTATCATATAGACAAAAACAGTTTACACATTACAAAGAAATGCACTGAATCGAAGTTGCATATTTGTAGTCAGTAAACTGCTTTTGTCTATTTGATAAAATTATAATATATATATATATATATATATATTATAATTTTATCATATAGACAAAAACAGTTTACACATTACAAAGAAATGCACCGAATCGAAGTTGCATATTTGTAGTCAGTAAACTGCTTTTGTCTATTTGATAAAATTATAATATATATATATATATATATATATATTATAATTTTATCATATAGACAAAAACAGTTTACACATTACAAAGAAATGCACTGAATCGAAGTTGCATATTTGTAGTCAGTAAACTGCTTTTGTCTATTTGATAAAATTATAATATATATATATATATATATATATTATAATTTTATCATATAGACAAAAACAGTTTACACATTACAAAGAAATGCACCGAATCGAAGTTGCATATTTGTAGTCAGTAAACTGCTTTTGTCTATTTGATAAAATTATAATATATATATATATATATATATATATTATAATTTTATCATATAGACAAAAACAGTTTACACATTACAAAGAAATGCACTGAATCGAAGTTGCATATTTGTAGTCAGTAAACTGCTTTTGTCTATTTGATAAAATTATAATATATATATATATATATATATATTATAATTTTATCATATAGACAAAAACAGTTTACACATTACAAAGAAATGCACTGAATCGAAGTTGCATATTTGTAGTCAGTAAACTGCTTTTGTCTATTTGATAAAATTATAATATATATATATATATATATTATAATTTTATCATATAGACAAAAACAGTTTACACATTACAAAGAAATGCACTGAATCGAAGTTGCATATTTGTAGTCAGTAAACTGCTTTTGTCTATTTGATAAAATTATAATATATATATATATATATATATATTATAATTTTATCATATAGACAAAAACAGTTTACACATTACAAAGAAATGCACCGAATCGAAGTTGCATATTTGTAGTCAGTAAACTGCTTTTGTCTATTTGATAAAATTATAATATATATATATATATATATATATATTATAATTTTATCATATAGACAAAAACAGTTTACACATTACAAAGAAATGCACTGAATCGAAGTTGCATATTTGTAGTCAGTAAACTGCTTTTGTCTATTTGATAAAATTATAATATATATATATATATATATATATATATTATAATTTTATCATATAGACAAAAACAGTTTACACATTACAAAGAAATGCACTGAATCGAAGTTGCATATTTGTAGTCAGTAAACTGCTTTTGTCTATTTGATAAAATTATAATATATATATATATATATATATATTATAATTTTATCATATAGACAAAAGCAGTTTACACATTACAAAGAAATGCACTGAATCGAAGTTGCATATTTGTAGTCAGTAAACTGCTTTTGTCTATTTGATAAAATTATAATATATATATATATATATATATATTATAATTTTATCATATAGACAAAAGCAGTTTACACATTACAAAGAAATGCACTGAATCGAAGTTGCATATTTGTAGTCAGTAAACTGCTTTTGTCTATTTGATAAAATTATAATATATATATATATATATATATATATTATAATTTTATCATATAGACAAAAGCAGTTTACACATTACAAAGAAATGCACTGAATCGAAGTTGCATATTTGTAGTCAGTAAACTGCTTTTGTCTATTTGATAAAATTATAATATATATATATATATATATATATATTATAATTTTATCATATAGACAAAAGCAGTTTACACATTACAAAGAAATGCACTGAATCGAAGTTGCATATTTGTAGTCAGTAAACTGCTTTTGTCTATTTGATAAAATTATAATATATATATATATATATATATATTATAATTTTATCATATAGACAAAAACAGTTTACACATTACAAAGAAATGCACTGAATCGAAGTTGCATATTTGTAGTCAGTAAACTGCTTTTGTCTATTTGATAAAATTATAATATATATATATATATATATATATTATAATTTTATCATATAGACAAAAACAGTTTACACATTACAAAGAAATGCACTGAATCGAAGTTGCATATTTGTAGTCAGTAAACTGCTTTTGTCTATTTGATAAAATTATAATATATATATATATATATATATATTATAATTTTATCATATAGACAAAAACAGTTTACACATTACAAAGAAATGCACTGAATCGAAGTTGCATATTTGTAGTCAGTAAACTGCTTTTGTCGATTTGATAAAATTATAATATATATATATATATATATATATTATAATTTTATCATATAGACAAAAACAGTTTACACATTACAAAGAAATGCACTGAATCGAAGTTGCATATTTGTAGTCAGTAAACTGCTTTTGTCTATTTGATAAAATTATAATATATATATATATATATATATATTATAATTTTATCATATAGACAAAAACAGTTTACACATTACAAAGAAATGCACTGAATCGAAGTTGCATATTTGTAGTCAGTAAACTGCTTTTGTCTATTTGATAAAATTATAATATATATATATATATATATATATATTATAATTTTATCATATAGACAAAAACAGTTTACACATTACAAAGAAATGCACTGAATCGAAGTTGCATATTTGTAGTCAGTAAACTGCTTTTGTCTATTTGATAAAATTATAATATATATATATATATATATATATTATAATTTTATCATATAGACAAAAACAGTTTACACATTACAAAGAAATGCACTGAATCGAAGTTGCATATTTGTAGTCAGTAAACTGCTTTTGTCGATTTGATAAAATTATAATATATATATATATATATATATATTATAATTTTATCATATAGACAAAAACAGTTTACACATTACAAAGAAATGCACTGAATCGAAGTTGCATATTTGTAGTCAGTAAACTGCTTTTGTCTATTTGATAAAATTATAATATATATATATATATATATATATTATAATTTTATCATATAGACAAAAACAGTTTACACATTACAAAGAAATGCACTGAATCGAAGTTGCATATTTGTAGTCAGTAAACTGCTTTTGTCTATTTGATAAAATTATAATATATATATATATATATATATATTATAATTTTATCATATAGACAAAAACAGTTTACACATTACAAAGAAATGCACTGAATCGAAGTTGCATATTTGTAGTCAGTAAACTGCTTTTGTCTATTTGATAAAATTATAATATATATATATATATATATATATTATAATTTTATCATATAGACAAAAACAGTTTACACATTACAAAGAAATGCACTGAATCGAAGTTGCATATTTGTAGTCAGTAAACTGCTTTTGTCGATTTGATAAAATTATAATATATATATATATATATATATATTATAATTTTATCATATAGACAAAAACAGTTTACACATTACAAAGAAATGCACTGAATCGAAGTTGCATATTTGTAGTCAGTAAACTGCTTTTGTCTATTTGATAAAATTATAATATATATATATATATATATATATTATAATTTTATCATATAGACAAAAACAGTTTACACATTACAAAGAAATGCACTGAATCGAAGTTGCATATTTGTAGTCAGTAAACTGCTTTTGTCTATTTGATAAAATTATAATATATATATATATATATATATATTATAATTTTATCATATAGACAAAAACAGTTTACACATTACAAAGAAATGCACTGAATCGAAGTTGCATATTTGTAGTCAGTAAACTGCTTTTGTCTATTTGATAAAATTATAATATATATATATATATATATATATTATAATTTTATCATATAGACAAAAACAGTTTACACATTACAAAGAAATGCACCGAATCGAAGTTGCATATTTGTAGTCAGTAAACTGCTTTTGTCTATTTGATAAAATTATAATATATATATATATATATATATATATATATATATATGTAAGCAAATGTGTGGATGTAGATCCGACGGTATGATGAAAATGTGGAAAAGACAAAGCAAAATCCGAATATATGAGTTTACTGTTTTTATTATTATTATAACAAAAACAAAAACATAATAAAAACAGTAAACTCATATATTCGGATTTTGCTTTGTCTTTTCCACATTTTCATCATATATATATATATATATATATATATATATATATATATATATATATATATATATTATAATTTTATCATATAGACAAAATAATTATAATTATCTCAAATCCTCCTAATTTCTATCAATTGTATATCCTTGCTTGAACCGGCTTCTAATGCTCTTGATGGAGCGGCTTGGTGATAGTAGTCGTGGCTCGATAGATCAGATTCCCAGATTACAACCATTTTATTCAAGGCAGCCTAGGCTTTAACTATATGAATTTTCACGTCCTTTTCAGTCCTAGGTATGTAAAAGATTCAACAGATTTTATTGATTCACTCGAGACAGTTTGTATTGAGCTTTACTGGTTGAGCCTTATGAATTAAAT
>OZ038509.1:19578916-19593916 GCA_964036315.1 Acanthosepion esculentum | reverse complement strand
GAATCCGTTACAATCACTTACTTGCTAATTGGGAAAGGTATGAATCTTCTTCTTCTATTGGTCAATTTGCTATGGGTAAATAGCAGGGCAGACTGGGTTCTAATAAAAAGCTGAAAGAAAACGCAGACGGAAAAGAACTGAAGACCAAATCTTATCAAAATCAGAGACTGGTCAGTTTCATAAATTTTTTAAGCTTAGAAAAGCCTTGGGAGCGGGGACAACCAAGTTCCAGCCAAAATTGGGGGGCAGGTGTCATTGGCACCTTTTGCACCTAACCCCGTCGTAGAATCGCCACTGGTCATCCGTTAAAGTCGTTTGTCCGTTAATTTGAAGCACTTATTTTGATGGCCTAAAAAATAACTTATAGTAACTTAAAATAAATCTTTTTTCTCTCGTACACACACACACATACACAGACACACACACACACACACACACACACATATATATATATATATATATATATATATATATATATATATATATATATATATATATATTCCAATGATGGTGTAATATGAAAATAAAAACACTACTTTAATTCCCCCCTCCTCCGAAGAAAAATCTCGGTCTAAGTGCCTCTTCACCACTTTCACAGTTCCAGAATCGCTACTGCGGACGACCTTCCCCTCTATTAGTCCGTTATATATATATATATATATATATATATATATATATATATATATATATATATATATATATATAACTCAGATATAAAGCTCAGATTGGATTAAATAAAAAAAAGTATGTATCAATATTGTGATTTTCTTTCATTATTTAATGATAATGTTATTAAGATTATAAGACTATATGAAAAAAACTTACATAAAATATATAGACAACGCTTATCTATATTATTTAATGAGACATGTATTAATATATATATATATATATATATATATATATATATATATGTGTGTGTGTGTGTGTGTGTGTGTGTGTGTGTGTGTGTGCTTCTAAAGGTCCTGCGTGCCCCAGTGGTCTAAGGCACGTCCCTAGGAGTGTGGTATTTTTCTAAGAAGATTTCTCGAATATTCTGTCCAGTAGATATAAATAAATAGTAGTACTATGAATTTCTGGAACCTTTTGTTTCCTTCTACAACTTCCTGGAGCCTTCTAGCATTTGTTTTTGTTTTTTTTTTTGTTTATTTGTAAACTTGTAAGTTATGCTATAGCTATAAACTGTTAAATGGGTTAAAATACATAAGTACAATCCAATTGCATCATTAGCAAATTGAAAAATAAAGTTATTGAAATCTTTTGATTTTTACCCTTATTGCGTACAGTGGAATCTCAATTTAACGGACTAATAGAGGGGAGGGTCGTCCGCAGTGGCGATTCTGGAACTGTGAAAGTGGTGAAGAGGCACTTAGACCGAGATTTTTCTTCGGAGGAGGGGGGAATTCAAGCAGCGTTTTTATTTTCATATTACACCATTATTGGAATGTAATTTGCTATAAGTATGGCACGTTGGAGTAATGGATAGCGGCTGGGATTGAGGAATCGGAGAGCCGATTTCGAATTCCAGTCGAATCCATTATATTAACTTACGAGCTAATACCCTTGGGAAAGGTTTGAATCCTTTTCTTCTCTCTCTAGCTATAGGTAAATAGCAGGACAGGTCTGGTTCTGTAGCCTTGGATGGCAACTGGTCTACTGCAGAAAGAAATGGCAACCTACTGAGGGAAAAAGGAATAATGGATAGCGGCTCGGATTGAGGAATCGGAGAACCGAGTTCGAATTCCAGTCGAATCCGTTACAATCACTTACTTGCTAATTGGGAAAGGTATGAATCTTCTTCTTCTATTGGTCAATTTGCTATGGGTAAATAGCAGGGCAGACTGGGTTCTAATAAAAAGCTGAAAGAAAACGCAGACGGAAAAGAACTGAAGACCAAATCTTATCAAAATCAGAGACTGGTCAGTTTCATAAATTTTTTAAGCTTAGAAAAGCCTTGGGAGCGGGGACAACCAAGTTCCAGCCAAAATTGGGGGGCAGGTGTCATTGGCACCTTTTGCACCTAACCCCGTCGTAGAATCGCCACTGGTCATCCGTTAAAGTCGTTTGTCCGTTAATTTGAAGCACTTATTTTGATGGCCTAAAAAATAACTTATAGTAACTTAAAATAAATCTTTTTTCTCTCGTACACACACACACATACACAGACACACACACACACACACACACACACACACACACATATATATATATATATATATATATATATATATATATATATATATATATATATATATATATATATATATATATTCCAATGATGGTGTAATATGAAAATAAAAACACTACTTTAATTCCCCCCTCCTCCGAAGAAAAATCTCGGTCTAAGTGCCTCTTCACCACTTTCACAGTTCCAGAATCGCTACTGCGGACGACCTTCCCCTCTATTAGTCCGTTATATATATATATATATATATATATATATATATATATATATATATATATATATATATATATATATAACTCAGATATAAAGCTCAGATTGGATTAAATAAAAAAAAGTATGTATCAATATTGTGATTTTCTTTCATTATTTAATGATAATGTTATTAAGATTATAAGACTATATGAAAAAAACTTACATAAAATATATAGACAACGCTTATCTATATTATTTAATGAGACATGTATTAATATATATATATATATATATATATATATATATATATATATATATGTGTGTGTGTGTGTGTGTGTGTGTGTGTGTGTGTGTGTGTGTGTGTGTGTGCTTCTAAAGGTCCTGCGTGCCACAGTGGTCTAAGGCACGTCCCTAGGAGTGTGGTATTTTTCTAAGAAGATTTCTCGAATATTCTGTCCAGTAGATATAAATAAATAGTAGTACTATGAATTTCTGGAACCTTTTGTTTCCTTCTACAACTTCCTGGAGCCTTCTAGCATTTGTTTTTGTTTTTTTTTTTGTTTATTTGTAAACTTGTAAGTTATGCTATAGCTATAAACTGTTAAATGGGTTAAAATACATAAGTACAATCCAATTGCATCATTAGCAAATTGAAAAATAAAGTTATTGAAATCTTTTGATTTTTACCCTTATTGCGTACAGTGGAATCTCAATTTAACGGACTAATAGAGGGGAGGGTCGTCCGCAGTGGCGATTCTGGAACTGTGAAAGTGGTGAAGAGGCACTTAGACCGAGATTTTTCTTCGGAGGAGGGGGGAATTCAAGCAGCGTTTTTATTTTCATATTACACCATTATTGGAATGTAATTTGCTATAAGTATGGCACGTTGGAGTAATGGATAGCGGCTGGGATTGAGGAATCGGAGAGCCGATTTCGAATTCCAGTCGAATCCATTATATTAACTTACGAGCTAATACCCTTGGGAAAGGTTTGAATCCTTTTCTTCTCTCTCTAGCTATAGGTAAATAGCAGGACAGGTCTGGTTCTGTAGCCTTGGATGGCAACTGGTCTACTGCAGAAAGAAATGGCAACCTACTGAGGGAAAAAGGAATAATGGATAGCGGCTCGGATTGAGGAATCGGAGAACCGAGTTCGAATTCCAGTCGAATCCGTTACAATCACTTACTTGCTAATTGGGAAAGGTATGAATCTTCTTCTTCTATTGGTCAATTTGCTATGGGTAAATAGCAGGGCAGACTGGGTTCTAATAAAAAGCTGAAAGAAAACGCAGACGGAAAAGAACTGAAGACCAAATCTTATCAAAATCAGAGACTGGTCAGTTTCATAAATTTTTTAAGCTTAGAAAAGCCTTGGGAGCGGGGACAACCAAGTTCCAGCCAAAATTGGGGGGCAGGTGTCATTGGCACCTTTTGCACCTAACCCCGTCGTAGAATCGCCACTGGTCATCCGTTAAAGTCGTTTGTCCGTTAATTTGAAGCACTTATTTTGATGGCCTAAAAAATAACTTATAGTAACTTAAAATAAATCTTTTTTCTCTCGTACACACACACACATACACAGACACACACACACACACACACACACACACACACACATATATATATATATATATATATATATATATATATATATTAGTAGAACCTCAGTTTAAATGGACTAATGGGGGGGTGGAATTATCCATTAAAGCAGTTTGTGTGTGTGTGCACGTGCGTGCGTGCGTGCGTGTGTGTGTGTGTGTGCGCGTATGTGTGTGTGTGCGTATGTGTGTGTGCGCGCGCACGCGCGCGTGTGTGTGTGTGTGTGTGTGTGTGAAAATCTCTCAGAGTTATCCTGTAGAGAAGACAATCTTTATAAATATAAATGACAATAGGGAAACACTATTAATTGCTGACGCGTTTCGTCCAATGTGGACTTTCTCAAAGCAAAAAACAAAATGAATTTAATTAAACAAAGAAAATTAATAAAAACAAAAGACAGAGTGTTCTTAGTAAGTGGAATGCAGGGGACGCTATTTTCATATTGTTAACTGAAAATAACGTCAGTTAATGTCACGTGTGGAGAATATATATATATGATGAAGAAATGAAATTAATGTATTTTTTTATTGGACACAAAAATATACCATGAATCCTGAAGTAAAATCTTTTAGCAATAATAATAATAAAAACTTTACTTCTATATTGAGAAAGGTTAATCAATATGAAACACTCAAAAATGCTGGGGGGGATCATTAAAAGATTTTAATCTTGACATATGGAGAATAAAAATATCGTATTAGTCCTTTAAACTGAATAAAAACACGAGAAAAAAATATTTTAAAAAATCACAATATTGTTTTGTCTAATTTCTTTCATCAATCTACATACATATATATATATATATATATATATATATATATATATATATATATATATATATATATACACACATATGAGAAGCATACATGAACAATCTCTCACACAGACATACATATATACATATTAGTGGAACCTCAGTTTAAATGGACTAATAGAGGGGGGGGGTCATCCGCTAAAGCAGTTTGTCCATTAATTTGAGGCACTTTTTTCGTGGCCTAAAAACACCCAGTACAGTACAAAATTATTGTAAATGAATGTAAATACAGTATATATGAATGTGTATTTTATTTTTAAGTTACTATATACCTTTAAATAAAGTTTGAAATGTTTTAAAGTTTACCTAAACTTACATTTAAACATTGCTGTGAAAGTCTAATACTGACGTAAAAGTGCCGTGATAGTATAGTGGGGCTTCACAATAGTAATTAGTGCAAGCCATGGAACTCCTTCGAAGCAGTGCTGGTGCTTGGGAAGGGTGATAATGGCGTGCTGGTGGAAGAAAGTTGTTGTTGTGGTGGTGGCGACACGGGGTCGCTTTCAAGTGACGCCTGTTTCGGCTGGCAGAACGAATCTGACTTTAATTGTTTCCCATTTTGATACTGTTCGCGAATTATCAATTTCCTTTATTGTTCGAAGGTGTTGATAATACGACTTAATTTCCCGATTCTTGGTCACGACGGCAAATGTCAGAAGAGTGTCAACAACATCACACACATGAGACATTCTCGGCCGTTCCACCAGCGCTTCCTCTGTATCACTGCTGCTAGGGAAGGGCTTGACGAAATACAATTCTGTATACTGTACCAAAATCAGTATAAAATGTACGAGAGACTAAGCACGTGTGTACACGACAAGCGCTCAAATAAACAATAGCGGTTATTTCCAGGAACTACCAGCGTCTGTCTGTTGGTTGCGCCAGTAAACAACAGCGGCTATTTCCCTGAACTACCAGCGTCTGTTTGTTGGTTGCGCCAGTAAACAACAGCAGCTATTTCCTGGAACTACCAGCGTCTGTCTGTTGGTTGCGCCAGTAAACAACAGCGGCTATTTCCCGGAACTACCAGCGTCTGTCTGTTGGTTGAGCCATTAAACAACATCGGCTATTTCCCGAAACTACCAGCGTCTGTCTGTTGGTTGCGCCAGTAAACAACAGCGGTTATTCCCTGAACTACCAGCGTCTGCCTGTTGGTTGCGCCAGTAAAAAAAAACAGCTGCCAATTCTGGAACTAACGGACTTTGCTCGCTGCGCGTTTTGAGTTCCAGCCGGACACTACCATTTCTGTGGTCCCGAAATCAACCAGATCCGGATTTAACGGACCTGTCCGTTAAATCCGGAGCTGGTTGGTTTCGGGACCATTAATTTGAGGTTTTACTGTATAGTAATTTTTCAAGCGATGCCCAGATGTGGTACAAGGCCGAAAGTACTGGGCACCCAGTGAGGATCGAACTCACTACTCACTCATAATTATTCTAGCGAGATAAGCTTGCTAACCATTACACCACCTCGAGGTCCCCAATGTCTTTATTGTATATGGTAAAATCGAATTTTTGATTTGGAGGTGAACTTTTTACAAGAACTAAAACAAATTAATGCCTTTTTCATTACTTTTCAACGAAGGTTCATCGATTTATGACACAGGAACATAGGGTTACCAAAAAGTCATAGCCAAAATATAAATCTGTGTGTGTGGTCATATACAGATAGACTGTTTCGCAGTATCCCAGCTCGACAGAAAGGAAGGGAATTTTAACGTTTTTCTCTATACAAAATACGCCAGCGATTCGGAGAACTTGATTTATACTTGAAAAGTAATGCTTAGTAGGAGCCGCCGTTTTTCTTAAACACCCTTACCCCAGACAGCTCAACCTGATTTACGGGAGCACACACACACACACACACACACACACACACACACACACACACACACACACACACACACACATTTTTTAATGTTTATACCTTTTTTTCGGAATTTTTGGACTTTGTCCATTTCATTATATATATATATATATATATATATATATATATATATATATATATATATATATATATATATATAAATCCATATATATATGGATTTTCTTATAGTTGATTCATATGTTTTAATAAATTAGTAAATAACTTGTTTTTTATCTTCTTTAAACATTTGTAAATGAAAAATATTGCATTGCATTTGTTTTAATTGTGTTAGCGCTTACGGCCGAATCGCGTTGAAATACAGGTTCCAGTCCAATCACCGAAGTTAAGCAACGTTGAACCTGTTCAGTAACTAGATGGTTGACTGTTGGGGAAGACTAGATACATCTATTACTGACTGTATCCTGTTTCTGAGGAAGCAAAATTAGGAGGGAGGGAGTCCTTTCCTTTTATACTGTTGATTGACACACCATCTAGTGGGCATTCTAGCAGACAAGGTGTGGTAATCTCTATAATCTGTCAGCATGTCATGAAGTTGTTCAGAATTTGGATTAACGTGGCTTCAGATGTTTGCCTTGGCAATTATTATTCATTTTTTACTAGTATTTCTTTCATCTTATTTCTTTTGCTTTTCCACCCAGTAGTAATAGTCTTAAGTTGTCTGAATTTCTTAGATGAAGCATTGGCAATTATTATTCATTTTTGACTAGTATTTCTTTCATCTTATTGCTCTTGCTTTTCCACCCAGTAGTAATAGTCTTAAGTTGTCTGAATTTCTTAGATGAAGCATTGGCAATTATTATTCATTTTTGACTAGTATTTCTTTCATCTTATTTCTCTTGCTTTTCCACCAAGTAGTAATAGTCTTAAGTTGTCTGAATTTCTTAGATGAAGCCTTGTCAATTATTATTCATTTTTCACTAGTATTTCTTTCATCTTATTTCTTTTGCTTTTCCACCAAGTAGTAATAGTCTTAAGTTGTCTGAATTTCTTAGATGAAGCATTGGCAATTATTATTCATTTTTGACTAGTATTTCTTTCATCTTATTGCTCTTGCTTTTCCACCCAGTAGTAATAGTCTTAAGTTGTCTGAATTTCTTAGATGAAGCATTGGCAATTATTATTCATTTTTGACTAGTATTTCTTTCATCTTATTTCTCTTGCTTTTCCACCAAGTAGTAATAGTCTTAAGTTGTCTGAATTTCTTAGATGAAGCCTTGTCAATTATTATTCATTTTTCACTAGTATTTCTTTCATATTATTTCTCTCGCTTTTCCACCAAGTAGTAATAGTCTTAAGTTGTCTGAATTTCTTAGATGAAGCCTTGGCAATTATTATTCATTTTTTACTAGTATTTCTTTCATCTTATTTCTCTTGCTTTTCCACCAAGTAGTAATAGTCTTAAGTTGTCTGAATTTCTTAGATGAAGCCTTGTCAATTATTATTCATTTTTCACTAGTATTTCTTTCATATTATTTCTCTCGCTTTTCCACCAAGTAGTAATAGTCTTAAGTTGTCTGAATTTCTTAGATGAAGCCTTGGCAATTATTATTCATTTTTGACTTGTATTTCTTTCATCTTATTTCTCTTGCTTTTCCACCCAGTAGTAATAGTCTTAAGTTGTCTGAATTTCTTAGATGAAGCATTGGCAATTATTATTCATTTTTGACTAGTATTTCTTTCATCTTATTTCTCTTGCTTTTCCACCAAGTAGTAATAGTCTTAAGTTATCTGAATTTCTTAGATGAAGCCTTGGCAATTATTATTCATTTTTTACTAGTATTTCTTTCATTTTATTTCTCTTGCTCTTTCCCAGACACTGAAACTATTTTCTACTCGGCAAAGTTGCAGTATAAACCACATCCATAAGGATTGGCTAGACGAGTATTCTGTTATTATATATGGTAGAGTATGATTTATAGATTTGCATATATATAACTATATGAATGAAAATATGGAAACATTACTGTGTAACAAATTTTGTACTCACAGAAGGACTTCATCGACCTAAGGTAATGCGTTTGCTGATGGAATTATATATATATATATATATATATATATATATATATATATATATATATATATATATATATATATATATATATATATATATATATAAATGCAACCGTCGGTCATAATCATCCACGGACAGGAAAACGCTGTTGGTATGCTGACATTTTTAAATTTAATGTTTTTGTTTTTTTTCGACGTGTCTGGACATGCAGCCTAGCCGATCTCATTCCGTTTGCTTGTGGATTTGTTTTTGTTTTTATCACTTTTATTATTAATTATTTTATTAATATAAATGAAAAGAATTTAAACCTAACATAAAATCTGTCACAAGTACGTCTAATACAATAAAAGTCTTAATTAATACAAAGTAAAATAATATGCTAAAACTCGAAGTGGGATTTTTATCTGTAACACGTAATAATTGCCACAAGGAATACATCGGAGAAACCTCAAGGTATTTAAATAAAAGAACAAAACACAAAAGAGACATTTAAAAAAAGGCAAAATAATGGCACATTTAAGTCTCACACCGTAAAATATCTGAACATAATTTCGATTGAAAAATGCTACTTTAATTAAAATGCTATTTTGCTGAGGCAGAGATGTATAGAAAGTGCTTTGATTGCGAAATCATCCACGGTAAATTTGGTCCAGGTCCTTACAACATTTCGCCTTTTTGTTATCATAAGGTGGGATACTTAATAGTAAAAGCGATAAAACGAAAATCATAAGGAAAACTGAATGAGATCAACTATACATAATGTCAAAACACGTCTGTTTTATTTTTTTAATTTCAGTCTTCAGACGTCTTCAGTTTTTTTTATATATGCCTCCTCTCCTTCCTACACATATATAATTCCATCAACAAAAACATTACTTTAGGTCGATGAAGTCCATCTCGAGGCCGAAACGAGTTACACGGAATGTTTTTTCTTTTTCTTTTTTATTTATTTCTTTTTTTCATTTTCTTTTTTCATGTTTTTCTATCTGTCGTCTTGCAGATGCAATAACAATTGTCCATTCTGCAGATCCTTTCTTGATGGCACAAATCTCGCAGGCCTATAGATACACTATCGCTATTTCCATGGCAAATGTTCAGATGATCTCTATTCTTTAGTTCATCCAGTTCAGACCTTCACAGCTACCATACGCCATGCTATATCCAAGGAGTCAAATCACCTTTCTCCATATTCCAGTTGTAAATAGGAAGTTTCAGTCAGGTAGCATTTACCCAAGAAGAGCTGCTTTCTGGAATAAACACCCTCCTGGGTGCTTCCCTTAAAACTTTAATTTTCACCTCTTCAAATAAAAGTTCAACCCAGGCAGCTTTATTAATGTGATATTGAGTCGTTCTTTCTTTCATTTTTGGTTTCGTCTTTAGTTTTGTTCCGATTTCTTTCTTTCGTTTTTCTTTTTTTTTTTCTTTCATTCATTTCTGGTCTCCTCGTTAGGTTTGTTCCGTTTTCTTTCTTTCGTTCTTTCTTTTTTATTCTTTCTTTCTTTCTTTTTTCTTTCTTGCATTTTTGGTCTCCTCTTTAGTTTGTTGCGTTAGCTTTCTTTTGTTCTTTCTCTTTTTTTCTTGCTTTTATTTTTGTTCTCTTCCTTACTTTTGTTCCGTTTTACATCTTTCGTTCTTTCTTTTTTTATCTTTCTTTTATTAATTTCTGGTTTCCTCTTTAATTTGGTTTGGTTTTCTTTCTTTTGTTATTCTTTCTTTTTTACTTTTCTTCTTTTTTTCTTTCATTTTTGGTTTCCTCTTTAGTTTTGTTCCGTTTTCTTTCTTTCGTTATTTCTTTCTTATTTTTCTTTCTTTCTTTCATTTTTGGGTCTCTTCTTTAGTTTTGTTCCGTTTTCTTTCTTTCGTTCCTTCTTTCTTTTTTCTTTCTTTCTTTCTTTCTTTCTTTCTATTCATTTTTGGTTTCCTCGTTAGTTTTGTTCCATTTTCTCTATTTCGTTCTTTCTTTTTTCGTCTCTTCTTTAGTTTCATTCCGTTTTCCTTCTTTCGTTCTTTCTTTCGTTTTTTATCTTTCTTTCTTTCATTCATTCATTTCTGGTTTCCTCCTTAATTTTTTCCGTTTTCTTTCTTTCGTTTTTCTTACTGTCTTTCATTTTTGGTTTCCTCTTTAGTTTCGTTGCGTTTCCTTCCTTCTTTCGTTCTTTCTTTCCTTTTCTATCTTTCTTTCTCTGTTTCATTCATTTTTGGTCTCCTCTTTAATTTTGTTCCGTTTTATTTCTTTCGTTTTTCTTTTTTCTTTCTTTCCTTCTTTCTTTCTTTCATTTTTGGTCTCCTCTTTACTTTTGATCCGTTTTCTTTCTCTCGTACTTTCTTTCTTTTATCTTTCGTTCTTTCATTCATTTTTGGTCTCCTCTTTAGTTTTGTTCCGTTTTCTTTCTTTCGTTCGTTCTTTCTTTTCTTTTTCTTTCTTTCTTTTTTCTTTGTTTGTTTCTTTCATTTTTTGTCTCCTCGTTAGTTTTCTTCCGTTTTCTTTCTTCGTTTTTTCTCTCTTTTCCTTTCTTTCTTTCTTTCTTTCTTGAATTTTTAGTCTCTTCTTTAATTTGTTCCGTTATCTTTCTTTCATTCTTTCTTTTTTCGTCTCCTCTTTATTTTTTCTGTTTTTTTCTTTTTCTTTCTTTTTCTTTCTTTCTTTCTTTCTTTCATTTTTAGGTCTCCTCTTTAATTTTGTTCCGTTTTCATTCTTTCCTTTTTTTCTTCATTTTTTCTTTCTTTTAATTTTGGTCTCATCTTTAGTTTTGTTCAGTTTTCTTTCTTTCGTATTTTATTCTTTCTTTCTTTTTTCTTTTTTTCTTTCTTTCTTTCTTTCTTTCTTCCTTTCTTTCTTTCTTTCATTTTTGGTCTCCTCGTTAGTTTTGTTCCATTTTCTTTCTTTCGCTCTTCCTGTTTTTCTTTCTTTTATTTTTGGTCTCCTCTTTAGTGATGTTCCGTTTTCCTTCTTTCGTCCTTGCTTTCTTTTTCTGTCTTTCTTTCTTTCATTTTTGGTCTCCTCCTTAATTTTGTTCTGTTTTCTTTCTTTCGGTCTTTGTATGTTTTTTTTTTTTTGCTTTCTTTCTTTCTTGTTTTCCTTTTTGGTCTCCTGTTTAGTTTTGTTCTGTTTTCTTTCGTTCGTTCGTTCTTTCTTTCTTTTTTTTCTTTCTTTCATTTTTGGTCCCCTCTTTAGTTTTGTTACTTTTCTTTCTTTCTTTTCTTTCTTTCTTTCTTTTATTTTTGTGTCTACTCTTTATTTTGTTCCGTTCCCTTTCTTTCTTTTTTCTTTCTTTTTTTCTTTCTTTCATTTTTGGTCTCCGCTTTAGTATCTTTTTTTATCTCCTTATTAATATTGTTACATTTTCTTTCTTTCTTTCTTTGTCTCCTCTTTAGTTTTATTTCGATTTCTTTCTTTCTTTCACTGAAACCATACAGTGTCTCTGATATGTCTTTTCTCTCTTTCCACGCAAATCATAACGGAATAGTCTATTATTTACTATGTAATAACGCCCGTACAAACTAAGGAACGAAGATACAAGAACAATTATAAGATGATTATTATTGCACGTCTAAACTGAAGTTCTGTACTTCTTTCGAGGTAATTTATAAATATTTAAATATATTCTAAAAATATGTTAGATATTCTAAAAGATAAAAGCTAAGATGAATACGTCATTAAAAATCGCTGAAGATATTAAGTGTTGTAGCATAGCTACGGACGATAATGTGTATGTCCCCATTCACATAAATACAGTAGTAAATACTGTATGTTGGTATGCAGTCGGAGATTTGTCTCCAGCTGTGCTGGTCAAACTCTCTGCATCCCGGCAGAGAGGATCCCCAGATGAGGCTATATCGAAGGTAAGCGTCTCGTCTCGGAAAACAGCTACCCGACCCCGTTTTATACAGGGTCTATGGGAAATGTTTTTGGCCCGACCTACGGGCTCGGATACCCCATATTAAATTCAGCCTTGAGCCACATCTGACCGCGTGGGGCGGTTGGTAGATATCCTGCAGTTGAAATTCACTTGACTCACTTCTAGCAGTTTACTACTTCTTCTACGTACGGCTGGTGAATCTTATATGTGTTGTTCTTGTCCTAAGTATTATCGTTCATTACCCACCTTCGTTTGATTATTCTATTCAGTAACCTTCCCTTGGTTACCACGCAGTAAAAATCATTTCCAATGCATTTTCATAGTAAAAAATCTTTGGCCAATGCATTTTCATAGTAAAAATCATTGGCCAATGCATTTTCATAGTAAAAATCATTGGCCAATGCATTTTCATAGTAAAAATCATTGGCCAATGCATTTTCATAGTAAAAATCATTGGCCAATGCATTTTCATAATAAAAATCGTTTCCAATGCATTTTTATAGTAAAAATAATTTCCAATGCATTTTCATAGTAAAAACCATTTCCAATACATTTTCATAGTAAAAGTCATTTCCAATGCATTTTCATAGTAAAAATCATTGGCCATGCGTTTTCATAGTAAAAATCATTGGCCAATGCATTTTCATAGTAAAAAAAAAAACATTGGCCATTGCATTTTCATAGTGTTGTAGCATAACTACGGACAATAATGTGTATGTCCCCATTCAACTAAATACAGTAGTAAATACTGTATATTGGTCTGCAGTTGGAAATTCACTTGACTCACTTCTAGCAGTTGACTACCACTTCTACGTGCCGCTGGCGAATCTTATATGTGTTGTTCTTGTCCTAAGTATAATCGTTCATTACCAACCTTCGTGTGATTATTCTATTTAGGAAATTTACTTTGGATAATTGCTTATGCTTATTTCACCCTAATGGCTTGTATTGGTGCAAAAGATGATAGGAATAAGAGGAAAAGAACAACTTTGGAGTTATCGCAAAAGATGAAAATTTTAAACAGATTAGACGCTGGTGAAAGTTCATTGTAACTAATGGTTGAGTTCAACATAGGAAAGTCAACATTGTATGATATAAAACTTTCCAAAGAAACTATTCTCCAGCGTTCATGAACAAGGGATTAAAAAACATGATTGTGATGAAACCTGGACTGAAATTGAAAAAGCTATTGAAAATGTTGTCAGTTTTATGAAAAGAAAGCCAGCATTCAGCTATGGCGACTGCAAAACGTACGCAGAGTTAAAAAGTGTTGTGGACTCGTCCATTTACCTTATCCCCCTAGCAACAAGAACATTCCATTTTGCACGCCTACGTGAATCAAATTAACCAATCAAAACCTTATTGTGCTAAACAGCAAATCCTATTGGCTCGCAGCGTGATAATTTGAAAACTTCACGTGGAGAAGTTAAATTGTGCCAAAACCAACTTGAGCCGATTTTCACACCTAAATCCTTATATAAGGAAGATTTTCAACCGACCAAGTTAGCCAGTCCAGCAAACACAGAGAAACGCTGATCGAATCCACACAACTTACGCTTGTAATTTTCCCGCGCGAAAAGAACACAACTGACTCACTCACAAACTCGACTCGAAGATTACTCTGTGATTACAACGAACTTCAACTTACGAAACTTTACTTATCTAAAGTGATTATTCAACACTCACTATAACTTAAGTAAAAAAACTATTATCAAACATAACACATATCTACAGTTAAGAGTAGACTACTTTTGCTAACTTCATTCTAAACAGTACAAAACGATACGAACATAAAAAAACATTGTTTAAAACATTAATTCCAATTCCTTGTGGACTGTAATGCAAACATACCAACACACCAAAAAAATAAGCAAACCTTCGTCCACTAACCAACACAAGACATAAAATACTTTGAAGCAACATTTTGTAAATAATCTTTAAATTGTACATAAATTCATTTGTTTGTTTGAATTGCATTCATGTTTTTGTCTTATTTTGTATTGTAAAATATTTATTGTTGTGGATGCATGAACAGATCACGCAACCTGGTAAAAAATCCTTCTGATAAATTCTAACACTCAAGCAAAATCCTAGTTCATACCGCACGTCCCCAACAGTGTTTTCGTTTAAAAAAATTTAAGAACAAAAGCAAAACGAAATTCGGAAAAAGTTGAGAATGACATTAGAAGAGAAAGAATCATCATGCAACAGCGATTAAAAAATCCTCGTTACATTATTTGTTTTATATACGTGGCATATTTAATTTAATGAATTTTCATTAACATTACATAATTTATTTCTTTTTCCTTAAAATCAATTCCGTTATATTTCACTCACCATTATCTTATTTTGTTTACTATAAAACATTGAAAATAAATCTTAAACCTGATTTCAGTTCTTTTATTCTAAATATAACCCCGGACTTTGTAATCAATTCCTCAGATCCGGAAAGC
>OZ038509.1:19518916-19576416 GCA_964036315.1 Acanthosepion esculentum | reverse complement strand
TGACGGGCTAACCCTGGGACATCGGTTGAAGTCTTGTTGGGTTCTAGCACCAACTTGTCGTACCCGGCTCGCTTCCAACGCCTGGTCACCGAAGCAACTCCTTTGATCTCGATTCAACCTACCCACGTTGTGATTTGATCTTAGGTTGACGAGATCAATCAAACGTCGGGCCGTAGTCCCAGCATAATCTGGGTCAAGGTGATACTGCACAATAAATGTAGACAAAAAAAAACAAAAGTACAAACAACAACTTCAAGGCGAGCGACTGGTTAGGAATAGTGATTAATTTTATGTCGGTTTGTTGAGTTACAGGAGCGCGTCTCTCTCTTTCTCTCCCAGCCCGAAGAAAAAAAATGTGGATTGTAACACTTTTGCGTTCTTAGCTAGCTCTGGATATCTGGATTGTTTTTCAATAAAGTCGGCTCTGGTGGAAAATATAAGTCAGACTTCCATAATTTGTTCTTGGTTAGAAGTCTAAGTTGCTTTGGTGGGAAATCTAAAGTCGGACTTCAACAAATTTGTTCTTGGTTAGAAGTCTAAGTCGGAAGGCATGGAATCGTGCGGTCACCTGTGCGAGGCGTTATCTTCCGAGTCCCCTTTGTCTCTTGGGCTCGACTGGATCTCTCTGCGAACTGCACTGCTCTTGGACTGCACTGCCAAAAACTCCTCTAAACGCCCGAAGACGTTTGCTTATATGGACGCCAATCAAATCCGGCGTGGGTCGGACGTGGTGTGGCCACCACGTTGATTTCAAATCCCCAATAAGGATTTCCTTTGTTTTCGGTCAGAAATAATTATCATTTTCCATATTTGGAAATCTTATTCCACTCCCACCCTCTTCTGCTCTCATATGGGTATCTCACCATACTTTAGAGGGCGTCAACGGTTTTCCCACTTCCTCGCAGCAACATCTCATACCTATCCTCTCAATGGGCGGTGGCAGGCCTCCTCCCTGCGTCACATGATCACGTCCGCCTGGCTATTCGGCCAATAGGCGTCAAAACAGTGTGAATGTGATAATCTCAATTTTTATCCAACTTCACGGCATATGGAATTCCTCAATCAAGTTTTTCGCCAACATTAAGTGGACGGAATTTTTGGCGAAATTGGGTTAATTAAAAAAAATCCAATAACATGGCTTTTGTTATCACAAACGAATTTCAACAGAACACAGATGTCTTGTCCAACCGACATCTCCTCAACTCAGGGCCGGGCCCTGTGTGCGGTCTGCAGATGACCTATTAAATCCTTTCCCGATAATATAAGTTTTGGCTATCATGACACAGTTAATGTTTTATCTGCCCAAAAACTCTGGGATTCATCAACTAATTTTTTACGACAATGACCACCAGAATTTTCGCCGTCCCGTTATGAAAACAACATTGCTTTGTGGGTGGCCTTTTTCCTTATCATCTAAGTTATTAAATCTTGTCCCTCTCTTTCTTTCTTTTCTTTCTCTTTTTCCTTCTTTGTCCTCGCAGAGAATTCTCATCATTCTCTGATAACACAGTCAATGGGTAAAAACTCTGGGGACATTTGGCTTATCTCAGCGTCAAACTTCCGCGAGAAAGTAAAAATGATTATCTTGATTCGCACTTGAAAACAACAATACAAAAAATCTTTTCACCGATCCCTTGTTTTGGGAAAATAACAAAACAAAAAGAATATCGCTCAGTATGTCTTTCGTTCTATCTATCGGTTTAAGTTATCGCTCAGTATGTCTTTCGTTCTATCTATCGGTTTAAGTTATCGCTCTGTATGTCTTTCGTTCTATCTATCGGTTTAAGTTATCGCTCAGTATGTCTTTGGTTCTATCTATCGGTTTAAGTAATCCCCGTAATTAACTTCCGTGGTTAATTAATTGGTTAATTAACCTGCCGTTTCTAAATAGTGTTACATATATATATATAATCTTATATATATATATATATATATATATATATATATATATATATATATATGTATGTATATATATAGTGTTATATACATAGATATATAGTGTTATATATATAGTGTATTATATTAACTTAAAAACTAAACTTTAAGTAAGAGTAATTACCAATCTAAAAATAGTCGCAAATTAAATTCATGAATAAAATTCAAACTGATAGAGATATCACCTTAATAATCAATTACAACTAGAAGTAAACTTATATTTTAAAATAAAATTTTAGTATTTTAATGTAAATTCTATGAATATTTTTCTAATCGACTATTTCATATTAAATCCCCAAAATGTTTGTAATAAAGTTTAAAAAAACTTAAATCGCTAACGAACATCAAATTAAATTCCATATAGACTGTTTAAACATTCAAAATATATCAAACATTATAATATTTATGAACTCTCAAAGTAAAGCAAAACAACAGCGTCTATTTCGGGCCTTTCATTTCAAAGAAAGTTAGTGACACTTTCTCTCATGACTTCCTTCTCTCTTTTTCCCTTTATGCCTTTTTTCTCCTCTCCCCCTTCTATATCAATATATAACTTCCGTTAAGTTAACCGATTAAATGTGTCAATGTCTGGACTTCCTCAAACAATATTAAATTTGAAAAAAATAGAAATTTTAAATTACGTCTAACTCAATCATGTATCTCTCCCCCTCACTTCCTCACTTCTTTAATTTACATATGCTTAGTACTGCCCGTCAAAAATGTGTAAATTTCTTTTCACTTTTTGTTTCAACCTTTGGAAGTAAAGTCTGATGATCCGCGGTCCTTTAAAAGGTCTGTGGTGAAATAATTTATTACATGGAACCTTAAAGTGGTCTGTTTTTATTTTTATTTAATATATATATATATATATATATATATATATATATACTAATGTTCAGCATGAGTGTCCCTTGGGCCTTGTATATGTTGAACATTAGTAAATATATATATATATATATATATATATATATATATATATATATATATATATATATATATATACTATTTGTTGAACATTAGTAAATATATATATATATATTTACTAATGTTCAGCATATACAAGGACCAAGGGCCACTCATGGTAGAGGGTTACTCTGTGAAGTTGTATAAGCGTAAGAAGAGGCAAGATAACAGGAAAGATATACCACTAATTCTAGACATGAAGTGGTCAAGATTTAATTACTCAATACAATTTCAAACTTCAGACATTAAAAGCATAGAGATGAAGTAGACTTAAGAGTTAGAGTTGATTTTTAGTGCAATTATTCAATACACCACCCGAACATCCAAGCTTACAACACCTGTCATTTCAAAGCGGTCATCCATCTACGTACTGACCAAGCTCGACGTTGCTTAACATCGGTAATCGTACAGTAACCGGGGTTTCTAGGTGATATGGCCGTAAGTCCACCGTATTTAAGCCAATTGAATGGCCAATTGAATGGCACATTGTTACTGCTCAAAATCAATGCCTACCAACTAAGAATTACCAGTTCCACGTTTGGATATCAGCCATTATGTCGTCGAGTGACACTCATGTCGAGAAAATTGAGCACATAATCTCCGGATGTGGTCGATTGGCATCAGCAACGTTATTTATAATGAAACGATAGAGCAGCCCGGTACATCCACTGGGTGAGATGCCACGCGTTTGACCTCCTTTCTGTAATGAACTATTCGCAATTGAAACCACCAGATGGTGCCAAAATCTAAATGTCACGGCCCTCTGGAACTTTACTGTGCTAAGAGGCATGGAATTTAGGTTTATCGACCTGATATTATCGTTAAAAATGATGATATAAAAACGTGCGAGTGTTTCTGACGCGACAGTCTGTTTCATGCATGAACGCAATCTTCAAGCCATGTTTCGACTATATATATATATATATATATATATATATATATAATTATGCAGTGTTACAGTAGAATATGTACATACCCACTATAAAACTGTACATTTTGTTTCAAAGTTAATTTTTTTTTAACGTTTCATCAGGTGGGAAATCACGATCGCACCTGATGAAAAATTTAACGTTGAAACAAAATGTAAAGTTTTGTAGTGGGTATGTACATATTCTAATGTAACACTGCATAATAAGTAAATATTTATAGGTCTACTTTTATATTGAGCCGTGTTTTAAATTAATTTTTGAACGATGAAATCCTACTCTTCGTTCTTTTACATTTGTATATATATATATATATATATATATATATATATATATATATATATATATATATATATACAAAAAATTTTTTTATGCTCATGCGTTATTTTTATAGATACAAATATTTAAGTAAATGCTCTGTTTATAATAAACAGTATTATCAACATTTACCGGCCTGAATGTCCGAGAAATTTTCATAGAAAATATTCGTCGATAGAACCTGTATCCTATACGGAACCGTCATATAGCCTGACGTGCCTTAACCGATTGGGCCACAGAGAAGCGTTTCGGGTAGCAAGGTCAATTTTACTGTTTTTAAACATAATTCGCCATGATTTTCTCTTATACATTCACATCTGCTTAATGCGTATCCAAATGACGTCACACATTATGAAATGGACAAAGTCCGACAATTATTTTTAAGAATTTTTTTATGTTTATACGTTCTTTTTATTGAGAGAAATATTTAAGTAAATGGTCTGTTTTATAATAAACAGTATTAACAACATTTACCGGCCTGATTGTCCGAGAAATTTTCATAGAAAATATATATCTATGAAAAGAACGTATAAACATAAAAAATGTCTTTAAAAAATTATCGGACTTTTCCATTTTATAATATATATATATATATATATATATATATATATATATATATATATATATATATATATATATATATATGCATGTTTCATTAAAAAAAATGTGCTAACCGTATTCGGAAATTAAAAACATCCCTACTACACACTAAGATATACACATAATGCACACACTCAATTAAGCTGAAAAATCGAATCATCCTTGATAATGGCTAAATGTATAGCCGAAAGCGCCCGGAAACATAAAACATTGGGACAGTTCCTACACACCCTTTGTCCTGTAAAGAAAGCTCTTGTTCGAACACAAGAAAAATTAAATAAAAAACTCAATCGTAGTACCTTGTCTGTCGTTTTTAAGGAAACATGCATAAACGAAGGATTGCTGCCTAAATATACAACTATCAAATACATATATATATATATATATATATATATATATATATATATATATATATATATATATATATGAACATAAAGGACATAATAATTTCTCAAATAATTCTAAGCACACCAACCTACTATACCACATTCTAACTATAACCAAGATAAAAAAATTCCCTAAAAAATCTCATAAGTACTAATTTATTCCCCATTGGTACCATTAAAAAAATAAAACTAATTATATATTATATTAAATTTAACACAAACAACTTAATAATTTAATTACATTTTCTTTATGTTATATGTTTTACTATGTTGATTTTTATGGCTAGAATATAAATAAAAGAATTTTTTAAATATTTTAATTACATTTTCTTTATGTTATATGTTTTACTATGTTGATTTTTATGGCTAGAATATAAATAAAAGAATTTTTTAAATATTTTAATTACATTTTCTTTATGTTATATGTTTTACTATGTAGATTTTTATGGCTAGAATATAAATAAAAGATTTTTTTTAATATTTTAATTACATTTTCTTTATGTTATATGTTTTCCTATGTAGATATTATTCCAAAATAAAATTTGTACGTTGTAGATATGCCTTCCTTGTAGAAAGCAACCCAAAGTAACATAAAAAATCAATATGTTGAATAATTTATTTTCTAGCTAAACACACAGTGAAGCTGTTCGGACTTAGAAAATTGGCGGAACGCACTCTTTTCTCTTAGTAGCCTCCTCACATATTGCACATACTAAGTTTATGAAGTGTATTTATCTACGGCGTGCCTGAGATAGTTGTGTGTCGCTTCGGCGCCAAGGGTTTCGTATTCGAGTTGAGTTAACGTCTTATCAGGAAGTTCGTGCGCCAATTAAATTATAAATTATTTCATTTTCTTTTTCTCGCCTTTCCTGGTCAAATTGGTCTTCTGTAAAAATAAGAAAATGTTTGCTTTGTAAACGGAAGTTATTACTTCACGTTTATGACTTTTAAGTATTTTAAATGTCAAAACATTCTTCATAAAAGTCCGGGGTGGGGTGGGGAGTTTATGCTTTGGTACGAAACTCAACTTTTTATTTTATTTATTCAAACTTCTTATTCTGCTATGTTTGTTTACCATATTTATAATTATCTATTTTTAAAAATTTTCTTTTCCGTTTGTGTGAAGTGTTGATCTAGAAGTTAGTCTAGTTTCGTTCATTTTGTTTTACAGACTGCATATCAATTTGAACGATGACAAGATTCTTAAGATATGTTCGTATGAATAGAATATGTATTCTTTGCAAGAAATCAGTTTGTAGATCAGTTTTTATTGACGTATCTTTATAAAGAAGGCTTTTGTCGAGAGTCAAATGTACAACTGATAAAATTTTTTTCAAACAATGTATTGCTGGTAATATTATTTTCCAAAAATGTATTGCTGGTAATATTTATTTTTTCAAAAATGTATTCCTGGTAATAATTTTTTTCAAAAATGTATTGCTGGTAATATGGAAATCATGGTCACGGTGAACAGGAAATAATTCAGGCACATACCCAATATTTTGATATGTGGCTGTCGTTCTGTCTACGTTGTAATAGAAGGGCGCCGACCTCTCTGTTGGGCCTGTGGAGAAGCTTGCGATCTGTGAAAAGCTCGCCCTGGGAAGAGACCAGAAACTCAACCCAAACCACAGCCCGAAGATTTCCGCCCAGTCTGTGACTAGGAAAACCAATTTGTAAAATGCTTCTCAAGTTAGCTAGTTTGAATGCTAGTTTGAATGCGAGAGGTTAGAGGGATCAGAGTATAGCTTGCTTCGGGATCTCCTGTCCTTTGGCGTAAATGTGGCTGCGATCCAGGAAACATTGTTTGCGAGGTTGATGCTCATGTGCTGTCTGGCGACTATGCTGTCTATTCAGCATACGGGAGTCAACCGGTCAGAGATGTTTCCTTGCTGGTAAACATACCCTGGGTGCGAGAGTGAACCATGTCCATATCGATGCGGTGGGGTGCGGTTGATCGTGGCCGATATTGCCGTGAACAATAGGTCGTTTCGGGTCATTGCCGTTTATGCGCCCAATGATCGGGGGACTGTGTCTCGTTTTTCCGTCAGCTAGGGCCGTTCCTGGTGGGTTCGTCGCGCCTAGTCTTCGTGGGAAACTGGAATGTCATCTTGGACACTGAGATAGACAGGGGGCGGGGAGCCAGCGAGAGGTCTCGTCAATAGATACCGAGTCGATTACCCTAGGCGGGAGATGTGGACTTGGCGAAGTTGACTTGGAGAGTGTCGGCAATGGCAAGTCACCGGGACTTGATGGTTTGCCCTATGAATTGTACTTGAGGCTGTCGCACATATCTGTGCCGATTTTAACAGTCGTGTTCAACAACTCGTTCTGGCAGGGGTCCATCCCCAATCAGTGGATGTGATCACGCTGTTGAAAAATGACAAGGATGGTGGGGGAGATTAGATGATTACAGTCCCATAACTCGGCTAAACACAGAGTTAAAGATTTTAGCCAAGATCCTGACGGAGCGTTTGCAGTCAGCTGCCGAGATTCTGTAGAGCAGGCTTATGCTGTGAAGGGTTGAGCAACCTGCATCTGATTCACACGATCCTAGATGATGAAAAAGACGACGAGGAACCGTGCTGATCAATTTGGATCAGTTCAAGGCATTTGATAAGGTCGACCATCAGTACCTGGCTGCTGTCCTACAAGCCGCCGGATTCAAACCCGACTTCTGCAGGTGGATTAGTCTCCAGTATCGGTCCCCCAATGCTGTAGTACAGGTGAACGGAAAGCGGACGCGCTCTTTTGCGCTGTCACGGTCGGTTCATCAGGGTTGCCCGCTGTCGCCCTATTTTGCCTGCTTTGGCATTGGAGCCTCTCTTTCGACGGCTGAAGGACGCGGCGTGCAGTCCGGCCCTACGTGGAATCGCTGTCCCTGGTTGGGCTCGAACCAGGGTTCCCGCGTACGCTGATGTCGTATCTACGTTTGTGTCGTGCCACAACGACATTGCGGTAGTACAGAAGGCGCTTGAATGGTACGTAAATGTCATCGAGCGCTTTTTGTCCACCCGCTTGTGGGGTGGTCGCAAGCAGAAGGTCCGCAAATAATGCTCTGTCCAGCGTCCGTGCCATGGGTGGCTGGGATTGCCACAATTGGTGAGTCATCGACACGCCTCAAAGTTGGCTTTCCTGCGCCTCGTTTTTACAGAGGATTCAATTCTGGCGGGGAATGTTAGGGACACCTTACCTTGCTTTACCATCACTCCTCCCATTTCCTGGGCTAGCGCCGTCGTAGGTCCGGGATACTGTGAACTTGAGGGTCGTTCCTCGGTCCAGTGACCTTTCACTGGACCGAGGAAGGGTCTTGTATTGTGAATTAGTGGAGGTAGTCGCGAAGGATATACTCTATGGTTGGTTTGACTTGTCAGTGACCGAGTTGCACTCTCTGGTCTTGGTTGCCAGCGGCGAATTACTCAGTAACCCTCAGTTTTCGCTTACCTAGCAATTGATTCGGAACGTGCTATCTCTCAATGACAGCTTCTTCAGATGGGGCTGGGCAGATATGCCCGATTGTTATCGGTGTAACCTTGGTTTGGAAGAAACGGATTCACACGCCTTCTACCACTGTCCTCAGGTGCGCCCTTTCTGGGACTACGTCGGCGAGTTGACGGCTCGTATCACCCCCGATCGGCTCGTGCTTATTGGTCTCGCATAACGTGTGCGATAATGTTTCGCTCCCGTATCCTGGGGAGAAACGACTGGTGTTTCTGCCCCTGCCAGCCGTGACAAGAATGCTGATCTAGACGACGCGAATGGAGATAATCTTGCGATACGAACGCTATTGTCATCAGGCTCTGGTCGGATTCTTTCAGCATCAGTTGGAAGTGAACGTCAGAACTGATAGAAAGCACTTGGTATCGACAGATTTCAGCAAAAGGTGGGTGAAAGTAGCAAGCTTGGTTCGTGTGAATTTCTTTTTAAGTGCTCTTGGTCACAACGAGGCGGCTTCCTGTGAAACCCTCTCCTCTAGTTAAGTTAGACACTATTTGATTTCATAGTTAATGCGAATAAGTGTAGCTCCTGGCCTGTTTATGGCATTCTCTTTTTTGCTATGATCCATGTCGAGATTCCCAACATCCCCAATTTGATTTTGACTTCTTTGTTTTCATCTCAGCTGAGTCAGAATTTGATTTTTCCCGTTCCGACCTTTATTTTTACACTTCCCTCTCTATTAGTGTGCGCTTCTTGATCTTGTCTATCGGTAGAATACAGCGGCCACTCATTATTTTCAGGGGTGGACGGGTCCTACTAACATCAGTTTTGTTTCAATGTTTTGTTAGTTTGCTGGATTCATCCCCTCCCCATCTCATTTCATGTTTTAATAAATTTTTATATATTTTTGAAAAAAAAATTACAGCCATTATGATTTTTTTATAACAATTTTTTGTTTTGTACGCCCTCTGTAATATATGTGATATTGTGGTATATGTAGGATTGAATGGTGATGGTTGAGTTCTTGTGGTGAATGGAAGAATTTTGTTGGATATATAGATCGTGCTTCTCGTCAACTAGGGCTAGGATAGTTAGTGATGACCAGCCTTACCCCACTTTTACTTCGGCCCCCCGGTGCCAAAATTATTTATTTTTATGCATAATAAATATATATGCTGAATAAAGCCGGGCAACATGTTTGTTCTTTTTTTGAAAAAGAATTTGTCTTTTTGAACAAAACGAAGTGACGCTTTTTTGGTCAGTGGTTTTCATACTGTTTATTTTAGTACACATTATTTTGGTTAACTGAATTGTTTTGTGTCTTCTTGTGTACGTGTTTTGACGTGGGGTCTCTCCTCTCCAACATTATGGTGGATGCTAACCCCCAGCCCATATTAGCCCCCGTCGGCTACGCCAAACGCACGGGCCGCGGATATACTAAAGAAGAGATCGGAATATTCCGAGGCCCTAAAAGAAAAATATAAACAATTTATTGACGGTGATAATTTACTGACAATACCGTCTGTTCTGGAAGCAGTTGCAACGGGTACAATTTCTCTGCTGACCTCAGATGTTAAATCCTGGAAACTGACAGGCGTCAGCTGGGAAATAATGGAGGAGGCTCTTAAAAGTCTCAGTATAGCCCCAAAAGTGCTGGCTAATGCCATGTGGGATATCCTGCTGGCAACGGAGAACGAAGCCCGAAGTCTAGCCGGTAGCATTCTCACTGTGATTGGTGATGTTACAAACAGAATACATGCACACAAGCATGACTAGGTTTACGTTACATGGTGTGCCCTTGGAATATCTGAAGGCCATTTAGGGGCCTTTTTTGCCCAAAACGGACAGGTTGCCAAGGATACACCGGCTAAATGCAAGATGGGTATTTCCACCTGGGATTTTGTTAAATACTTGTAACTAACAAGAAAAAGTTTTAATGACCTGCCGATATCCTGGCTTTCGGTGGCAGAAGAATTTTCGTAGTTGTACAGGGTCGTCGACCCCCTGCTTGTCCTGTGGTGCTGCGGGGCATATGCCTAAAGAATGTCCTGGCAAGAACCTGGCGTCATCAACAGCCCAACAGCCAACAGTCCAACTACCAACAGTCCAACAACAGACAGCAGTAAAGGAAGCTGTGGGTAAGGCCTCTAATGATGCCAGTAAGTGGCAGTAGGTGACCAGTAAGTGACGCAAGGTGGCAAACTCTCTACCACCACCCCAGCCGGGTGAAAACAACAGAGCCCGAAGCAGAAGGCTTCTCAGCAGCGACAACAACAGATGCATCAACAACCCAAACAACAGACAAGCAGCACTAACAGACACAGCAACAACAACAATAATCACAGCAACAACAACAACAGACACAGCAACAACAACAACAACAATCACAGCAGCAACAACAATTCAAAAATACGCTTTTAAGTAGGCGCCCGAGGGGGTCGTCAGTGATGTTTTGACTTGGTTCATCAGGGAGTTTCGGGTCTTTCAACATCATACTCCCCATCACCAAATCGACCCAATCAGGGGAGGTCTAACCCTGATTCCCCCTCACTTTTAAAACGCTAACAGTTACTCTGGCCTTTTTAAAGAATTCTACGAAGAAAGACCACGTATTCCGCACATCCGATTGGCTGTTTGTACAACCAATCAGCTGCGCGAACTATTTTTAAATGGCCCGCAGTGGGGACTAGGTTTTTTTTTTTGGTGGATAGCAGCTTCAATGGATAACCAAGGAGGTAATCTTAATATTCCTAAGTTCAATCCCTTCCCTAAGTGTTGCATCGTTTAAATATTGCCGTTTGTATTTTATTTGTTTTTTTTTGGGTGGGGGGGGAATTAAACTCAACCCTACTATTACATTTATCGTTTAGCCCGATTCTTAAAATTTGTTACAGGTTAACTTTAACTGGATTGGTTTTATTCGCTATATTTCTCAGCAGCGACAACAACAGATGCATCAACAACCCAAACAACAGACAAGCAGCACTAACAGACACAGCAACAACAACAATAATCACAGCAACAACAACAACAGACACAGCAACAACAACAACAACAATCACAGCAGCAACAACAACATACATAGCAACAACAACATCAATCACAGCAGCAAGAACAACAGACACAGCAACAACAACATCAATCACAGCAGCAACAACAACAGACACAGCAACAACAACAACAACAATCACAGCAACAACAACAACAGACATAGCAACAACAACAACAGACACAGCAACAACAAAAATCACAGCAGCGTTAACAACAGACATAGCAACAACAACAATCACAGCAACAAGAACAACAGACACAGCAACAACAACAACAACAACAGCAGACACAGCAATAACAGCAGACCGAGCACCAACAACAACAGACACAGCAATAACAACAACAACAGACACAGCACCAACAACAACAGACACAGCAACAACAACAACAATCACAGCAACAACAACAACAGACACAGCAACAACAACAACAATCACAGCAACAACAACAGACACAGCAACAAAATACACTAGCGGAAGTTTGGGCGATCGTAGCCTGGTAGATCTGATCGGCGAGTTTTGTCTCGTCAATAGATACCGGGTCGATCAACCAAAGAGAGAGATGTGGACGTGGGCTTGTAAGTAGCCGTCTACCCGGGTAGCCAGGTACCTGGATAAAATGTTAGTGAGAAGGGTCGAAGTAGATCTGTTCCACTGGTTAGGCTATACTGACCACTTACTTGTCTATGTTCGGGTGGCGTTAGATGCTAGGCCTAGAACTGCTGGACACTGGAAGTTCAGTCTATTCTTACTGAACAAGTGGGACTTCTAGTAACAGCTGACTAGATTAGTGCAGCGCGAATTAGTGGAGGTGGTTATCGGGAATAGGCGGTGGGAGCGGCTTAAGGATAGCATTAGGTCTTTCACCACAGAATACAGCCAACGATTCGCCCTATCTAAGGCTAAGAATGTGAAGACTCTCAAGGATAGTCCGTCCCGGGCGGGGGCTGAAGGGGATGCCCTAGAGATAGGTGTAGCTAGGCAGGTTCTGAAGCGCGCGGCTTCAGAGCGCTAGCCGGGTCATGTAGTTAACATAGGTTAAACAAGATGTGTAGCGAAGCCGTGAACATGGGCGCAGAAATGCGCAAGGAAGAAATCCGTCGAGGTTCCGGTCGATACATTCGGGAGGTCGATACTCCGGAGAGGCGTACTCAGAGGTCGGCCAACAACATGTGTGAGGCATTTCAACGGCTTTTCGAGAGCCGGTTTTCCTAGGTGCATCGTCTCTGTGACGAAGAGTTTCGCAGCTATTTGGCTGCCTTTCCTCGGCTTTCGTCGATTGAAGCGGTTAGCCGCGAAAATGAGATCACAGAGGGCGAATTTCACTTGGCATTGAAGAGGGTCTGCAATGGCAAGTCTCCGGGACTTGATGGTCTGTCGCAATGATTGTACTTGAGGCTGTCGCACATCTTTGTGCCGATCTTGACAGGGGTGTTCAATAACTGTTTCCGACATGGGCTCGTCCCCGGTCGGATCTCCAAGTGTGTGATCACGCTGTTGAGAAAGAGCAAGGATGGAGCTAGGGACTTAAACAACTATGCTAAACACAGAGTTAGAGATTTTGGCCAATATCCTGACGGAGCGTTTGCAGTCAGTTGCTGAGATTCTGTTGGGTCCGGAGAAGACTTTTGCTGTGAGGGGACAAACAATTCAGAGAAACCTGCATCTTACAGGGAGTAGAAGAAGACCTATATGCAACGCTGATCAATTTGGATCAGTCCATAGGCTCGACCATCAATACTTGGCGGCTGTCCTGCAGGCCGCCGGATTCCAACCCGATTTATGCAAGTGGATCAGCCTCCTGTATCGACCCCCCCCCCCCAGTGCTGTGGTGCAGGTGACCCGGAAGCGGTCGCGCGCTTTTGTGCTGTCACGGTCGGTTCGTTAAGGTTGCCTGCTGTCGCCCCTACTTTATGCTTTGGCAGTGGATCCCCTTCTTCACCGGCTAAGAGACAAGATGTGTAGTCCGGCCCTACGTGGAATCGCTGTCCCTGGTGGGACTCGAACCAGGGTTTCCGCGTACGCCGATGACGTATACATTTTCGTGTTGTGCCGCAGCGACATTGAGGCGGTACTGAAAGCGCTTGAACGGTACGAGAATGTCACGGGGAGCAAGATTAACCGCAACAATTCTTGTGGATTGCGCTTAGGAGCCTGGAATGTGGTCAATTTTCCGGGATCCTTTGGTTAGACGGACGAGCCTGTCAGCATTCTCAGAGTGTGATTCGAACCTGGAATCCAGCTGAAAAAATTTGGTCTGAAGTCCATACAAAGGTCGGCAGGTCGGTCGAGATTTGGTGCCGAAGGCGGTTATCCTTGAAGGATACGACTGAGGCGTGTGCCACTTACGTCTTTCCTCTCATCCTTTACCGGCTGGTTGTACTTCCCCTCTGTAAGGAACGTAAAAAGGCGATCGAGTGCTCGCTAGCCTCCCTCTTATCGGGAAGTCGCAAGCATCACGTCGACAGAGGTGTCGTGCTCAAAGTCCGTGTCATGGGGGGCTGGGAATGTCGAGAATCGAGGTTGGCTTTCCTACAACGCGCGTTGACAGAGGATTCGAACTTGTCGAGGAGTGTGAGGTCCGCATTTCCTCGCCTTACTATCACACCTCTGGTTTCCGAGGCTGAGCACCTTCGTAAGACCCGGGATCAGTCGGATTTCCTCCTCTCGTGTCTATCGGCCTTAAGGGGCGTTCCTCGGTACACAGACCTTTCGCGGCCTAGTAGACTATTGAATCGGAGATTAGTGGAGGCGGTCGCAAAGGATTCTCTCTTTGGGCGGCTCGACTTGTCGGCGACCGAGTTGCGCTCTTTCTGGTCTTGAGCGCCAGCGGCGGATTACCTCAGCAACCCTGAGTTTTCGCTTACCTGGCGATTGGTCCGGAACAAGCTATCTTTCAGATGGGGCAGGTGTATTTGCCCGACTGTCATTAGTGTTACCTTGGTTTAGAGGAAACGGCTTCGCGCGCCTTCTGACATTGTCCTCAGGTGCGCCCTTTCTGGGACTATGCCGGCGAGTTGATGGCTCGTATCGATCCAAATGTTCATTGATCCTGCATACGCGTGTGATAACGTGTCTCCTCTTACTCTAGGGAGAAACGAATGGTGATTCTCACGTTGTTAGTCATGGCAAGAATAGTGATATGGACGTCGCGAAGGGGGGTGGGGTTGCGGTACGAACGCCATTCTCATCAGGTTCTGGCTGGATTCTTTCGGCATCAGCTCAAGATGAAGATCAGAAATGAGAGAAAGCGTTTGTTGTCGTCAGATTTCAACAAAAGGTGGGTAGAAGTTGCAAGCTTGGCGCGAGTGAATGCGGCCAGTCTTGATTTTCTTTTTTAAGTCCCCTTTAAAGCAACGGGTCGGATTCCTGGGAATTCCTCCCTCGTTAAGTTAGACTTTATTTACCTAGTTAATGTGAGTAAATGTTGTTCTTGGCCTGTTCCCGGCTCTCTCTTTTGTTATGATCCAGGTCGAGATTCCCAACCTAGCCAGTTTGTTTTTGTTTTGTTTTGTTTTTTTCATCTCGCCTGGCCTGGGTTCCCTAAGAATTTGTAGTATTGTGGTATATGCAGTACGGAATGGTGACGGATGACTTTTTTGTGGGGATGAGCCAATTGTAAAGAATGCATGGGTCGGGAATCTGATTAGCTAGGTCTAGGATAGAAAGTGTTGACCAGCCTTACTCGAATTCCCGCTGGCCTTTTGCCGCAACTGTTTCAAATGAAGCAATAAATAACTATGCTGAATAAAGCCTAAAGTAGCTTTTCTCTGCTGTCTTTTCACTACACCTCCGTGAAGTGCTTGTTAACCACAACCCCTTGGCGAGTTGCTCACGTTTGTGTCTTTACCTGCAAATGTCTTCCATTCATCTGTCTTTGGATTAAGACCAACTGTCAATGACCAGCAATAAAATACCAAATGGGTGACACTATAAATACACCGCCGGAATCGTCCATTCTCTCCACTCCCAGACGTGAATCGATGTAGCTACTTAACATTTCAACAATGACAGACGACAACAACAACAAACCAAACAGCAATGACCTGATTTTCAATGACAGTACGATTCAGTATTTACTCGACTGTTTTAGTTAACAGGATTAAAACTAAGAAGAAGAATAGGTCAGTGATAAAAGATTGGTATTCCAGTTAAAAAAAATATGTAATTGTCTTGGCAAGAATGAATATACATTCAGGCAGATAGATAGATAGATAGATAGATAGATAGATATGAACTGAGATAGATAGATAGATAGATAGATAGATAGATAGATAGATAGATAGATAGATAGATAGATAGATAGATATGAACTGAGATAGATAGATAGATAGATAGATAGATAGATAGATAGATAGATAGATAGATATGAACTGAGATAGATATGAACTGAGATAGATAGATAGGTAGATAGATAGATAGATAGATAGATAGATAGATATGAACTGAGATAGATAGATAGATAGATAGATAGATAGATAGATATGAACTGAGATAGATAGATAGATAGATAGATAGATATGAACTGAGATAGATATGAACTGAGATAGATAGATATGAACTGAGATAGATAGATAGATAGATAGATAGATAGATAGATAGATAGATAGATAGATAGATAGATAGATATGAACAGACTGAGACAGATAGATAGTTATGAACAGACTGAGACAGATAGATAGATAGATAGATAGATAGATAGATAGATAGATAGATAGATAGATAGATAGATATGAACAGACTGAGATAGATAGAAAGAAAGAAAGAAAGAAAGAAAGAAAGAAAGAAAGAAAGAAAGAAAGAAAGAAAGAAATGCACTGACTTCACAGACCTCTAATTAGATGCAAATAGTCCTTTGGTGGCGTCGTTCATGATCGGTCCATGTCATTCACGTCAGTTGTTTTTCCCATTTGCTCGGCTGGTATTTTGTGTAAATCTCATATAACTGGTCTAATGGATTTGAACATCGTCATCATCATCATCATCTTCATCATCATCATCGTTATCAAATTCTTCTTCTTCTTGCAGTGTACGAACTAAACTATAAGTGACGCGAATAAGGCGGAGTGTACCTAATAAAATGGTAGAGCACAGTGCTTCTAATATGTCGGGATACACATAAAATGCAGTGTCCCTAATAAAGTGCTGTGTTCTTAATAAAAACTAAGGTACCTAATTGTTATGGTCCAGGTTAGGACCGAGGAAGAACAACACGAACACAAGAGTAGAAATAACGAAGATATATTACACGGAATAATAATACAAGTTGTGGAAGATGTTAGTATGACTGTCAGTCTGGTTTGGAATGAACTACTATCGGCTCGACTCAATTCGTCTCTCTCTCTCTCTCTCTCTCTCTCTATCTCTTGAGAGGCGTAGTATACATAGTGTTAGGAAGAGTTCATTCTGTAGTTATAGGTAAGGACCCATAACAGAAGGATAGATAAGGATTGACCATTGTCTTGAATAAATTAAGTTTATAGTGTAGAGGGTTGCTGTCAAAGGATTATCATAAATGAGGTGTGTGATATGAATGCAAGTGGGTGTGGTAGAATAGTGAAGATTATGAAGAAAAGAATGTGTCATGGTCCAGGTTAGGACCAAGGAAGAACAACACGAACACAAGAGTGGAAATAACGTATATATATTACACGGAATAATAATACAAGATATGGAAGGTGTTAGTAAGACTGTCAGTCTGGTTTGGAGTGAACTACTATCGCCTCGACTTGATTCGTCCCTCTCTCTTGAGCGGCGTAGTATACATAGTGTTAGGAAGAGTTCATTCTGTAGTTATAGGTAAGGACCCATAACACTAATAAAGTGCATTGTGCCTAATAATATATATTGGAATGTTAGACCAGCACGCCAGTAATGTGCGGCTGGGATAGGTATATACGAGACCCAATGTACTTGTCATGACAGCAAGTCTGATAAGATTATACCAGGCACATACGTCGCAGCCAAATGTGGTCGATTTGGTGACAGGTTTTGATAAAAGCACCCAGTTAGAAATGCCTTCACCGCCGGGTAGCCCAGACCGCTTGGACGGTCTTCGATTGAGAGTGTTCCCAAAGAACTGTGCTTCCCAAATCGACCCAGACATGATGCTTCCTCTAATCCCAGTCATGAAGAGATGTGGAGACGGCCACTTGGTTATTGTCAGCAACTGGCAAGCAATCAGTGGTCATGAACGGGATATTTACTGTAGCCCATCTTAATTCACCATTACAAAACATGTACATTTTACACTATTTACATTATTCGGACTATTGTCCTCATCTTTGTCGCCATATTTATTACAACGTTTCGGCCGTTGTACAGGTGGTTGGAATTACGAACTGAACCCTTTATTTCGCTCACTGGGGTAGACTGTTCTAGTTCTACCTGCCATCTTTAACGGATGTCAGTTATAAGATATCTCCTGTTAATTCCCCTCTGAAAGTTCTCCACTGCCTTAACCGGGTATTGAACTCACACTCGTTGGGTCCTGTTACTGGATCTAACTAACGCCTTTATCCACTGTGCCATGTGTCCTTGGGGACAATAGTCCGAATAATGTAAATAGTGTACATAATACCTCATCTCAGAAATATAGACAGATGTACATTTTAACACCCCAATTAATTTCAGGTAGAAGACTTGAGAACTCTGCTTCCTGTAGCACCGGCACATTTAGTATTATTATTATTATTATTTTCATTTCCTTTGATTTCTGGTGTGTACACATTTCGTTCCGAGTCCCGCCCAGAGACTTAAGGTTAGAAATGGTATCATGACATTTCCACTGACAAAAAAAAAAATTAGATAAAGCCTTTCGTAATTTTTTGTATTTCTTTAAGGCATGGACTTCCAGGAATCCCTTCAATTAATCTACTGGAATCTTTTCCAACCAATCGGAGGACTCCAACTACAACAGGGATAGTTAATTATTATTATCATCATCATTATTATTATTATTACTATTATTATTATTATTGTATGTGGTTTCATCTTGCATTTCACGGGAGTAATTATAAGTACGTAATTAATTAATTACCCAATTAACAAATCTCTTCCGGGTCTCTATGGGAAAAAGGGCACTGTATGAGAGTTATCATTTTTTTTTAATCGAGTTCACCGCAAGCAAAGCAGTACAGTCACCGAAACACAAAATATAATCACACGCATATAAACAAACATCCATTTCACCCCATGCAAGGCATTAAAACCACTAAGACACAAGGGGGTTACTGGGCAGAGAAAAATTAGGAACAGAAATATTACTAATGAGAGGAAAGAAAGAAAGAGTAATCAGAAGGATAGTAGATAACGATTGATATGGAATTTAAATTCTTCCAGATTAGAGCTGACTGGAAAGTAGGAAGCCAGAAGGGCGTCCCACCGGCGAGAGGTGCGAGAAAAGAAACTGTTAGACTTTACGGCTTCATGTAGCCAGCTCAACTGTAAACTGATGAGACCTAGCCGCCAATCTAGTACTGCGCTTAAATTCGAAGAGTCTATGCACCATAGCGAAGAGCCATATTTATTCGTAATATTTACAAAGTGTGGCACAAGGCCAAAATGGGGAATGAGGAAAAGGACGTGCTTCATCTGTCTTAATTTTAAACTTAGCTAGCATTCCTTGCCATACAGGAGGACAGATATCACGTAACAGTTCAGTTAGAATAGAACTTACTGCTACATCTAACCATTTCAACTGCAAAAGGATGAGACTTTGCCGCCAATCTAGTACTGCACTTAACTTTATAAAGTTTAGGTACCAAAGAGGAAAGTAATGTTTATTTTGAAAAATACAAAAATCTGGCACAAGGCCAATAGGGAGATGGAAGAAGGCTGGTTTTCATTCTGTCTTATATTAAAACTTAGCCACAATTTCTGACCCCAAAAAAAACCACAATATTCCGAACACCATAGCGAAGAGCTCACCCGAACAATTACCATGAAAGTATTTATAGAAAAGGCAAACCTAGAGTCGGTGGGCAAGTGGCTGAACCCGAGGCGCCAGATCGCGGTCAATAATATTGCTGATTCTTCTTTGGATTTTATCAAGGATCTGTAGATGAATAGCAGGAGCACCGTATCACATGTGGCAGCAATATTTTAAACATGAACGAATGGTAGACTTATTGATATGCAAGACAGACTCTACAGAGAAATATTGTCTCGAACGTCACAGTGAACAAACTTTCTTAGCAGCTGACCTAGCAATAGATTCAATATAGTTTTTTTCCACTTCATTTCAGCCGAGAACGATAGCCCGAGAAGGCACAACGAGTCACTCTCCAGGAAGTTAGCTATCATCCATCCTAGATGAAAGACGGAGAGGTTTCTCTCAAATGATTAATAAAGAGCAGTTTATTTTTGGAAGCGTTAAGAATAGGTAAGAATAAATTGAAGGTCGTTTTGGATATCAGCATTTTATCAAACCGACCAGACTTACTATTGAGATGTATAGGTGTATAACTGGCAAGTTTCGTTTAGATGAAGAGGGTTTGGCGGGTGATATGTGAAGTTTCGTACAGTATCTGTCTATATTTCTGAGATGAGGTATAGACAGTATCTGTCTATATTTCTGAGATGAGGTATACACAGTATCTGTCGATATTTCTGAGATGAGGTATACACAGTATCTGTCTATATTTCTGAGATGAGGTATAGACAGTATCTGTCTATATTTCTGAGATGAGGTATACACAGTATCTGTCTATATTTCTGAGATGAGGTATACACAGTATCTGTCGATATTTCTGAGATGAGGTATACACAGTATCTGTCGATATTTCTGAGATGAGGTATACACAGTATCTGTCTATATTTCTGAGATGAGGTATAGACAGTATCTGTCTATATTTCTGAGATGAGGTATACACAGTATCTGTCGATATTTCTGAGATGAGGTATACACAGTATCTGTCTATATTTCTGAGATGCGGTATAGACAGTATCTGTCTATATTTCTGAGATGAGGTATAGACAGTATCTGTCTATATTTCTGAGATGAGGTATACACAGTATCTCTCTATATTTCTGAGATGAGGTATAGACAGTATCTCTCTATATTTCTGAGATGAGGTATAGACAGTATCTGTCGATATTTCTGAGATGAGGTATACAAAGTATCTGTCTATATTTCTGAGATAAGGTATAGACAGTATCTGTCGATATTTCTGAGATGAGGTATACACAGTATCTGTCTATATTTCTGAGATGAGGTATAGACAGTATCTGTCTATATTTCTGAGATGAGGTATAGACAGTATCTATCTATATTTCTGAGATGAGGTAATATTGTCCACATCTTTGTCGTCATATTTATCACATTCTTCAGGTGGTTGGAATGTAGAACTGAACCCTTTATTTCGCTCTACTTCCACGTGCCATTATCAGTCATCTCCAGTTAATTAGTTTTTAATTAACGGAATTAATTAATTTTTAATCCCCTCTCCAAGTTCTCCACCGCTTTAACCGGATATTGAACTCACACTCTTTGTCCACTGTGCCATGCGTCACTGGATCTGCGCCATGTGTTCTTGAGGACATATGTGTATGAATTTCTGGGTATTATAAACCTAATGTCTTCAGCAACCATTTTTATCAGTGCTCATATTGCAATTTTTGCTGTTATCATTGCATGTTTTTACCAGAGCTCATATTGCAACTTTGTTATCATTGATTTTCTCTGGCACTCCTTATTACTGGTTCCCATATTGTATTTATTTCTATGCTTGGTCGACTCAGGAGATTTTTGTGGCCGAGCATATGTGCTGATTCCTTAAGTTTACGAATTTTCCAATGGTGATCCAATTGATCTCAACCTGATCCCACAGAAGGCGGTGATCTCCCTTTTCTCTCCATATGTGGTCAGCCACGCCTGATTTTTCCTCTTTCCCCTCGTGTTACAGCTTTCTGGTGTTCTTGAAGCCTTACCTTAAGGGGACGGCCTATCTCCCCCTTTATATTTCTTTCCGCAGGATACATGGCACAAGGCGTTGGTTAGATCCAGTGACAGGACCCAAAGAGTGTGAATTCAATACCCGGTTAAGGCGGTGGAGAACTTGGAGAGGGGGCAACCATTAAACATGGCACGTGGGACTAGAACAGTCTACCCAAGCGATCGAAATAAAGGGTTCAGTTCGACATTCCACCCACCTGAAGAAGGCCGGAGCGTACAACGGCCGAAACGTTGTAATAAATATGTCGACAAATCTGCTCACGTGGCCAAGTGGTTCGCAGTCTGACAGTGATACCCGGGTTTGTGTTGAGCCAAGCGTTGTGAATGAAATTGGGTAGACGGAACTCTTTGGAAGTTGTCAACGGTTGTGCTAGCACGAAGTCAAAAGCCATCGTGATCGAGGGTTTGAACACACTTACCCTGTTCAGACTGTTGATCAAGCCAAATAACGTCCTCTCTCCCAGAAAATGTAACTACGGTCCGATCAGCATAGTTGCAGTAGAAATCGCTCTGTGGTGAGGTCTATGGGTGTTGAACAAACACAAATGTGCCTGAACAGGCGTCTGCAATGAGGATTAGCTAGCAAACCTAGTATCTTAATAATAATAATAATAATAATAATAATAATAATATCAACAGTGCCAGTTTGTGGAAATTATTGTTATTGTTGTTATTATTTCCTTAGTTTCTGTTGTATACACATTTCCTTCCGGGTCCCAACCAGAGACCTAAGGTCAGAAATGGCAACATGACATTTTCCACTGATCATTTTTGTAAAAAAATAAATGAATAACATTACACACATTTTATATCGATAAAGCTCTTCGTAATGTGTCAGCGGTATTTGTGAGTACATTTTCTTTTTGGGGGGGGGGTATTTCTTTAAAGCATGGACCACCAGGACTCCCTTCAATGATTCTTTCGGAACATTTTTCAAATCAATCCGAGTGCTCCAACTACAACTGGAATTATTGATGTCCTCATATGCCACGTTATTGAGATTTACACTTCAAGACCCTTGTATTTTGATAGTTTCATCGAAGATCTTCAACGATAAATTACAATCTGCAGAGAATGCCACAGGAAAGCACCTTTTCTTTTTGTAGTCTCTGATCACTGTGCCTGGGCGATTAGCTTCTGTCTGTGTGTATTGTAAAGTCCCATAAAATCTTTTCACACCCTATCTCTGTAACCGCGTCTGGATGATGTTCATACCAGTTTCTTAGTTCCCTTTCCCTAAAAATTGCAGATTTTCCAGTGCAGATATTTGCTCACTCTATCATGCCGTGTTTTATATTCAATGGGTGCTAACACTGTGAAACCTGATACAAGATGATCAATTGTTTTATTATTATTATTATTATTATTATTATTATTATTATTATTATTATTTGTGTATGTTATGCTTCCTGTATTGTATCCTGTAGAGCCGGGTTCAAATTATGGTCACTTAGACCCTGTAGGAGAATTGTGATTTAATTCATAGCACTTTTCTTAGTATATGGGATGTTCCTAGTAGGGCGATTTTCTGGGCAACTTATATGTTGATGTTACCTAGGAAACTGTGAGTAAAATAGTTCATTCCTTTTCTCACGAGACCCAGATCTCCGATTACTATTGGTACAGTCTCAGTCTTCATTCCCCACATCCTGTTAATCTCGATCTCCAGGTCCTTGTATTTGAACAATTTCTCGATAATTTTCTTGGAGATGTTTCTCTCAGGTGGTACTGCTATATCAATAAGAATACACTTCCTGAATTTCTTGTCTTTAATGACAATATCAGGTCTGTTGGCTTTTATTTCCCTGTCAGTTTGAATTGGCATGTCCCAGAGGATAGTTACATCGTTATTTTGGGTAACTGTGTCCAGTTGGTGCTCATACCATCTCTCAGTGGTTTCGATTTTGTGGTTCTCTACTTATTATTTCTTTGTTGGTCTCTTGCATTCTATCCTGCAGTGCTGGGGGCCCATACTGTAGTTCTATGCTTCTCCAGGAAAAATATCTCGTTTCACGTCATTCATATTATTATTATTATTATTATTATTATTATTATTTCTTTGTTGGTCTCTTGTGTTCTATCCTGCAGGGTTGTGTCCATACTGTAGTTCTATGCTTCTCAAGGGGACATGTCTCCTTTCACTTCATCGATATTATTATTATTATTATTATTATTATTATTATTATTTCTTTGTTCGTCTCTTGTGTTCTATCCTGCAGGAATGGGTTCACATTGTAGTTCTATGGTTCGCAAGGGGACATGTCTCTTTTCACTTCCTTCATATTTTTATTATTATTATTTCTTTGTTAGTCTCTTGCGTTTTATACTGCAGGGCTGGATACACACTGTATTCACCTGACTGAACTATTGCTTTGAATATGACTTGGTTATAAATTTGGAAGATATCCTGTTTTTCTCTTGTTACCTTATTTCTTCTTTTTCTTTCCGTTTCTCATTCGGATGTTCCGTATTTTTTCCTCCCGGTCTGCTAGTGAAATACAGCATAGAATGCGGCTTATACAAATATGACATGAAACTTCGTCATATTTATCAAACATGGCTGTGTTTTTATGGTCCCAAACCGGAAGTAGAACTCGACAACGCATGCAATGTTTTATTCCTCAGGCAAGACGTAATGCTTCTTTTTTACCTTTTCTTTTTTATTTCATTTTTTTCTTTATTGCTTCTGCATTTGTAACCGATAACAAATTTCCTTAAGAACTCAGTAAATTTAATATTGACTGTAGCTGACACATGTGTCACTTTCAAATATAAACATTTTTTCTAAAAGTGGAATCGTCTGATAATTAGATTTTTTCTCTCTCCTATTTTTGAGGTTTTTATTTCCGCTTTGTTTCTTTGTTTCTTTCTTTCAATTCCTATACTTTCTTTCTTTCTTTCTTTCAATTCCTTTTCTTTCTTTCTTTCTTTCTTTCTTTCAGTTCCTGTTCTTTCTTTCGTTCTTTCTCTCTTTCTTTCTTTCTTTCTTTCAATTCCTATACTTTCTTTCTTTCTTTCCTTTTCCTTTCTTTCTTTCAATTTCTTTCGATTTTCTTTTTTTCTTTCTTTCAATTACTATACATTCTCTTTCTTTCTTTCTTTCTTTCTTTCTTACTTTCTTTCTTTCTGCTCCTTTTCTTTCTTTATTTCTTTCAATTCGTATACTTTCACTCCTTTTTTTTCAATTCCTATTCTTTCTTTCTTTCTTTCAATTCCTATTCTTTCTCTCTCTCTTTCTTTTTTCACTCTTTCTTTCTTTCTTCCTTTCTTTCTCTCTTTCTTTCTTCCTTTCAATTCCTATAATTTCTTTCTTTCTTTCTTTCAAATCCTATTCTTTCTCTTTCTTTTTTCTTTCTTTCTTTCAATTCCTATTCTTTCTTTCTTTCTTTCAATTCCTTTACTTTCTTTCTTTCAATTCCTATACTTTCTGTTTCTTTCTTTCTTTCTTTCTTTCATTCTTTCACTTCCTATTCTTTCTCTTTCTTTCTTTCTTTCAATTCATATTCTTTCTCTTTCTCTTTCTTTCTTGCTTTCAATTCCTATACTTTCTCTCTTTCTTTCTTTCTTTCAATTCATATTCTTTTTCTTTGTCTTTCTTTCTTTCTTTTAATTCCTATTCTTTCTTTCTTTCTTCCTCTCTTTCTCTCATTCTTTCTTCCTTTCTTTCTTTCTTTCAATTCTTTTTCTTTCTTTCAATTCCTTTTCTTTCTTTCTCTCTTACTTTTTTGTCTTTTCTTACTTTTTGTTAACAATGTTCAACTTTCTTTTTTTTAACAATCTAACTGTATTTGTTTATTTATTTATTTTAATTCCTTTTCTTTCTTTCTTTCTTTCTTTCTTTCTTTCTTTCTTTTGTGGACCAGTACATTTCCGCATGCTAACTCACCTGAGTAAAGCAGGGTCGACCGCTTCACCGCAAAAGTACTACCATTGACAATACACCCTATACACCTCAAATTTCCTGAAAAACGTCTTGAATATTTTTTTTTAATATTTCTATCGACAGTAACACTAACTGTTCGATCAATGAATGCCTAATGTTTCGTGTATGGAAACGGCTGATCTCACCATTACTTTAAGCACACAGAGTCCTCACCTATCAATGTAGGCGGCGAAAAAATTTAGGTGTGCAAATCTATTTACACTTCTACATACCAACGCATACCCAGACATCAGGTGATATTTAATTCGTAAGACATAAAAACAAATCTGTCTTGGGTTTGTTTTTGTTTTTTGTCCATATGATGGAGGCCGGAATAAAAGTTAGAGTCTGTCATATCTCAAGATTTAGCAAACGAATCTAAATGTTAGAAAAATAAGGTTCTATTAGATTTCCGCTGTCAACAAAAATAATGAAAAATTAAAATGTCAAAATTAAAAATTCTCGAAAAATACAAAACTAAAAATCATTACTATATGAATCGCTGTTTGCCAAATGGTAAGTAAAGACTTTACTAAGGCAGCTTTGTGTCTATATTTCTGAGATGAGATATTATGTACATTATTTACATTATTCGGACTATTGTCCTCATCTATGTCGCCATATTTATTACAACGTTTCGGCCGTTGTACACTCCGGCCTTCTTCAGGTGGTTGGAATGTCGAACTGAACCCTTTATTTCGCTCACTGGGGTAGACTGTTCTAGTTCCAAAGACTGTGTGTATGCTATCCCGTGCAGCTGCGGAAAGAAATATAAAGGGGGAGACAGGCCTCCCCCTAAAGGTAAGGCTTCAAGAACACCAGAAAGCTGTAACACGAGGGGAAGTGGAAAAATCAGGCGTGGCTGACCACATATGGAGAGAGAAGGGAGATCAACGCCCTATGTGGGATCAGGTTGAGATTATAGACAAAGAACACCATTGGAAAATTCGTAATCTTAAGTAATCAGCACATATGCTCGGCCACCAGAAATCAAAGGAAATAAAATACTAATAATACTAATAATACTACTAATAATAATACTAATAATAATAATAATAATACTAAATGTGCTGGTGCTACTCGAAGCAGAGTTCTCAAGGTTTCTACCTGAAATTAATTGGGGTGTTAAAATGTACATCTGTCTCTATTTCAGAGATGAGGTATTATGTACACTATTTACCTTTTTCAGACTATTGTCCCCAAGGTCACGTGGCACTCTGGTTAAAGGCGTTAGTTAGATCCAGTGACAGGATCAATTCCCGGTTAAGGCAGTGGAGAACTTGGAGAGGGGAATTAACAGGAGGTAACTGATAACTGAGATCCATTAAACATGGCACGTGGAACTAGAACAGTCTACCCCAGTGAGCGAAATAAAGGGTTCAGTTCGACATTCCAACCACCTGAAGAAGGTCGGAGTGTACAACGGCCGAAACGTTGTAGTAAATATGGCGACAAAGATGAGGACACTAGTCCGAATAATGTAAATAATGTAAGGCAGGTTTGCCACAAGGCTGAATTTACTGAGCCCGTAATAAGTAAGGAACCAATTATTTGCAACACATCAAGCCAGCACTCTTTAATATTATGTTAGTAATGTCTGAAAATACGTAAAATAATTGCGTATTCTGGATTCCATCAAATTAACGCCGGCCGAATCAAGGGTATGTGGTTTCGAGTTTTTTTTTTTCGAATGCTCAATCTTCTTTGGGCGATGCGAGCGATTCATTATCTCTCCTCATAAGTTGGATCGTTATATCCATCTTCTTGTTGCCCGGGGGTCTTTTGTGTGCTTACACTAATTTCAAGCTGGATGCACTTCCTTGTTTCTGTCAGTGCTCCTACCGACATACTTCGGGGACCGATTTTACACTTAAAGGGCACATTCTGGATCAGCCTACTGAGGCACTTTTGACATTCTGAAGTGACACCGAGTATAACAAAAACTTCGTCTATATCCCTTAGGGTGAGTCCAGTATATACTGGCTCACCACAGATCGCCCGGTTTATACTGCTCCCACTCCCTTCAACAGCTCATCTGTTTTTCCTGTTTAGAAAGAAGTTCCCGTCTCCTTTCTTCTTCTGAGGCCGTAAGAGTGATACTGTCATGAATTTGTTGCGATAGGTGTGGAGGGTGGCTACGTCTCTTCATAAACGGGTCGGCGGTTTACTGCTTGCTGCTTCCGGACTGGTAGTTAGGAGGTTGAAATCTTGCGTTGCGTTTAAAGAGGCTGCTTTGATCAACAGTTGCATAATATCGGGGTTCCGGCAGTGCCATGTTACATATGGAAGGGTGTCTCTGCATGCACCTACAGCGGGCAACCCCGAGGCCAGAGTATGTTGCAATCTGCACCAATTCCCAGACTAAACATGTTACATTAGAGGACCAACTGCTACTACTATTCTCGGCCTTTTCCTTACCCAAATAACACACCATGATGGTCCTTTCCTTAATCCTCCCTATATACAGTCTTTTCTCTCACTTTCACACGCTGTAACCCCCTGCGTACTAGTGGCACTACCACCTCTCTTGGGTTCAAATGAAAATTTAAATGCAATGCCAATCGCCATCTTCTATCTTCTTGAATCCCGTTCATCTTTTGTCCTTCCCTCAATCCTCCCTTTACTCAGGCTTTTCTCTCATTTTCACTCGCTGTAACCCCCTGCGTACTAGTGGCATTCCCACCTTGCTTGGGGGGAAATGATTAACAAAATTTAGATGCAACATCAATCGCCATCTTCTATCTTCTTGAATCCCGTTCATCTTTTGTCCTTTCCTCAATCCTCTCTATACTCAGTCTTTTCTCTCACTTTCACTGCCTGTAAACCCCTGTGTACTAGTGGCATTCCCACCTTGCCTGGGGTGAAATGATTAACAAAATCTTCTATCATCTTGAATCCCGTTCATCTTTTGTCCTTTCATCAATCCACCTTGTACTCAGTCTTTTCTCTCACTTTCATTCCCTTTAACCTGCTGAGTACTCGTGGCATTCCCGCCTTGATTGGGGTGAAATGATTAAATACATGGCTTGAAAGCCTCTCAAGGTGGAGAGTTACTGTTAAAAGGGTCATGAGGAATTACGTGTGTGATATAAATGAAAGCTGAGGAGGTAGAAAGTGAATATTATGAGGATAAGGAGGATAGATAACGAAATTAGTCCACATAAGGGGATTGTCAGTTATCTACCAATGGCAAGAATACAACACCAGTTGACAGCAATATTTTGCTCTGAACCACAAATATAATCAGATTAATATATCATATATTAAAAGATTATGCTAAACTCCATCCAATACATGGCTTGAAAGCCTCTCAAGGTGGAGAGTTACTGTTAAAAGGGTCATGATGAATTACGTGTGTGATATAAATGAAAGCTGAGGGGGTAGAAAGTGAATATTATGAGGATAAGGAGGATAGATAACGATTTACCCTTAACTTGAAAAGGTTAAGATTGCAGTGTAGAGGGTTACTGATTTTGATGAATGACGTGAGTGCTATGAAGGCTGAAAGTGAAGATTATGAGGATAAGGAGGATAGATAAAAATTGACCCTTGATATGAATAGGTTAAGATTGTGGTGTAGAGGGTTACTGTGAAAGTGGTTATGATGAATGAGGTGAGTGATTTGGAAGAACGATGAGGTGTTAGGAAGTAAAGATTATAAAGGTACGGAAGATATATAGTAATTGACCCTTGACAGCTACGAACAAGTTAAGATTGTAATGTAGAGGTTTACTGTTGAAATGGTTCTGGTGAATAACGTGTGATATGAATGAAAGAGGATGTGGTAGGAAATAGCGATTACGAGGTTAAGGCAGATAGATAAAGACTGACTTGAAGAGGTCAATACAAGCAAATTTATACTAGGTTTACCCGTACAAAGCTCGATAGCTACTACAGGTAGAGCGTTACCGTTAAACGCATCATGATCAATAAGGCCAATGATATGAATGTAAGAAGCGGTGATAGGATGTGAAGACCATGAAGTTAAGAAGGATAGATAAAGATTGACCTTTGACTTGAAGAGGTTAAGATTGCAGTGTAGAGGGCTACTGTAAAAATAATTATGATGAATAAAGTGTGTGATATGAATGGAAAGGGGTAGTAGGGAGCGAAGATTATGAGGATAAGGAGGATAGATAAAGATTGACCTTTGACTTGAAGAGGTTAAGATTGCAGTGTAGGGGGCTACTGTCAATATGGTTATGATTAATAAAGTGTGTGATATGAATGGAAAGGGGTAGTAGGGAGCGAAGATTATGAGGATAAGGAGGATAGATAAAGATTGACCTTTGACTTGAAGAGGTTAAGATTGCAGTGTAGAGGGCTACTGTCAATATGGTTATGATGAATAAGGTGTGTGATATGAATGGAAGAGGGGTAGTAGGGAGCGAAGATTATGAGGATAAGGAGGATAGATAAAGATTGACCTTTGACTTGAAGAGGTTAAGATTGCAGTGTAGAGGGCTACTGTAAAAATAATTATGATGAATAAAGTGTGTGATATGAATGGAAAGGGGTAGTAGGGAGCGAAGATTATGAGGATAAGGAGGATAGATAAAGATTGACCTTTGACTTGAAGAGGTTAAGATTGCAGTGTAGAGGGCTACTGTCAATATGGTTATGATTAATAAAGTGTGTGATATGAATGGAAAGTGGTAGTAGGGAGCGAAGATTATGAGGATAAGGAGGATAGATAAAGATTGACCTTTGACTTGAAGAGGTTAAGATTGCAGTGTAGAGGGCTACTGTCAATATGGTTATGATGAATAAAGTGTGTGATATGAATGGAAAGGGGTAGTAGGGAGCGAAGATTATGAGGATAAGGAGGATAGATAAAGATTGACCTTTGACTTGAAGAGGTTAAGATTGCAGTGTAGGGGGCTACTGTCAATATGGTTATGATTAATAAAGTGTGTGATATGAATGGAAAGTGGTAGTAGGGAGCGAAGATTATGAGGATAAGGAGGATAGATAAAGATTGACCTTTGACTTGAAGAGGTTAAGATTGCAGTGTAGAGGGCTACTGTCAATATGGTTATGATGAATAAAGTGTGTGATATGAATGGAAAGGGGTAGTAGGGAGCGAAGATTATGAGGATAAGGAGGATAGATAAAGATTGACCTTTGACTTGAAGAGGTTAAGATTGCAGTGTAGAGGGCTACTGTCAATATGGTTATGATGAATAAAGTGTGTGATATGAATGGAAAGTGGTAGTAGGGAGCGAAGATTATGAGGATAAGGAGGATAGATAAAGATTGACCTTTGACTTGAAGAGGTTAAGATTGCAGTGTAGGGGGCTACTGTCAATATGGTTATGATTAATAAAGTGTGTGATATGAATGGAAAGGGGTAGTAGGGAGCGAAGATTATGAGGATAAGGAGGATAGATAAAGATTGACCTTTGACTTGAAGAGGTTAAGATTGCAGTGTAGAGGGCTACTGTCAATATGGTTATGATTAATAAAGTGTGTGATATGAATGGAAAGTGGTAGTAGGGAGCGAAGATTATGAGGATAAGGAGGATAGATAAAGATTGACCTTTGACTTGAAGAGGTTAAGATTGCAGTGTAGAGGGCTACTGTCAATATGGTTATGATGAATAAAGTGTGTGATATGAATGGAAAGTGGTAGTAGGGAGCGAAGATTATGAGGATAAGGAGGATAGATAAAGATTGACCTTTGACTTGAAGAGGTTAAGATTGCAGTGTAGGGGGCTACTGTCAATATGGTTATGATTAATAAAGTGTGTGATATGAATGGAAAGGGGTAGTAGGGAGCGAAGATTATGAGGATAAGGAGGATAGATAAAGATTGACCTTTGACTTGAAGAGGTTAAGATTGCAGTGTAGAGGGCTACTGTCAATATGGTTATGATTAATAAAGTGTGTGATATGAATGGAAAGTGGTAGTAGGGAGCGAAGATTATGAGGATAAGGAGGATAGATAAAGATTGACCTTTGACTTGAAGAGGTTAAGATTGCAGTGTAGAGGGCTACTGTCAATATGGTTATGATGAATAAAGTGTGTGATATGAATGGAAAGTGGTAGTAGGGAGCGAAGATTATGAGGATAAGGAGGATAGATAAAGATTGACCTTTGACTTGAAGAGGTTAAGATTGCAGTGTAGGGGGCTACTGTCAATATGGTTATGATTAATAAAGTGTGTGATATGAATGGAAAGGGGTAGTAGGGAGCGAAGATTATGAGGATAAGGAGGATAGATAAAGATTGACCTTTGACTTGAAGAGGTTAAGATTGCAGTGTAGAGGGCTACTGTCAATATGGTTATGATTAATAAAGTGTGTGATATGAATGGAAAGTGGTAGTAGGGAGCGAAGATTATGAGGATAAGGAGGATAGATAAAGATTGACCTTTGACTTGAAGAGGTTAAGATTGCAGTGTAGAGGGCTACTGTCAATATGGTTATGATGAATAAAGTGTGTGATATGAATGGAAAGTGGTAGTAGGGAGCGAAGATTATGAGGATAAGGAGGATAGATAAAGATTGACCTTTGACTTGAAGAGGTTAAGATTGCAGTGTAGGGGGCTACTGTCAATATGGTTATGATTAATAAAGTGTGTGATATGAATGGAAAGGGGTAGTAGGGAGCGAAGATTATGAGGATAAGGAGGATAGATAAAGATTGACCTTTGACTTGAAGAGGTTAAGATTGCAGTGTAGAGGGCTACTGTCAATATGGTTATGATTAATAAAGTGTGTGATATGAATGGAAAGTGGTAGTAGGGAGCGAAGATTATGAGGATAAGGAGGATAGATAAAGATTGACCTTTGACTTGAAGAGGTTAAGATTGCAGTGTAGAGGGCTACTGTCAATATGGTTATGATGAATAAAGTGTGTGATATGAATGGAAAGGGGTAGTAGGGAGCGAAGATTATGAGGATAAGGAGGATAGATAAAGATTGACCTTTGACTTAAAGAGGTTAAGATTGCAGTGTAGGGGGCTACTGTCAATATGGTTATGATTAATAAAGTGTGTGATATGAATGGAAAGTGGTAGTAGGGAGCGAAGATTATGAGGATAAGGAGGATAGATAAAGATTGACCTTTGACTTGAAGAGGTTAAGATTGCAGTGTAGAGGGCTACTGTCAATATGGTTATGATGAATAAAGTGTGTGATATGAATGGAAAGGGGTAGTAGGGAGCGAAGATTATGAGGATAAGGAGGATAGATAAAGATTGACCTTTGACTTGAAGAGGTTAAGATTGCAGTGTAGAGGGCTACTGTCAATATGGTTATGATTAATAAAGTGTGTGATATGAATGGAAAGGGGTAGTAGGGAGCGAAGATTATGAGGATAAGGAGGATAGATAAAGATTGACCTTTGACTTGAAGAGGTTAAGATTGCAGTGTAGGGGGCTACTGTCAATATGGTTATGATTAATAAAGTGTGTGATATGAATGGAAAGGGGTAGTAGGGAGCGAAGATTATGAGGATAAGGAGGATAGATAAAGATTGACCTTTGACTTGAAGAGGTTAAGATTGCAGTGTAGAGGGCTACTGTCAATATGGTTATGATGAATAAGGTGTGTGATATGAATGGAAAGGGGTAGTAGGGAGCGAAGATTATGAGGATAAGGAGGATAGATAAAGACCTTTGACTTGAAGAGGTTAAGATTGCAGTGTAGAGGGCTACTGTCAATATGGTTATGATGAATAAGGTGTGTGATATGAATGGAAAGGGGTAGTAGGGAGCGAAGATTATGAGGATAAGGAGGATAGATAAAGACCTTTGACTTGAAGAGGTTAGGATTGTAGTTTAGAGGGTTTCTGTGAAAACGGTTATGAAAAATGAGGTACGTGATATGATGTGAAGAGGGGGTGGTAGGAAGTGAAGATTATGAGGATAAGGAGGATAGATAACACTTGACCTTTGACTTGAACAGGTTAAGATTGTAGTGTAGTGGGTTACTGTGAAAATGGTTATGAAAAATGAGTTGTGTGATATGATTTGAAGAGTGGGTTGTAAGAAGTGAAGATTATGAGGATAAAGAGGATAGATATCGATTGACCTTTGACTTGAAGAGGTTAAGATTGCAACGAAGAGGGTTACTATCAAAATGGTTATGATGAATGAGGTGTGTCATAAGAATGAAAGAGAAGGTCGTAGGGAGTGTTGGTTATGAGGATAAGGAGTATAGATAACGACATACTCATGACTTGAAGCGGTTAAATTTTAGAAAGTTACTGTCGAAATCATTATGATAGTAATTATTTCGGGTCATACATTTTTTAGTCTCTTTACCGATCATTAAATTGTTGTTCTTCCTTGATTGTGACGTCTACATTTTGTAGCAAGCCGTTCTGGCTGTCCCTTTTGCTGACAACCATACATGCTACCTCTTTAAAATTGATGGTTAGTCTTTTCTTCCGGCTTTCCTTTACTACATTTTCTAAGAGTTTTTGCACTTTACTGAAATTTTATACTCGATAATTAAATGAAAAATAAGAAAAACATTTTGTAACCTAGGAAGGTTTACTGAATGAGGAGTAACCAAAAGGGAGGTTGGAAATAAAACGGTAATCTTTATAACATCAACAAATTATTATACTCGCTAGCGGCGTGAAGTAGGTAAACCACTGCTAGTGGTGGACTACTAAGACAGCATATTACCCCGTCCACACACACACACACACTTACAATAGTGTCCAACGTATTTATGAGGATTGGGGCATATCCATTAGTGTACATAAGTATGGTATATAACAATAATAAAAATCATTCCCAATAGATTTTCATAGTAAAAATCAATTCCAATGCATTTTCATAGTAAAAATTATTTCCAATGCATTTTCATAGTAAAAATCATTGCCCAATGCATTTTTATAGTAAAATTCATTTGCCAGTGCATTTTCATAGTAAAAAGCATTGGCCAATGAATTTTCATAGTAAAAAGCATTGGCCAATGCATTTTCATAATAAAAATCATTAGCCAATGAATTTTCATAGCGAAAATCCTTTCCAATGAATTTTCATAGTAAAAATTATTGGCCAATGCATTTTCGTAGTTGTTGTAACCTAGAATGGGTTACTGAATAAGGAATAACCAAAACGGAGGTTGTAAATGAAATGGTAATCTTTATAATGGTAATCTGGCTGCTGGTCTAGCTTTTTAAAGTCTCTGACTGATGCCAAATTGGCTTGAAGCAATGGATGTCTAGCCACACTAATGAACTGTGGTATAGCGAAACAGGCTGTCTGTTTTTACTCATATATATATATATAACCTGATACCCAAAACATATGGCCGGAAGCTGACTTTCAAGCATGGTAAAGACTGTCGCCGCTCGGTTTTTTACTTCAGTGGCAACATATATATATATATATATATATATATATATATATATATATATATATATATATATATATACAGGGTGATTGAAAAGTAACTGCCCATTTTAAAATACTTATAATTTATTTATTAAATATAATTTTTTACCAGAAAAAGACGAAAGCGTTTAGTAAGTTGTTTTATTTAAAATTCGATATGGACACCAGATTTCGTTACCCCCTTCTCGAGCCGCCCAGGAATCGTGTCAAATGATTTTACCAGGAACTCTTGGAACATGAAAAGGCATAACTTTTTATCTTCGCCCTTCAAGTTCTTCCAGAGTCTTGGTTTGGTTTAGTAGACTTATTCCTTTGACCAACCCCAAAGAAAAAAGTCACAAGGTGTTAAGTCATGACCCCTTGCTGGTCACGCATACATTAAATAGCGATTTACTTTTCAATCACCTTGTATATAAAATATATATGAACAAACAATACTTAAATTTTACTGCTGTCCTGGAAAACGAAATATTATAGTATTATATTGCATTGTTAATGCTCGGCGATTGTGCGACAGTAACTTTAAACATCTTTACGTACACAGATTACTTTTCGTCTTATTGATTTTACGCCGTTCAGGGAATAGCAGTGTATTTTACGCCACTTAAGTGAAGGATTACTACGTGTTCTAGTGGAGGAGGATTTATTCTCCAGGGTGCAGCCTCTTTCCCAGAGACGCAACATTGCCAGCCTAACGCGATTCCATCGCGGTACCCATGACAAATGTTCAAATGAGATGAGGCCGTTTTGAGACGAGTTGGGTTCATCCTTCCGATCGACACGTATGTTACGTCGGTCATGGCCACGGCTATTCCGTCTATTACGAGAGGAACCCGCGGGACAGGAGCTTGTTAGCTCGAACGGGTGTCAGTACCATGCTGCTTACGAAAGCCTCTAAGCCTGAAGCGTGACCGTCACCATATTACGTAAGGCGTCTCTTTTGGTGTCGCTGGCCGCTGCCATGTGTGGCAGTGTTTGTCAGTGTTGTCGCTGCTCCTTCGGCTGTTGTGGCTTCGCATGAGGCAAAGTCCACGAACGGGTCTTCCGATTTAACATCGGTAGATATCTTGTTTCAAAACCCCCACCCCACCTGAGACGACAGATCGCTCGGAGTCCACCAGTTAAGACATTGACACCTAGGGAACGCTCTGTCACTTCCACGAAGTCAAATCACTCTCATTTCCTCCGTATACCAAATCTAAGGAGATATACGGCTGATAGGGCATTTTCTAAGAAATGCCAGTCTGTAGAAAAGACGCCTAATAAGTCCTTATCTGAACACTACAATCTTGACGTGTCGGGTCAATTGCTATCTATCCTCCATATCCTCATAACCCCCCTTCTTTCATTCATATCATACACCTCATTAACCATAACCATTTTGGCAATAACCCTGTGCACTACAATCTTAACCTCTTCGAGTCGAGGGTTAACTGCTATTTATCATCTATGATGAAAATGAATTTGGTGAGCCGAGTTCAAGTTCCGTCCTCGGATATTGGGTTCACTAACGCTTTAAGCAAAAATATGTTTTCTTCTAAGATTAATTGTATTCCACAATTAATTAAACGTTACAATTTTTTTTTTGACCATTTTAAAATTCTGACTAGATATATTCTCTTCTCGGATTCTTTGATCATAGCCCTCAACCGCTTCCTTTTTCATTTATATCCGTAAACAGTGCATTTCCATGGCGTACACTAGCCGAGAAGCCGCACTTCGGGCGGACTTTAGACTAGCTCCTGCGGAGGACTTTTGAGCTTTTGACCTTTTACCTTCAGCATCTTATGTACGTAAAAGTTATAAGAATTTAGAAATAATAAAATTATTTTATCTTTATTCGACACCTTAATTCGGCATAATCTTTCTTCGTATACACAGCCGATCTGCGGATTTTGTTTATATTTATTTTGCGCGCAATTTTGATTTTCTCTTAAAATCCTCATGATCCCTTCCTATAAAGTCGCTCTTAAAAGACATTAGAGAATACAAATTATGTAATATTTCGAATACGTCACAGTACAATGTGCTAGAAAAAGAAAAAAACATATGATCAACGTACCCACATAAGTTATAATTACGGTTTAATTAGACGATATCAATTGCAATTTCGACGAAAAGGGAAATTAAAGTTAAACCTTTAATAAAGTATTATTTTTAAACCTTTCACTCTGTTCGATATTTAAATTTAACTTTAAATGAGGTATGTATTTAATTTTTAATCGCGTTTAACTACAGTAGTTACTACTTGTTACTTCTGGTTGTTTATGATTCGCCAAAATCGAAAAACGGACGGGCGGACGAACACACGTACACTGCGCTTTAAATTCAAAGTGCAAATTTGTTGGAATGATGTGTGGTGAGGTCAGTGGTGATCTGCTTGAGAGCAGTCGATGAAAGTGAGTAATATTGTAGAAAGACCCGGCTCTATAGAATACATCTAAGAGAAAATGCAAAAAAGGATCGGAAGCTCATGAAAGATTGAAATGAAGTACATATATTTCACAGCTCATCAGTGTGGATAGACGTCCGGTTGCCTCTAGCTAGGATCGAAACCCGACTGAATTGGCGTCAGTCGGAACTTCTACCACTAAGCCGCCGGCTTACAGCAGGGATAAAGGTGAATTTTAGCGTGTTTATTTTTAGATTTAGATAAACACACAGTGACTCAATTCTGCCGAAGAGTCATGCTATATTAGCTTATATATATATATATATATATATATATATATATAATTCCAGGATCATTTTTCAAGAATGGTGATAGAAATCACCATTCTTTATGATCCCTTCAATAAAGTCACTCTTAAAAGACATTAGGGAATACGAATTTTGTAATATTTCGAATACGTCACAGTACGTGTGCTAGAAAATGAAAAAACATATGATCAACGTACGGTGTTCCGCTTAAGTTATAATTACAGTTTAATTAGATGATATCAACTGCAATTCCGACGAAAAGCGAAATTAAAATTAAACCTTTTTAAAAGAAGAGGTTTTTTTTTAACCTTTCACTCTGTTCTATATCTAAATTTATCTTTAAGTGTGTTATTTATTTATTTTTTTAATGACATATAACTACAGTAGTTATGACCGGTTACTACAGGTTGTTTATGTTTCGCCGAGATCGAAGAACAGACGGACGGACGGACACACGTACACTGCGCTTTACTTATATAGATGTTATCATTTGCCTTCACAGTTTTGATTACAGAGTTTTTCTTCTCCTGAAGTAATTACCAACCAATGCTAGAGAACCTAGTCTACACTTTTTTTTAATTTACGCTCATACAGCATTTTTCTAAAAAATGCTCCTTTTTTAACAGTGAGATTTACTGTGAGACCACTTGAGGTAAAGGGTTACAGTGTAAGAGGTATTTTATGCGGATAGGAAGGGAAGATGACTGTTAACCCTAGGTTAAGATTGTAGTCATCGGTGAAACATCCACTTGGGAGACGGCTCCACAGAGCAGTGGTTTGCGGAAAGAAGCTGTTCGAGTGGAACTCACTTCTCACCAAAGGAATACACAGGTGATTTGCTAGAATGGGTGGGGCATGGCAGGTCCTGGCCGTGATAACTGGCGGGAACGAGGATTGCAGTTCTTTCGAGCACTATCCATAGAAGTAGCGATAAATCAGGGATAGGCTTGGAAGGTGGAAAATAATTTATCACCCATAAGGACTCTGAGACGCTTTTGGACTATATTGACACTGGGGGCTTTCCCGCGGATTTTTCCGGAAGGAAGGCAGAGGAGGAGAATAGATGCTGCGGTTGTAGTGTCTATTCTGTGCCGGAAGCCTTCTCTCCTTCCTTGCACCTCCGTTGCGTAACATCTGTTACGTAGCGGTGGTATGACTATCTTAGACAAGCTAAGACCAACTTAGACAAGCTTTAACCAGCTTTGACAAGCCTAGACCAGCTTAGACAAGCTTTAACCAGCTTTGACAAGCTAAGACCAGCTTAGACAAGCTTTAACCAGCTTTGACAAGCAAAGACCAGCTTAGACAGTGGCCCGAGTGTTTCCACTCGTCTCTCCACGTTAAAAACCTTGTTGCACAACCTCATTTCAAGGCAAATCTCGGACTCTATCGAAACTGGAAAGTGATGACTGGTCAGCTCCCGCCCAAATATGAGAACAGTACGCCATTTTAGGGCCAATAAGAGACGCTCGAATGAGTGCTTCCCTCTTCAATGGCCAATCGCGATTTACCTAATTCTTCCTCATAATTTCACTTCTTTCAACCTCCTCTTCATTGATATCACACACGATGCTCGGTAACCCACTACCAGGAGTGGCTCTTAAGTCTTGCGTTGCGCAGAAAAGAAACTCTAATTTTGTCTTAAAAATGAAATCCGGAAATGAGAGCAAAAGACAAAAATCGCCGTCGTGGCGTATTTCCTTCTTTCGTTGAAGCACGTCAACCAAGAACTTCGAGTGTGACTTCAAAAGGATGGGAATTAATGAATGTCATCCAGACTATCGCCGGTCATCAGTGGATGACGGTAAATAAGCGTGAGTGGAAAAAAACACTGAAATCTTCAGTGACATATTTCAGATTTGAGAGGATTGACGACAATGAAGACAAGATTTGAACAAAGGAGAAACCGGATATCTTTTGCCATGTTGAGTAAACAGGAGAGGCAGAAAAAAAACAGTAACTCTCATTTTAATAACCTAACGTCGACACCCACATAATTCATACATATTACAGAAAAGGAAGCTGTGAAGAGCCATAGACGCCTACGCCCTAAAGTGATATGGCATTAAAAAATAAAATTGCAGTAACATAATAGTGGTTTGAGATTCTGAAAATCATTCTGAGAATAATTCGCAGATAGTAACATAAAAGGAAGCTGTGGAGAACCGTGATCGTCTACGTCCTGAAGATATATGGCCTATCAAAAATAGCATTTCAGTAAAGTAATAGTGGTTTGACCTACTGAAAATCATTCTGAGAATTATTCGCGCATGTTAAAGAAAAGGATGCTGTGAAGAGCCATAGATGCCGACGTCTAAAATTGACATGGCATATTTTCGATTAAATCTTTTGGACATTCAGGCTGGTAAATGTTGTTAATCCTTTTTTTTTATTGTAAACAGATGTTGTGGTAGGATCCACCTAATTTGCATAGTGGAGTACCGACGATATAAATATGGTTGGTACCGGAAGACAGGGAGGCGAATCAAGAGATCCAACTAGAGACTCTGCCCGACTGCGACTTAGTCAACACATTCTCCAGGAACGGTCTTCCCAGGAATATACAAAAGACTATATGTAAATATTGTGTACACTTTCTTGTTCCAATACATTTTATTCTAACTACATTTTGTGTTTGCATCATTATTCCATGCATTAGTCAAGTTTCAACAATGGCGACGAAGATGAGATCCATTGTTGAAACTTTCATCCTTTCTTTTCCTTTCTTCCTTTCTTTCTTTCTTTCTTTCTTTCTTTCATCCTTTCTTTTTCTATCTTTCATCCTTTCTTTTCCTTTCTTCCTTTCTTTCTTTCTTTCTTTCATCCTTTCTTTTTCTTTCTTTCTTTCTTTCTTTCTTTCATTTTCATTGTCTCCCTATATTAAACCGAGCTTGTGCCACGTCCTGCCAGCGTGGGGCAGCAAAACATACAATCGCTTCTCGGCCTTTTGCCCGAGTTGTGTCTTATCATCTCTCAGTTGCGTCTCTGTCCTTGGACAGAGTGCGCTCAGGGGCTTCTCTGTCAAAGGACAGGGGAGCAACTGAGAAAATCATACTGAACAGGTGCCCCGCCCTGGGGAACAGCTGCCCGAGACCGCGCCCTCCCATTGCACAAGAGGGAGGGATCGGCGCACGTACCGAGGCCAACGCAACCGACAGTCACAGGGGCTGGGGGAATTTTTGTCCCTTGCCTGAGTGTACGCGTCCGGGTCCCCACTTTAAAAAGACCTTGTGTCACATCTCATTCCAGTGGGGGAATGAGTAAATACCATCGCTTCTCGGCCTTTCGGCTAAGATCAAAGTGTTGTAACTGTTCTTATCGGCTTAATCTGATCCTCTCTCTCTCCACTTCTTTCTTTCCTTCTTTCTTTCATCTTCTAGGCCTTTTCACTATGATCAAAGTGTTGTAACTGTTCTTATCAGCTTAATCTGATCCTCTCTCTCCACTTCTTTCTTTCCTTCTTTCTTTCATCTTCTAGGCCTTTTCACTATGATCAAAGTGTTGTAACTGTTCTTATCAGCTTAATCTGATCCTCTCTCTCCACTTCTTTCCTTCTTTCTTTCATCTTCTAGGCCTTTTCACTATGATCAAAGTGTAGTATCTGTTCTTATCAGCTTAATCTGATCCTCTCTCTCTATATATATATATATATATATTTCTCTATATATATTTCTCTCTCTCTTTCTCTTCACTTCTATTTCCTCTTCTTTCTTTCATTTTCTCACTGAAACGAAAGAGTGTGTCTTTTCCCCTTCTTTCCACCTGATCAAAACGGAGTAGTCCATTATTTATGAGGCATTGGCAGGGCGTAACGGTCGTGCGAACTAACGAAGGCATAATTATAATAGAATTCTGCCATTGAGACGTGTGTAAATACTTCCGTTACAGGCTACCGCTTCTCTTTTAAGACAAGCCGTGTAAGAAATGGTTCCCCATTCTTGTACAATAGAGAAAGGATCAATTTTATTTTTTTTTAAACTTTGGTTTTCATGTCACAATCAAAAATCGAGCAATTGTAACATGTTGACTGTAAGAAAGAAAAGAAAAACAGATCTAATATCACTGTTCTTGTGAAGAGGACGCACATTTGACATTTATGCTTGCAAAGATTATTTTTAACTAGGTACCTCCAAAAATTCGTATACCTAAGATTTAAATGTATTTTTCATAAAGGATTAAATTTTCTAATTCCAGAAAAAGAATACTATCCATATAATAATGTTCTTAATGTATATTATTTATAAAAGCAAATAAAAGCCCATCTAATTTGATAATTAGATAGTTTATTGCAGTTTTTATTTTACGATTTAGAGCAGATTTTTAAAAAGTTGGCAGTAGTTGTGAAAAAAAAAATTGATGATTTAATTTCTCCAAGGAGTGCTGCTTATAAGTAATATAAAACAATTTGAAATTCTAGAAAATTTCATAAAATTAATTTATGGGGTAAGATAATAATAATTTTACCAAGATTTTCTAAAAATAAAAATTTCAAAAATAAATTCATTCATTTTTTAATAAGTCCTGAAAGTTTCATTAAAATCAGACAATTATTTGATTTTTGCAATAATTTCCAAATTAATGGGCTTGAAACTGCTACACTAAAATGGCCATTACCACAAGTCTTACAAAGTTAACAAAAAAAACGAGATTTTTTTACCCAAATTTAGAACGTGTTGGAAAGGAGAGAAAATTTTTTTTAAATATTTAAAAAATAATTTGTTCTTTCCTCTTAATAATCACATAAACATTTTAACGATGAAGCTTTGTTTTTAATAAGTTTCGGATATTTTTTATTATGCTATACTGTTTTTTTAGCGAATTATTGGAGGCACCTCTTTTAAACAAAGAGTAAAACGGAATTACTGACAATCGGTTAAAATAAGGATATCAAAAAAATAAAAATAAATAAAACGAGAAGAAAATTCAATATTTTATAGAATTCAATGAAAATAAAACAAGCAGTCTAAAAAAATACAAAAACGTTATAACGCGGAAATATATACAGAGGGTGCCTGCAATACAGCGATGATATTGTCAAAAATTATCGCTACCACCGTGCGAGCATTTGCAACCAAGTTAGCCTTTTAAAAAATTGCTATAAAGTTCTTTGTATCAGACTAAGTTAATCAATGGTAAACAAATTAGTTAATTAATGTTAAAAAAATAAAAAAAAACGTTATCACAGTGAACTGGTTATGTATTAAAAATCACGAACAAATTTTTATACAAAAACTGTTTTAAAACATAATCAAATAGTGATTTTAATGTTTGTAAACTGATTTGAAGTGATTTTGAAAAAAAAAACAGTAATCGGGTCATCGTTTTTTCGGAGCATTTTCCAGCAATAATGAGTGCATCGTCATTTACGGCAGGTCGCAAATGCCTCGGTAGATATCCACCTATAGTAGCACCTTGTGATCATCAGAGATTAACATCTGATCTCTTATTCGATCGATCTCTAACATCTCAGTGGGGTAGGGGGAGTAACTGGCTGGTTACATACAATACCACGAAAACCAAACTAGCTATATTCCATCACCGCCGATCGGACGACTCCGATCTACAACCAGTCACGATGAATCGGTGCCCGCTAGGAGAGGCTCCGTGCCTTGAGAGACTATTGAACCTTAAACTCACCCCTGACCTCAATTGGAACTTGTATAATCGATCTATCGCTAGAGATGCAAAACAAAATGGTTGGTTACCTGTAGTGCACCTGACTCCACCTTCTATATTCTACCTTTACAAGAGCCAGATCTGGCCTAAACTGGAGTCCTGTTGTCATATTTGGACGGAGGCTGTCCAGTCCTCACTTTTCAGTCTTCATAGAGTTCAAAGGCGTCTCAGAGTCCTTGCAGGTAACAAATTATTTTTCGCTCTCTAAACTCTCTCTCTCTCACACACACACACACACACACGCACACACACACACACACACACACACACATACACACACACATACACACACACACACACACATACACACACGGGGGGGGGTAAGTCTCTCGCTGCTCTATGGCTACTTCCAGGGAAAGTGCTCAGACAAACTACATTCTTTAGTTCCACCAGGTCTAACCTTCACGACTAGGACCCACCATGGCACTCGCTTCGTAGCGAATCACTCCCCATTCTCTCCATATTCCATTAGTGATAAATAAGTTCCACTCGAACAGCTTTCCGCAAAACATTGCTCTGTGGATGTTTCCCCGATCTCTACAATCTTAACCTGTCCAAGTCTGGGGTTAACAGTTATCTTTCCTTCCTATCTATATAAATTTAAAAGTCGAATGTCTACATCAGATGTTAAAAGAAGAAAAAAATCAACGCCCCTAATGCCATCTAAGGAGGGAGGTCGAAGAATTTGTTACGGTAACTGATTTGGTATGGTTTCATTGGTCCCGCCAGGTCTAACCTTCACGGCTAGGACCCGCCATGCTACTCGCTTCGTAGCGACCCCCACCATTTACTCCATATTCTATTGGTGAGAAATAAGTTCCACTCGAACAGCTTTCCGCGAAGCAGTGCTCTGTTGAACCGACTCCCAAGAGGATGTTTCCCCGATCTCAACAATCTTAACCTGTTCAAGTCTGGAGTTAACCGTTATCTTCCCTTCCTATCCGTATAACTTAAAAAGTCGAATGTCTACATCAGATGTTAAAAGAAAAAAAAAATTAAAATCAACGCCCCTAATGCCATCTTAGGACGAACGTCGAAGAATTTGTTACAGTAACTGATTTGGTTTGGTTTATTTTGTTTTTCTTCATTCCTTGGTTCCGTCACCTCTAACTTTCACCGCCAAGGCACGCCCATTGCAGCGAACCATTCCTTTCGTGTTCCATTTGTGGGAACTAAGTTCCACTCGAACAGCGTCTCCAAGACCTTGTGGGTGACGAATTATTTTCCATTCTCCAACCTCTCTTTCACAAGCAGGAAATGGTAAACCTCACACTGCTCTATCGCTAATTCCATGGAAAGTGCTCGGGCGAACTACGTTCCTTGGGTCCGCCAGGTCTAATGCTCACGACGAAGACCCGCCATGCTACTTATATTATAGCAAACCACCCACATTCTCTCCGTATTCTATCGGTGAAAGTTCCACTCGAACAGCTTCTTCCCGAGAACCACTGCTCTGTGGAACCGACTCCCAAGAGGATGATTGCCCGATCACTATAATCTTAGCCTGTTCAACTCTAGGGTTAACCGTTATCACCGCCCCAACCCTTGTCCGTATAAGCGTACTTGTACAGGGTGAACCTTACTGTAAAAAAATTGAACTCTCAACTGACCTCATCAACCTCAACTGACCTCTTATATACAATCCATCGCTAAAGATGCAGACAAAAATTGTCTTCCTGTAGCGCTCCAGTAAGGACCTGACTTTTCATGTTATCCTCTATCCTGTATAGGAGCCAGATGAGGCCCCAAATGAAGTACTGCTGCCATGTTTGGGTGGGGAGCTGCCCAGTCTTTACTTTCCAGTCACGATAGAGTTCAAAAGCATCTCCGAGTCCTTGTGGGTGACGAATTATTTTCCACCCTTTATCTGCCCTCTCACAGGCGGGAAGTGGTAAACCACTCGCTGCTCTATTGCTATTTCCACAGAAAGTGCTCGGACGAACTAATTTACTTGCTTCCGCTATGTCTAACGTTCACGGCTAAAACCTGCCATGCTACGCACATTGTAGCGAACCACCCATCGGTGAGAAGTAAGTTCCACTCGAACAGCTTCTTCCCGCGAACCGTTGCTCTGTGGAACCGACGCCCAAGAGGATATTTCCCCAATCCCTACAATCTTAACCTGTCCAAGTCTAGGGTTAACCGGTATCTTTCCCTCCTATTCGCACACACTGCCTCTTACTCTCTACCTCTCTATCCTGAGTGCTCCCCGAGCCTTGTACATAGGGATCCTCATTGTAAAACAAAAAGAAAAAAGTTGTGCCAGACTTCCTATTTCACCATGTGCATCGAATTACCTACAAGAAAGCGATGGTTAACAACCTCTTCTCACGGATCATTAGCCAATACGATGTTTTTTTTTTACAATTGTTTGCCTAATACATGGCCCATGAGCCCTTTAAGACAGAGTTTGATGTAAGTGAGTAGGAGCAAGAAGTGTATGCTATGAGGATATACAGGATATATAGTGGTTGGATCTAGTCTTGAAGTGGTTAAAATTGTAGTGATAGTGGAAGCATCCCCTCGGGAGTCCGTTCCACAATGCAGCCGTTCTGAAGAAGACGCTTTCTGAAGGGAACTTCCTCCTCACAAATGGAATACAAAGAGACTGAAGATGAGTCACCTCAATGGCGGTTAAGGTCTGAACTGGTGGAACTAAGGAACCATTTGACATGGGAATGGTGATAGAGAAGCAACAGGCTTTCGACATTTCATCTGTGGGAAAAGAGGTTGTAGAGCGGAAAACAATTAATCACCCACTTCACCACGTAAGCACTTATCAAAATGTGTCAAGACTGGAAATTGCAGATTGTGTAGCTCCAGTACAGACGGGGCAGCAACACTCCATTTTGGGGGCACATCTGGCTCTTGTAAAGATAGAATCAGGCAGAACGAATCAGGTGATTTCTGGGGTAATTAAATAATTTTATATTTATAACAGACTGACTTCTTTGTGTTATTTTAAGTCTTCGATTACGAGATGTATTCTGTAGGTGTAGAAGGAGTGTAAGACAAGGATGTGTCATCTCACCAGACTTTTTGAACCTATACAGTTAGGCGATTCTGACAAAAATCAGAAGTCCAACCAGTAATCATTATTCGAGGCCACAATCTTAACAGCATAAGATATGCAGACGAGACAGAATTAATAGCAGGTACAAAATAGAAAATAAAGGACTACAGAAGGTCAATTATGTGGCATGCGTGATACGCATTTATGCGATCGTGTATCTTTTGATACATGAATGACGGGGTAGATTTTTTCCCGCAGTAGGTTGCCATTTTTTCTGCGGTAGGCCAGTTGCCATCCAAGGCTAAAGAACCCGGTGTGTCCTGCTATTTACACATAGCTGGGGAGGGAGAGAAAAGGATTCATACCTTTCCAAAGTTTATTAGAACGTGATGTGTTCTAGTAAATATCGACTAGCCGAAATCTTTTTCGGATAGACAATCGAACTCTCTGCCTCTGAACAGAGAGGAACCCGGACGGGGCTCTGCCGTAGGACAGAGTCTCGTTCAGGGAGGTAGACTGACCGTAAACCCGTTTATACGGGGTCGAAAGGGAATATTTTTAGCCGAGCCTACGGGTTCGGAAGACCCACGTTAAACTCGGCCTTGTGCCACATCTACCCTTGTGGGGTGGGTAGTAAATATTGACTAGCCGAAATCTTTTTCGGCTATACAGTCGAAATCTCTGCCTTCGAGTAGAGAGGAACCCGGACGAGGCTCTGCCGAAGGGCAGAGTCTCGTTCGGGAAGGTAGACCAACACGATCCCGTTTATGCGGGTTCTACGGGGAATTTTTGGCCGAGCCTGCAGGCTCGAATGTCCCACGTTAAACTCGGCCTTGTGCCATATCTACCCCCGTGTGTGGGGGGGGGCTAGTAAATGCCGACTAACTGGGATCTTTTCCAGCTGTGCTGGTCAAACTCTCTGCCTCCGAACAAAGAGGATCCCCAGACGAGGCTATGTCGAACGGCAGAGTCTCGTCTCGGGAAACAGCTACCCGACCCCGTTTTATACGGAGTCTACGGGGATTTTTTGGCCGAGCCTACGGGCTCAGATTATCACACATTAAACTCGGCCTTGTGCCACATCCTACCTCGTGGGGAGGCGGGTAAATATCGACTAGCTGGGATCTGTTTACGGCTCATGCTTACGCGAGGACTACCGACATTACAATAGTAGAACTCACTGCTGGATTGACTTACGACTACCTTGTGCATAACTGTTACCTTTATTTTTATTGTACTATTTACTTTTTACAATAAACCTTTACTTATTTTCTCCATTTTTTTTCAACGATATATTCCTATTAGCACAAATATAACAGCACGTAAGGGAATGTAATAGATTCAACTGAAATTCAAACATTACATTCACTTACTGAAGGTAGGAAAGCGAAAAGAAAAGACTAAAACTCAAGAAGGCAGAATGAATAGTTGTTAGCAAAAGGGGCAGCCCAACACGCAAATTACAAATTGGGGATACCAAAATCAGACAAGTACATCAATTTAAATATATGGATAGAAAGGTCAAAAAAATATCTGAATGCAGAAAGGATTAAACCTCAATTGCAAGAGGACAGAATGTATGGTTGTTAGCAAAAGGGAAAGGCCAATATGCAAATTACAAATTGGGGATACCAAAATCAGACAATATCAACAATTTAAATATATGGATAGAAAGGCCAAAAAAATATCTGAATGCAGAAAGGATTAAACCTCAATTGCAAGAGGACAGAATGTATGGTTGTTAGCAAAAGGGACAGCCCAACATGCAAATTACAAATTGGGGATACCAAAATCAGACAAGTACAACAATTTAAATATATGGATAGAAAGGTCAAAAAAATATCTGAATGCAGAAAGTATTAAACCTCAATTGCAAGAGGACAGAATGTATGGTTGTTAGCAAAAGGGACAGCCCAACATGCAAATTACAAATTGGGGATACCAAAATCAGACAATATCAACAATTTAAATATATGGATAGAAAGGTCAAAAAAATATCTGAATGCAGAAAGGATTAAACCTCAATTGCAAGAGGACAGAATGTATGGTTGTTAGCAAAAGGGACAGCCCAACATGCAAATTACAAATTGGGGATACCAAAATCAGACAATATCAACAATTTAAATATATGGATAGAAAGGTCAAAAAAATATCAAAATGCAGAAAGGATTAAACCTCAATTGCAAGAGGACAGAATGTATGGTTGTTAGCAAAAGGGACAGCCCAACATGCAAATTACAAATTGGGGATACCAAAATCAGACAATATCAACAATTCAAATATATGGATAGAAAGGTCAAAAAAATATCTGAATGCAGAAAGGATTAAACCTCAATTGCAAGAGGACAGAATGTATGGTTGTTACCAAAAGGGACAGCCCAACATGCAAATTATAAATTGGGGATACCAAAATCAGACAATATCAACAATTTAAATATATGGATAGAAAGGTCAAAAAAATATCTGAATGCAGAAAGGATTAAACGTCAATTGCAAGAGGACAGAATGTATGGTTGTTAGCAAAAGGAACAGCCCCACATGCAAATTACAAATTGGGGATACCAAAATCAGACAATATCAACAATTTAAATATATGGATAGAAAGGTCAAAAAAATATCTGAATGCAGAAAGTATTAAACCTCAATTGCAAGAGGACAGAATGTATTGTTGTTAGCAAAAGGGAGAGCCCAACATGCAAATTACAAATTGGGGATACCAAAATCAGACAAGTACAACAATTTAAATCTATGGATACAAAGGTCAAAAAAATATTTGAATGCAGAAAGGATTAAACCTCAATTGCAAGAGGACAGAATGTATGGTTGTTAGCAAAAGGGAAAGCCCAACATGCCAATTACAAATTGGGGATACCAAAATCAGACAAGTACATCAATTTAAATATATGGATAGAAAGGTCAAAAAAATATCTGAATGCAGAAAGTATTAAACCTCAATTGCAAGAGGACAGAATGTATGGTTGTTAGCAAAAGGGACAGCCCAACATGCAAATTACAAATTGGGGATACCAAAATCAGACAAGTACAACAATTTAAATATATGGATAGAAAGGTCAAAAAAATATCTGAATGCAGAAAGGATTAAACCTCAATTGCAAGAGGACAGAATGTATGGTTGTTAGCAAAAGGGACAGCCCAACATGCAAATTACAAATTGGGGATACCAAAATCAGACAATATCAACAATTTAAATATATGGATAGAAAGGTCAAAAAAATATCTGAATGCAGAAAGGATTAAACCTCAATTGCAAGAGGACAGAATGAATGGTTGTTAGCAAAAGGGACAGCCCGACATGCAAATTACAAATTGGGGATACCAAAATCAGACAAGTACAACAATTTAAATATATGGATAGAAAGGTCAAAAAAATATCTGAATGCAGAAAGGATTAAACCTCAATTGCAAGAGGACAGAATGTATGGTTGTTAGCAAAAGGGACAGCCCAACATGCAAATTACAAATTGGGGATACCAAAATCAGACAATATCAACAATTTAAATATATGGATAGAAAGGTCAAAAAAATATCTGAATGCAGAAAGGATTAAACGTCAATTGCAAGAGGACAGAATGTATGGTTGTTAGCAAAAGGAACAGGCCCACATGCAAATTACAAATTGGGGATACCAAAATCAGACAATATCAACAATTTAAATATATGGATAGAAAGGTCAAAAAAATATCTGAATGCAGAAAGTATTAAACCTCAATTGCAAGAGGACAGAATGTATGGTTGTTAGCAAAAGGGACAGCCCAACATGCAAATTACAAATTGGGGATACCAAAATCAGACAAGTACAACAATTTAAATCTATGGATAGAAAGGTCAAAAAAATATTTGAATGCAGAAAGGATTAAACCTCAATTGCAAGAGGACAGAATGTATGGTTGTTAGCAAAAGGGACAGGCCAACATGCAAATTACAAATTGGGGATACCGAAATCAGACAATATCAACAATTTAAATATATGCATAGAAAGGTCAAAAAAATATCTGAATGCAGAAAGGATTAAACCTCAATTGCAAGAGGACAGAATGTATGGTTGTTAGCAAAAGGGACAGGCCAACATGCAAATTACAAATTGGGGATACCGAAATCAGACAATATCAACAATTTAAATATATGGATAGAAAGGTCAAAAAAATATCTGAATGCAGAAAGGATTAAACCTCAATTGCAAGAGGACAGAATGTATGGTTGTTAGCAAAAGGGACAGGCCAACATGCAAATTACAAATTGGGGATACCAAAATCAGACAAGTACAACAATTTAAATATATGGATAGAAAGGTCAAAAAAATATCTGAATGCAGAAAGGATTAAACCTCAATTGCAAGAGGACAGAATGTATGGTTGTTAGCAAAAGGAAAGGCCAACATGCAAATTACAAATCGGGGATACCAAAATCAGACAAGTACAACAATTTAAATATATGGATAGAAAGGTCAAAAAAATATCTGAATGCAGAAAGGATTAAACCTCAATTGCAAGAGGACAGAATGTATGGTTGTTAGCAAAAGGGACAGGCCAACATGCAAATTACAAATCGGGGATACCAAAATCAGACAATATCAACAATTTAAATATATGGATAGAAAGGTCAAAAAAATATCTGAATGCAGAAAGGATTAAACCTCAATTGCAAGAGGACAGAATGAATGGTTGTTAGCAAAAGGGACAGCCCGACATGCAAATTACAAATTGGGGATACCAAAATCAGACAAGTACAACAATTTAAATATATGGATAGAAAGGTCAAAAAAATATCTGAATGCAGAAAGGATTAAACCTCAATTGCAAGAGGACAGAATGTATGGTTGTTAGCAAAAGGGACAGCCCAACATGCAAATTACAAATTGGGGATACCAAAATCAGACAATATCAACAATTTAAATATATGGATAGAAAGGTCAAAAAAATATCTGAATGCAGAAAGGATTAAACGTCAATTGCAAGAGGACAGAATGTATGGTTGTTAGCAAAAGGAACAGCCCCACATGCAAATTACAAATTGGGGATACCAAAATCAGACAATATCAACAATTTAAATATATGGATAGAAAGGTCAAAAAAATATCTGAATGCAGAAAGTATTAAACCTCAATTGCAAGAGGACAGAATGTATGGTTGTTAGCAAAAGGGACAGCCCAACATGCAAATTACAAATTGGGGATACCAAAATCAGACAAGTACAACAATTTAAATCTATGGATAGAAAGGTCAAAAAAATATTTGAATGCAGAAAGGATTAAACCTCAATTGCAAGAGGACAGAATGTATGGTTGTTAGCAAAAGGGACAGGCCAACATGCAAATTACAAATTGGGGATACCGAAATCAGACAATATCAACAATTTAAATATATGGATAGAAAGGTCAAAAAAATATCTGAATGCAGAAAGGATTAAACCTCAATTGCAAGAGGACAGAATGTATGGTTGTTAGCAAAAGGGACAGGCCAACATGCAAATTACAAATTGGGGATACCGAAATCAGACAATATCAACAATTTAAATATATGGATAGAAAGGTCAAAAAAATATCTGAATGCAGAAAGGATTAAACCTCAATTGCAAGAGGACAGAATGTATGGTTGTTAGCAAAAGGGACAGGCCAACATGCAAATTACAAATTGGGGATACCAAAATCAGACAAGTACAACAATTTAAATATATGGATAGAAAGGTCAAAAAAATATCTGAATGCAGAAAGGATTAAACCTCAATTGCAAGAGGACAGAATGTATGGTTGTTAGCAAAAGGAAAGGCCAACATGCAAATTACAAATCGGGGATACCAAAATCAGACAAGTACAACAATTTAAATATATGGATAGAAAGGTCAAAAAAATATCTGAATGCAGAAAGGATTAAACCTCAATTGCAAGAGGACAGAATGTATGGTTGTTAGCAAAAGGGACAGGCCAACATGCAAATTACAAATCGGGGATACCAAAATCAGACAATATCAACAATTTAAATATATGGATAGAAAGGTCAAAAAAATATCTGAATGCAGAAAGGATTAAACCTCAATTGCAAGAGGACAGAATGTATGGTTGTTAGCAAAAGGGACAGCCCAACATGCAAATTACAAATTGGGGATACCAAAATCAGACAATATCAACAATTTAAATATATGGATAGAAAGGTCAAAAAAATATCTGAATGCAGAAAGGATTAAACCTCAATTGCAAGAGGACAGAATGTATGGTTGTTAGCAAAAGGGACAGCCCAACATGCAAATTACAAATTGGGGATACCAAAATCAGACAAGTACAACAATTTAAATATATGGATAGAAAGGTCAAAAAAATATCTGAATGCAGAAAGGATTAAACCTCAATTGCAAGAGGACAGAATGTATGGTTGTTAGCAAAAGGGACAGGCCAACATGCAAATTACAAATTGGGGATACCAAAATCAGACAAGTACAACAATTTAAATATATGGATAGAAAGGTCAAAAAAATATCTGAATGCAGAAAGGATTAAACCTCAATTGCAAGAGGACAGAATGTATGGTTGTTAGCAAAAGGGACAGCCCAACATGCAAATTACAAATTGGGGATACCAAAATCAGACAAGTACAACAATTTAAATATATGGATAGAAAGGTCAAAAAAATATCTGAATGCAGAAAGAATTAAACCTCAATTGCAAGAGGACAGAATGTATGGTTGCTAGCAAAATGGACAGGCCAACATACAAATTACAAATTGGGGATACCAAAATCAGACAAGTGCAACAATTTAAATATCTGGTGAGAGTTTTAACGATGACGGAAAGTGTGACACTGAAATCTGAAGGCGCACTGGGATAGCCAAAGATGCTAAACAATCTATAAAAAAACAGAAAATTTTCATTAGAAGCAAAGAAAAGTGTACTAAACTATTATATGGTATCAATCGTCTCCTATAGCAATGAATTCTGGATAATCTCCTCAGAGATGAAGAAGAGATATGAATCAACAGAAATAGCTTCTACTGATGCCTACTGAAAATACTGTGGACAGAACATTGGGACTGACGAAGATTTTGAGAAAATGGAAACCAAAAAGAACACTTATACTTAACATCAGGAAGCGACAAATGAAAATTTCTATGTCATACAATGAGGGAAGAGGGCTTGGAAAATTTGATACCCACGCATAACATACTTAGTGAGCTATAGTAAATTGATGACGGAACAAGGTTTAGGAGAAATAACAATAACACAAAAATTATTAAGATCTACACAGGAGAGGAAATTGTGGAGAGCCATGTTCCTCCACGCCCTGAAGAGACACTGCACATAAAAGAAGAAAAGAGAGCTTGAGTAAATGGATGACGGAACAAGGTTTGGGAGAGATGTAAAAAAAGAGAAAATTTATTAAGAGCTACAAAGGACAAGAAAATGTGGAGAGCCATGATCGCCATCGCCCTGAAGGGACACGGCACATAAAAGAATAAGAAAAGCGAGCTTGAGTAAATGGATGTCGGAACAAGGTTCGGGAGAGATAACAAAAAGAGAAATTTAATTAAGAGCTACAACGGACAAGAAATTGTGGAGAGCCATGATCGCCAATGCCCAGAAGGGACACGGCACATAGACGAAGAGAAACTTTTAAATTTTTATTTTTGATGAAATTTTCAGGGTTGAGTTTATTAATATCACACCCTTCATTGAACCCACCCCTCAAGAAATTATTTTTTCTAGAGCCTCCTGTTTATTATTACACCCATCCCGTTTATTTCACATTGAGAAATATTAGGACCCAATTATTAAAACCCTATTCTGTATTAGGTTTTAAAGGGTATGTGAAGAAATCATTTTATGTGTATCGATTTTTAGTGAAATTCAGACAATATTTATTAGGAGCAACAAAGGACAAGGAATTGTGGAGAGCCGTGATCGCCAACGATCAAAAGGTTTTTAGACGTTTTCCTGTCAGCTTTCTTTTTTAAGACTGGACCAAATTTTTACCATCCTGGGTATGACGATAAACTACATCCGCGTCGTGGGTAAGACGATAAAGTACATCCAGCAGCAAGGTCTCTGATCAGGAGGTTTTGAGGAGCGTCGAACCACCGCTTAATTGCTGGTGTTTCCAGATCCACCTTGACCCGGGGTGATAGCACCTGTTAGGGTCCTAGCTATGGGCAAATAGTTAACCCCGAAACTGGGGTAAAAATGGGTTTTAATACCAGGAATACTTTGTAAAAAAAATTGTTATCAGCAATAAATTTTTAAAGAAAAAAACTATTACCAACAATACGTTTCTGAAGGAAAGATTATTACAAGAAATAGATAAAATAAAAACTTTGTCGACATTAAATAACTCTTTGAGGTTGATATGCTGTAAAACAAAATAAACCAAACCAATCTAAACCAAAGAATACATATTCTATTCATACGAATCTATCCTAAAAATGTTATCGGCATTAAATAACCCATTGAGATTGATATGCTGTAAAACAAAATAAACCAAACCAATCTAAACCAAAGAATACATATTCTATTCATACGAATCTATCCTAAAAATGTTGTCGGCATTAAATAACCCATTGAGATTGATATGCCGTAAAACAAAATAAACCAAACCAATCTAAACCAAAGAATACATATTCTATTCATACGAATCTATCCTAAAAATGTTATCGGCATTAAATAACCCATTGAGATTGATATGCCGTAAAACAAAATAAACCAAACCAATCTAAACCAAAGAATACATATTCTATTCATACGAATCTATCCTAAAAATGTTATCGGCATTAAATAACCCATTGAGATTGATATGCTGTAAAACAAAATAAACCAAACCAATCTAAACCAAAGAATACATATTCTATTCATACGAATCTATCCTAAAAATGTTGTCGGCATTAAATAACCCATTGAGATTGATATGCCGTAAAACAAAATAAACCAAACCAATCTAAACCAAAGAATACATATTCTATTCATACGAATCTATCCTAAAAATGTTATCGGCATTAAATAACCCATTGAGATTGATATGCTGTAAAACAAAATAAACCAAACCAATCTAAACCAAAGAATACATATTCTATTCATACGAATCTATCCTAAAAATGTTATCGGCATTAAATAACCCATTGAGATTGATATGCTGTAAAACAAAATAAACCAAACCAATCTAAACCAAAGAATACATATTCTATTCATACGAATCTATCCTAAAAATGTTGTCGGCATTAAATAACCCATTGAGATTGATATGCCGTAAAACAAAATAAACCAAACCAATCTAAACCAAAGAATACATATTCTATTCATACGAATCTATCCTAAAAATGTTATCGGCATTAAATAACCCATTGAGATTGATATGCTGTAAAACAAAATAAACCAAACCAATCTAAACCAAAGAATACATATTCTATTCATACGAATCTATCCTAAAAATGTTATCGGCATTAAATAACCCATTGAGATTGATATGCTGTAAAACAAAATAAACCAAACCAATCTAAACCAAAGAATACATATTCTATTCATACGAATCTATCCTAAAAATGTTGTCGGCATTAAATAACCCATTGAGATTGATATGCCGTAAAACAAAATAAACCAAACCAATCTAAACCAAAGAATACATATTCTATTCATACGAATCTATCCTAAAAATGTTATCGGCATTAAATAACCCATTGAGATTGATATGCTGTAAAACAAAATAAACCAAACCAATCTAAACCAAAGAATACATATTCTATTCATACGAATCTATCCTAAAAATGTTATCGGCATTAAATAACCCATTGAGATTGATATGCTGTAAAACAAAATAAACCAATCCAATCTAAACCAAAGAATACATATTCTATTCATACGAATCTATCCTAAAAATGTTATCGGCATTAAATAACCCATTGAGATTGATATGCCGTAAAACAAAATAAACCAAACCAATCTAAACCAAAGAATACATATTCTATTCATACGAATCTATCCTAAAAATGTTATCGGCATTAAATAACCCATTGAGATTGATATGCTGTAAAACAAAATAAACCAAACCAATCTAAACCAAAGAATACATATTCTATTCATACGAATCTATCCTAAAAATGTTGTCGGCATTAAATAACTCATTGAGGTTGATATGCCGTAAAACAAAATAAACCAAAGCAAACCAATTTTTTACGTTTTAAAATAAAATAAACCTTGGCTACCATTGCTGCTTTTTGTTTCATTGAAATCCCGCGAATGTAGTTAAAAATTGAAACAGCTTCCTTTATACGAGCTTTCGATTTCAGCAGGACAGATTTCTGTCGTCAGATCTGGACAACAGGTGTATGGATTTTTATTCGTTTGGAGATAAACATACTACACCTCTGAGTAGGACGTGTTCACATCGGCCGATCGTCGAACAAAAGGTGTTATGTGGTCACAGATAGTCTGCTTGCCCGTTCCAACAGAAAATAAGAACCGTCATGAACAGGTAACGAGAAACCTTTTTATATATATATATATATATAATTCTCAATACGTTCGCTATTAAAAGGAATACGTCTGTGATGATCAAGACGTTATCATTATATTTAACATCTAGGGTTAAAGTAATTACCGAGGGCAGCTGATCGGAGGTAATGTAAACAATTATTCTTTCTTTGCGCCGGGTCTTTTCCTGACGTGGACGATCATAACTCTCCACAACTTCCTCTCTTTATAGCTACAAGCAATGCATACCGCCTGATTTTCCCTCCCTGTCCCAGTTCTGCCATTTATTTACACAAGCTTTTTAGCAAGGTTACGCGCTGTTTCTGCCTTTTTTTTCCCTTCGATATCCTGTGTGTGTTAAATTCTCCAAGCCCTTTTCTCGTTATATGTCATAGAAATTTTAACCGTAACTTTATGATTCTAGGTACAGGGATTTTTCGGTTCCATTTTCCTCAAAACTTTGTCCTTGCTTACACGGTCCGTCCATGACATTGTCGGCATCCTTCTGTAGAAACAAATCATGTTGTCTTAAATTTCCTCCTCATATGTGAAGAAATTGTCCAGCAATTATTGTCATGTACGAGAGATTAGATATTACATAGCAGTTCAGCACCCTTTGTTTTTTCAGTAAAACTATATCTTTGTGACTTCAAGTGTTTTCTTCATCTATGAGAAAATTCACCAGCATTTACTGACATATAAGAGATTAGATATTACATAGCAGTTCAACACATTTTATTTCTAACGACATTTTTAAGTACAACCATGTCTTTGTGGCTTCAAGTCATTTCTTCATC